>JAHFWJ010000207.1:1200000-1800000 GCA_028555115.1 Himalopsyche japonica
TAAACACTCAACAAGGAATGTGCAATAAAAATAAATTGTATACTAACTTTAATTCCGGCATCCCAGAGCTGTTTACAAATTTTCATTCTGTGTTCCAAAAAGTTTTTCTGTGCCGATGCAATGTAGACTTCAACTTCGGTTGTGCGTATGACCATTTCTTTATTTGCCAACTTTGCCTCGATTACTGAGAAAATTCTTTCGACGCCGATACTAACTCCCACGCATGGGACCTAAAAAGAATTGCAAGAATGATACAATTCGATCAAAAAAGAATGAGGATTTTTAAAGAACACTGCTTCATTTATTTGCCTACTCAAAACAAACTTAAATTTCAAATCAAATATAAATAATTTTCAGTCTTAATAATAAAATTATCAAATAATAAAAAAATCTAATTTTGTTTCATGCGAGATTTATGCATCTTCAATAAGTATTGAAAGGTCAAACGACAATCTCAATCACAGATATAAATTGGATGATAACACCGAGTATGCAGTTTTACCGTTGCATAGAATATTGTTGTTATTTCAATACGGATATTGTAGAGAAACGTAGGATTGTTGGTTGGTAGATTATAAGTTCAATCGGTTGATAATGATTTGATGCAAGATAAGATTCTAATTTTTTTAACCTTAGATTGATCATACTCAAATAAATACAAATTTCAACAGTTACAATGCTTTTGTATACATTTGTGTTGAAATATAACTTAATTTGTTTTGATAATCTTATAGTTTCATTAGCACCAGTACCGCAAAAAACTTAATTCTCAATAAGCTTTACAAGGATCAGAGGGAAATAGGTAAAGACAATTTTACTTTGATATAAAACCATATAATGACCCGAAACATTACCTGTTTATTCTTAGAGTCGAACATTCCAACTAAATTGTCATATCTTCCACCACCGGCAACTGACCCTACGCTCACTTCTTCACCTTTCCCATGAGTCTCTCCTGTTGATATAATAAAAAAATTGTCATAAATCTATATGATGTCACTCACATGAAGTGTTTTAGTATTTTCCTAGGAAACAGTTGAATAAAAACATGTTTTGATGGCCATGCCATGCATTCTGTGATATCTCTTAATAATCTTGTGGTTTACTAATAACAATATTTGAAAACTGCAGATATTGTTTATTGAAATGATTGGTCAGCATTAATAAAATTATTCTTTTACAAAAACTAAGAAAGATGTTGCTATTTTTAGCATTTGGATAGTTTCTAATATATTTCTCAAAAAAAAAAAATCACATTAGAAAATGAATAAAACCTACATTTAAAAATTCAAATCTAGTGACAGATTCTATAGATAAAGAAATATAATGTTCAATGGTGAAATAAAAAGAAGATATTGGTTGCAATGTATATAGTTTGAAAATTGATATACAATATTTTTATCAAACAGCTCGTTTTGAATCGATCACTAATTTCAATAATATGCCTACCTTTTTCATCTGTGTCCAGAATTCGCAATAACAAAAAAAAACAGATTATTCAATATTATGAACTATCATTTGAGTAAACTATTTTAAGCTTATTGTTAAAACTTGGATTGTAGGTCTTTGATTCAATATTTTTTTATATCACGGTGAAAAAATAGCAATTTATTTTAGTTCTACAAAATTATTTTTAACAAATATAGTTGATAGCTATTTCGGCTCACGCCATCGTCAGAACTATGCTTAAACTAACATTTGCTTATCTATATATAGCTGTGCAGAAAAGGCACACAACACATCCTCTCTCCTTTTCCAACGGCCTAGCTTGTTACTTTAACACAATGACACTAAATTTTCAAAATTCTCAATGAAACAATAGGTGTCTATGACAATAAGATTATGTGTGGGACGGAATTGGTCCTTCAGGAAGCAAATTAGACCACCCCATTGTGCAACGTTTGACAAGTAGCGATATTATTATGTTAGTTTGATCGTTAAGAATCCTTTGTGATAATTGGTGTCTATTGATCTCCAGCTGTTCCAAAGCCGTCATTCTTCGACCCTTACTACAAAAATGCAAACATTTAGGAGCTGAGTTTGAATTTACATTATGTGATTCATTAATAACGTGATTAGCGAATTGTGAATCTGTTTTTTTATTATTGAATGATCTTACATGTTCCTTAGCTCGAGTAGATATACTTCTACCTGTCTGTCCGATATAAACGGATAAACATGAGCCACAGGACATTTTATAAATACCGCTTCTGTCCAGTTTATTGATTTTATCTTTGCTATTTTTAAGATGTCTGCCTAAGTTATTGTTGACCTTGAAAGCTACGTTTATTGAGTTTTTAATCTCCCGATGAATTTTTTCGCTAATGCTACCTAGGTAGTTAATAGATTTATAGAAGCGGTTATCTTGTATTGGGTTCGGGTAAATGAGTTTTCTAGTTAGATTTAATTGTTTTTTATATAATAAATTATTTATCGTTGTTATTTCATAACCATTAGTACGGGCTATGCATTTAATAGTTTGCAGTTCTTTGTCGTAATCTGCCTGGCTCATAGGTACAGTTACTAGCCTATGGACCATGGAGTTATAAGCCGCAAGCTTATGATTCCATGAGTGGAGGGACTTTGCGTGAATTGTGGTATCACAAAAGGTAGGTTTTCTAAAAATTTTAAAAGTGTGTCTGTTTTTAACTCTGCTAATAGTTAAGTCCAGGAAATTGATGGAGCTGTCTACCTCTATCTCTAGTGTGAATTTAATATTACTATGTATAGAGTTAGCTTTCTGTAGAAATTTATCTAGTTGTCTATCTGTGCCTTGCCAACAAATCAAGATATCGTCTACATAGCGGTAGTAATATACTATATTATTTTTATCTAATTCAAGAAGTTTAGATTCGAAGTTGTCCATAAAAATTTCTGCAAGTAATGGGCTGCCCATTGGCAACCCATCATTTTGTTGGTAAAATGTTCCGTTAAATTTAAAGTAGACAGAAGCGGTATTTATAAAATGTCCTGTGGTTCATGTTTATCCGTTTATATCGGACAGACAGGTAGAAGTATATCTACTCGAGCTAAGGAACATGTAAGATCATTCAATAATAAAAAAACAGATTCACAATTCGCTAATCACGTTATTAATGAATCACATAATGTAAATTCAAACTCAGCTCCTAAATGTTTGCATCTTTGTAGTAAGGGTCGAAGAATGACGGCTTTGGAACAGCTGGAGATCAATAGACACCAATTATCACAAAGGATTCTTAACGATCAAACTAACATTATAATATCGCCACTTGTCAAGCCGTTGCACAATGGGGTGGTCTAATTTGCTTCCTGAAGGACCACTTCCGTCCCACACATAATCTTATTGTCATAGACACCTATTGTTTCATTTAGAATTTTGAAAATTTAGTGTCATTGTGTTAAAGTAACAAGCTAGGCCGTTGGAACAGGAGAGAGGATGTGTTGTGTACCTTTTCTGCACAGCTATATATAGATAAGCAAATGTTAGTTTAAGCATAGTTCTGACGATGGCGTGAGCCGAAATAGCTATCAACTATATTTGTTAAAAATAATTTTGTAGAACTAAAATAAATTGCTATTTTTTCACCGTGTTATAATGGAGTTCTACCAAGTGAATGCCAATTCAATCAATAAATTTTTTTATATCTTCATATATCAGGAATGGACACTCATGAAGTCGATGACAGCCACATTCAGATTTTTCATATATTATAAAAAGTCACAACATATAACTAGCAAAGTTAAATGCAGTGACTTTATTAAAATTACTTTTTTTAGACACGTAAAAAAAAATTGAGTGGAAAAATATATCATCACACTCAGCAAAAGACGAAAAACATAATCAAATCTTAGAAATTTGAGAAGTTAATTGTTATACATCTTTAAAAACTTTATAATGAAGTATAAAGTTTCAAAGCCATATTTTTTAAAGTGGATTTTTCATTCTTAATGGGAGCTGCGCTTATCTCAACAAAGAGCTGCATGCACCTCTTCTGAGTGCCATATTTGCCTACTGTTGTTGTATCCATATATTATATCTTTGAACTTTTCATTATAATCACTTTAATAATGGATGAAGGATTAGGAAGTGTCACCCTCAAATGCAAAGGATTAAAAACTTGAAATCTGATAATAGTTCATATTAACACAATACATCACAAATAATTGTCTTGCTACTACTACCTACATATACCTGCCAAAACTACCTGGATAAAGTTTTATGAAAAAATTGAATAGGGTTTTATTTATGGGATGTATTTGCTGCAAGTGTCAAGTAAACTAAAAAAAACTTACCTTTCAAAACTGCTTCGTATATAACACCAGTGTAATAATCCAATCCTCGGGCGAGGCTGAGATCAAACAAGATTTTGTCTGTGATTCCAAATATTTCACAGTAGTGCAAAAGTAACTTCAAAGCTTCCAATCCCTCGACGGCGGCTTTAGATTTTGATAATTTGGCATCTGTGAGAAGCTTATCTACGAGTTCTGATTTACCATTGAGTCTAACATATTCACCGATGGCATCGGTCGCCTCAGGTGATAATCCTTTTTCATCAATCATTTCCTTGCGCACATCCTCCCATGGAGACTGAAAATAATATATGGATTAAGTAATTGATCAACTAAAAGCAACATAGAATTTTGGGATTGAACATGTCCACTCACAATGTAGTGCATATGGACTCTTAGCAAAGGCATCTCAACAAAAGTGTTTTCACGAGAAGTGTTTGATGTTTAGTCACTCAACTTCGCACTTTTGAAGAGGAAGGTAGTAAGATTGGTAATAAGCTAATCATTTAATCAGGTTACAGCCTGTTTTAGAATCAGAATCGTGTGAGGGAATTTTAGACATCTATGCCTTAAAAAAATCAATATTTTAAAATGATAATACAGCGAAACAACAATGACAAAAAATCAAGATTCACTACTCCAAAATTCTCGTGTAAAAAACAGCAAATTAAAGTAATAAATCATCCCACAAATTAATCTACACATTAATGTTTTGAGTTCAAAACACTTACTTTCAAGGCGTCGTGAAGAAATGAATGAAGATTTAACATTCATATTGTAATTCAATATTAGTACAGGTGGAATAAAATCAACATTGCAATGTTTTCATAATGTTGATACCAAATATATTACAAATACTAAAAAATCATTAAAAAATGAAGCAGATACTCTTACATATGGTGTTTTAATCTGCTTAATCAAGCAGGCGTCAAACAATTTAGGGAAAGATTCAAACAAACCTTTATATAATATTACAAACAAACATCCATATTATGTTTCACATTACATTGGAAAAATTGCAATATATTTAGAGATAAATGATTTCAATAAATATAATCGTAAGAGAAGGTATCATGAGTAACTCACTTTGTCCAGTTTATCAACAGATGAACAGGCCGTTCTGAAACTATCAGCTGAAACACCACAAGTTTCAAAAATTCCATCAAGTAACCGTCGGTGATTCAGTTTGATTACAAAAGACCCAATGTTAAGTGTTTCTAAAATTTCCGCAACCACTCTCACACATTCAGCATCAGGTATCATTGGATCATATGTGCCAGCAATGTCAAAATCCTAAAATAAGTAAGTATTGTACACAATAGTTGTTGATTATAAATAATATGAATGATACCAATAAAACAATACGAAACTATGCTAAATTTGCAGCTTTTTTTGATAACAAAATTAATAAACAGTTGAATTTATTGATTGAGTTGTCATATACTTGGAAGTACTCCATTATAACACATTGAAAAAATGGCAATGTATTTTAGTTCTACAAAATTTATAAGATATATAGTTGCTAGCTATTTCGGCTTACGCCCTGATCAGAAATATATTCTAACACAGATCTGATGAGGGAAAGCCGAAATAGCTATCAACGATATATCTTATAAATTTTGTAGAACTAAAATACATTGCTATTTTTTCACTGTATCAGTAGAATTTATTTAGAGTGATTATAACCTAATATAAATCTCACAAAGCAATAAATGAATTGGTCTTAAATGATGTGATTATTTTAACAGTATGTAATGCAACAGGCATCATCTTAAATCAATATAATATACAAGTACACATACACACTGGTAAAATTCTCGGTATCTTCCTTTGGTCATTGCAGGATTGTCTCTTCGGTACACCTTGGCAATGTGATACCTCTTTATCGAGCTAACTTTATTCATAGCAAGATATCTAGCTAGCGGCACGGTCAAATCATATCTCAGAGACAGTATCTCTCCTCCTTGGTCCTTGAGATCATAGATCAACTTTGAATCTTCACCGTATTTTCCAGTAAGAACTTCCTATAATATTCAAATATATAACTTTATTTAGAATGGTGTTGCAAGAGGTGAAAGCGAAACAGAAATCAATGAAGCGTTCTATATTGTAAATTGGCACACAAAATAGCCAAGCAAAACTTTCACACCAAAAAATATTTGTTGACAGATTTTCAAGAAGTGTAGATTGAATTTATGTTTTTTTCTTTTTACTCGTTGACTAAATTTCAAATTTCACACAGCATCTATAGAAACATGCATTGAAAATCAGATAGACAATCCAGAAATATAGGTGTAAAGTAGTTTAGCAGTAATCCATATATTTTTGTTTCACACTTAAATTATTATTTATGCCAGCAGTTTATTTTGGTCAATTGTATTTTATTTCCAATATAGAAATACACTTCTGTTTTTATCAGCTGGTCAACGACTTATTATTGGTTGTTAACGCTATTATTATTGGTTGTTGCATATGATTTCGGTGACATGAGGGTAATATAACGATTTGATTTATTTGTACGCATTCAATTTTAAGTTATAAATTATTAAATATTGTCTTAAATGGTTTATAGTATCTACATTTTGAAAAAATGAGATATCATCAGTTATTGACTTCCGTTCCCTCATAATTTATAAAAAATATATATTTGGTGCGCTATAGATGAATTTGCCAAATTTTATTTTTATTTAATTTATGAAATTTAACATTCTTATTGAAGAATAATGATACCTACTACTAGAAACTTAATATCTCTGTTAAACTATGGCATATAAATTAAAAAAGTATTAGAAACAACAGAAATTTTAAGAAAATTATCAACCCATTCTATGATTTGAATAATTATAAACAAGGTTACCCTTAATTCAAAAACTGGGGTATCGATTGTCTCAGCTCCGTGCCTTTTAAAAACAGTGATGATCTTTTCTAAAACTCCCATTCTGAGGGCCATCTGCTGTGGAGAGTAGTCCCTAGTCCCTTTGGGAGTTTTAAGAGTAAACTTTTGATTAGCCACATCATCACTACCGAGAGACGATTTCAACTCGAGAAGCTTCGCTACTTCTTCTGCGATCTAAGAAACCAAATAATATAACATACATGATTATTAATTAGTAATTTAAAATCTAAATACTTCAACTTCAACTCACATTCGTACCCACTTTTAAAATAAACACAACAAAAAAGTAATTGTGATTATTCTACAATTTATTTTATTTCATTTGAATAAATAAGAACTACGTGCAAAGCAGATACTACTACAGCATTTCTGCAAATTGACATTAATTTCAATATCTACATTTATAACGAATGAAATATCAACAAAAGACGAACTACTCATGAATAGCTTAATAATTTGCAATTATGGCAATAACAAAAATGAGAATCCCAATCAATAGGAACTGCAAAAACATAATTTGAAATATAAAAATATAATGATGCAACATATTACAGCTACACCGGTACATTGCAAAAATACTACTGTAAGAAAAAATAGACTGATAATGAGAGTATTTCAGTCAAACAAAAAGAGGGCTCCATCGCTAATAAATAAAAGTGATCATTAGTTGTGCTTTTATAAATTTAAAAAGTTTTATAAAAAGGAAAAGATCCCAGGCTCTTGCATAAAAAACTGAAAACCCAAAGAATTGGTGGAGGTAAAAATAGGGATTCGAACCCTGAGCAATAAGTCTATGAATATAGCAGATTTAAATGACTTTAATAATTTAATAGTTAAAAAAATCATATAACCTGATTGCCACCTGATGATGTCGACATTTGACTATATTTATAAATATCAGGTAATTTTATCTTTCGAAGCATTTTCATGTTGTTTGATAGACAGAGTATCGGCAAATACATCATTCTACTAGTAAGAATGTACACCAAAGCCAATGATTTCTATAAATATGTAGAGGAAACCACTCAGCACTGCCGATCCCATTAAATCATAGTAAGAACCGAAAAAGACCACAAACAACCCTTAATTAGCATTGTGCATTACAATATTATAAGAAAACATCTCACCTGTTCATCAACAGACTTTGGTTTAAACAGGCATTCGATTTCGCTTGCTAATTCACAAGCGACCGGAGAAAACTTAGATTGTTCGTCTTCGGTAAAACTGTTAATGTGACTATACCAACGAACTATGTTTAATTTACTTTGAAACTTTGTTTCCATATTTCTCAATAAGTTACAAGCATCGCAATCGATTTTAGTAGGAGAGTATCCATAAAGATAACTTTCTCGGGACAAGTATTTATCTAGAGTATCAAATTGGTGAGTGGATATTTCGTTACATATCGGCTCTGCCTACAAATAATTACAGCAATTAGAAAAAAAACCAGTACAAAGGCAGCCACAGAATTTTCGTGAAAGTAAATTGAATTTATCATTGAACTATTTCATGACGTCGATTCACCTTGAGTTTTTTCGCCATACCAGGATATATAATACAAGATAATTATATATTTATGAATTAAATTAGCCTACGACTTAAGATTACTTTAACACGATGTATTCTAAATATCAAAAAAAATATATTTGCATAATTATCAAGAAAGGTAATTCCATATTGCATCAGATTTCAATACATATATATATTCATCAGGGAACTTTACCTTATCCTTAGATGCTTTTTCAGATTTTAACTTTCTAACAACTTCTCCTTGCACTTTGATTTTCTCTTGAAGTAATTCTCGACTGTCAGTCATTTTAAAGAAATATATCAAGATGAACAGTTCAAACAGATTTTAATGTCATATACCCAACTCACTACGAGACAACTTAAGAAACTGACAAATGAGAAAATGAAAGCATGGCACGAATAGTGCTGCAGAGTGTTGCAATATTCTACCTATGTTCGTCCCGGGAAAAAAATAATAATTTATCATATCTATACATAATATTTTTCTAAGCAATATTCATAATTTACTGGCTTATCATGTAAAATGTATTAATATTCATGCAGATCAGTATTATATAAATATTGAACTACTAAACAGGAATAATTAAAATTTGAATTGTTGAAACTTTGTATGATTCCATATATTTTAACACTTACGACTCAGATTTAGCTTTTCGGCATTTTCAGGCATTATATCACACGGATGCAACAGAACGGACAATTGACCGTAAGCATCGGTTCTATACTAAACGAGTTAATTACAAAAGAAAAATAAAGACCCTAAGACTAAGACCCAAATAAACAACTGAAACAAATTTTAATAATATTTATTTGATAATAACACTCAATTGCCTATGATAAGTTTTATTAAAGTTAAAAACTGTTCATGAGTGTTTCTTGAAAGAATTCTACAATAAATAAAATCAATATCATTAAAAGGCGATTCGGTGATTTGGAGTTTTAAATTAGATATACCTATTTATTTAGAATTCGCATGTAATGGTAAGAATTAAACATCAAGCGACGTAATATGAGAATTTAATTTATGAGATTGTCGACCCATCGAACTATGGCAAAGTGAAATTGAGACAACTATCGTAAAACTGATTTTGATCTTAACATTTAAAAATTAAATAAAGTTATCACTAAAGTATTTTTTATTGAACAAATCAGTTATCGATATTTGCTTAAGCCTAGCTTTTCTTTTTGATGCTGACAAATCGCGAATACTTTTAAGACATATAAGTTGTTCTGAATTGCACTCTCCTTAACTCTCGAATCACTTTATGAAGTTAAATGGCTTCGTCTCAACACTGAAAAGCTTCAGAATGTGTAGGACCAATATCCTCTTCCTCACAAGTCTCGTCTTCTTGATCTTGTTCCTCTGAGGCACATGAGGTTCTTAATTTTGAAATCAAGAGCGTTTACATCGCAATTTAACCATTCAGTTACTTCATCTTCGTTTTCATGACGTACGGTATACACAATTTGCCACGTGCATATCAGCAAATTCGTAATAGTTATGTTAATTTTGACCAATCCGGATAATCGAGGTCCGTATAATCGAGGTTCTACTGTAGTCTCAACATAAAGGTTTTGGTATGGAGTTTATCCTGAAATTACGGGGTTACCAAATTGACCGAGGTTATCGGATGGAAAGCCTTATTAGTACAACTAACAAACCTAAACGAAATACACAACTAACAAGACTAAACGAAAATTAAAAATAAAACAAACATGATCAAGACTCGGACACTTTCGCGCGCAATTAGATATTTTACGTACCTTAAAACGAGAACCTCAACTAAAACTCTTTTAAAGCACACACATATCTTGTGGGGAATCGTGTGTAAAGCCGACTTAAGTATTACTGTCAAATGTGTATTGTTTATGAATATTGGTTGATGCCATGATGGCCATAAAATCATATAAAATACAGCTATAGTCTATTACCACAAAGTATAGTGTCAAGTCGCAGGCTTTCCTAGTCTATGTGTGTTTCACGTGTTTACGTCAAGTGTCAGATCAAGTGTGCGGCGACTGTAAACTAATTTGCCGTGAATACTATCAAGTGTCAAGTCAAATTTAATTAATAATTGCAAGATGAAATTTGCATTTAAGGTAAAATAAACATTAAAACTTGCAATGCATTTAAATTAATGCTTTTCTGTCATATTTGAAAAATATAACCTAACACATTCATGAAATCAAGCATATCACTGACGTACAGTTTTATTTAGAGGACATTTATTTCGTCAATATTTTTATACAATACATGGATCAGTTGCATTGATTATAAGCTTACGTTTGGGTGCTCCGTAATAAACATTCGACAACATTGGGTATTACACGGTGAAAAAATAGCAATGCATTTTAGTTCTACAAAATTATTTTTAACAAATATAATTGATAGCTATTTCGGCTCACGCCATCGTCAGAACTATCTATGGATGGACTTTGTAGAACTAAAATACCTTGCTATTCATTGCTTCACCGTGTTATAATGGAGTTCTACCAAGTGAATGCCAATTCAATCAATACATTGGGTATTATTTGGCCACTACCAAAATACTTTCAAATTGCTTTACCACTAGTCCTTTTGTGTTAATTCAATAGAAATATGTATAGGTTATTTAGGTAAATATGCTTCACAACATGAAACCAATAGAATTCAAAAAACTATATCTTTTCATCATGTTGTCTGTAACAGTTATTATAAAGTTCCTCGGCGTCACATGATCCTTCCAATTATTATTACTGTTTACGGCCCGATAACAGACCGCGGACCACCGGTTGGGGAACACTGATCTACATGATCAAATAATAGTATCTTAAACCAGTACAAAAAGATGATTTTTTACTATTTAGGCTCAAAGTAGTTTGTATTGTGTCAATCATCTAATAACATATTGTTTCTTTTTTTGTTTCAGTTTAACAACCTTTTAGGTACTGTGTACCGAAAAGGTGATCTAGTTTTTACTCCTGATGGAAACTCAGTGATCAGTCCAGTAGGAAATAGAATAACAATTTATGATTTAAAAAAGTAAGTTTATTGTAAATTTTCAAAATGCCATCTATCTACTTTATTATTTTTCATACTTATAGCAATAGATATATATTATTTTACTTGCAATTAATATTTTCATGAAAAATTATCTGTTTTAGTAATAAATCTAACACACTGGCAATTGAAAGTGACTATAACTTTAATGCTATGGATTTATCACCAAATGGATGTACATTGATAGCTATTAATGAAGGTAAGTCAGTTTTTCTTAGGTTTCCATAGAAATAGTATATTTAATCACTGTATCTTGTTGCCATTTTTAATTACTCTTTCAACTATAATAGAGTGAAACATAAGAACATATCAGTTAAGTAATAATGGTGTGATCGCCCTCTGTATGTATAAATTATTTCCATCTTTTACCTCATTAAAATAACATTCTACAAAGTGAATGCCAATTTTATGAACTAAAAAGAATTCATTTCTTTATAATGCTGATAGACTTGTTTTTAAATATTTATTTCTTATATTTTTAGAGGGAGAAGCTTACTTGATAAGTATGGTGTCTTGCACTGTAGTGCATCGCTACAGATTCCATAAACCAGTCAGTGCAATCAAATTCAGTCCAGATGGGAAACATTTTGCCGTCTGCAAAGAAAGCAATGGTAAATCATCTTATTGTATATACTGACTCATTGATCACAATATCTAGTTTCCTCACTGATATGTACTAAAGTGTGCTTATTGACCAAGTTTTAGTTAACAACTACTTTTAAGGCACTTAAACTCATTTACTGCTCCTAAGCCACAGCGGTATGTGCCAGGTAAGGCTCATACCGCTGTGCTATACCTGGCACATATAGAGTATCCTGGAAAAATAGAAATTTGGTAACCAGTAATAAGTTTGCTGCTACAAGTTTAGGATATTTTGGATTGTCTAGTTTTAAGGGTCTACTCAGTTATCTCAAGTCACTCCTTACACCAAGCACTACTAATAAGATAATATATTTATTGTCAAGTGATTTGGTGAAATACAGTGGTGAGTCAGTGAGCAAAGATTTTGGTAGTATGTCTTTCTACGCGCTGAGTCTCGAGTTGCAAAAAAAATATTCATATTCTACCTTACTTAGATGGACTCTTGATTTTTAATATTTGGCTCTTTGGCCTCCAAAGTGCCATTATAGTTATATATTTGATAACAGCCTTATTATGACAAAGCCATTGAAATAGTTTCGTATTGAAATGGATAGCAAATATGAAACTCTTCACATACACAACATATTGAACACTAAACCAAAATGCTTTAACCTTTAATAAGGAAAAACTGAAAAATCAAGAAATATCACCCTCAAATGCAAAGGGTTAAATTATATTTCATACTGAAGTTTTTTTTTTACTACAATTAAATAACTTTACACCATAGTTGCTATTCAAACTCCTCTATGGCAGCATCTGGAGTGTAAAGGGTTAAAATATATATTTGGAACACTTTATAGCAGTTCACTTCTTTCATAAATTCTATCATTTGTACTGTAGTAACAAGGTGTTCTCATGGATTGGTGTTTTTCAAACCTATTGTGGCAGAAAATTCAAAATTATGAAAAAAGCATAAAGTCCTTCTGCCAACTGACTTCCAATATATTATCAATTTGAAATAACTACAACAAACAAGAAAAGAAGTTATTTTTCAGTTTTGTAAACTATAAATGCCATAATACAAATCGCTAAACCGGTAATGTTTTTAAATTGTTTTCATTTTCAGTTTTTATAATGAAATCTCCCGGTCCTTATACTGGAGAGTACAATGCATTTATTATGGAGCGAGTCTTTCGGGGTGCTGTCGATGATACAACATGTTTAGAATGGTCTTCATGTTCGCGGCTTCTGGCTATAGGATCTAAAGATATGTGCACAAGGATCTACGCACTAGACAAATTTGAAAACTTCCGTTCATACCTTTTGGGTGGTCATTCACAATTGATTGTGGGTTGTTTCTTTGAAAAAGATTCATATGACTTAACAACAGTCAGTCGAAATGGACAGGTTTGCGTTTGGCAATGCAGTATTGAGCCTGACGATATGGTGCTGCAAATACCTAATAAGAAAAAGAGGATCGAATCCGTAAACGCTGAAAATATTGATGATGATGTCAATGAGGAGAAGGTTATTGAGGTAGCTGAAAACACAAAGCAGGTATTTATTACTTTGATTCTAATTTCTCATTTTTTTTTTAATCATCTCAAAGCCACACTGTCCATAACCACTATGATTTCTTTAATTATGAATTTAAAATAAAGTATGATAGATTCATTTTCGTGCATTGAAGCATATTATCATGCTCCTACACACTTCTCGTTGTCTTTAGAGAATATCAGCACTATTTTCAAAGATATTAGTTGGTCTTTCATTTTTTGAATTAATATTTCCTAAAACCCCTTAAAACCTCCAGTTTTTCAATTAAAAAAACATTACCTTATACAACTTACATAGTTTTAATGGAAATTTTGCTTGCTTCTCTCTTCAAAAAGTGTAACAAGAGATTTCAAATAATTTTGACAAAAGTGCATTGTATGTTTATAGATATTGTCAAATTTTGTAATTTACTGGAAATATAAACCACATATCTGATATATTCATATAAATATTACGATTTCTAATATTTCAGACCGCCGAAGACAATGTTCCTTCATATACACATATTGAAGAACCATCTGAGAAGAGAGATGAACAAGGAAAATTAATAAAAGCACAAAATGATGAATTGGTGAAATTTAAATATACGCGAAATGCTAGACACTATTTAGGAGACCTAGTCAAGAAAAACGATATCGATGCACAACTTACAACAGCGGCTTATCATAAAGATACCAAGATATTAGTCACAGGTGCGCACTTAAATTTTCACACATTATGTCAGAACAGGAAATCCTACCAAGCTTGTAATCAAAATAATAAAAATAAATTTTTCCATGAAAATCAATAATAGCTTAAGTATAAAATGATTTTCCGGGTAGGTTACGCGGCATTTTCATAGAAAAATCAATGATTGAAAATGGTGGCGTACAGAAAAAATCCATAAAATTGACTTGGCATCTAAAGGGTTAATGTCCTGCTTATCCAGACAACAGAAAATCCCCTTTACAACTATGATCCTCCTACTCTTTCAATGACATATATTATGTACAGTATCCCCGTTTCTGGCTAGATAATTATAAAAATTTTACAAAATATGATAATGATGAACTTCTATATCAATTTTCATTTCAGGTTTCTCTAACGGATCATTTTTCCTCCATGAACTTCCTGAAGTAAATTTAATTCATTCCTTAAGTATATCAGAATACCAAGTGAGCTCTATAGCCATGTCTAAACCTGGAGATTGGATCGCGTTGGGATGTTCGGGTATTGGACAGCTTCTAGTTTGGGAATGGCAAAGTAAGTAACCATATTGTCAAAATAATCTTTTGATATGAAAACAACGACAAAATAAATTCATTAAAATATACAGTAAATATTCATATATTGGACCCAATTCCAACAATACATGGCAAAGCGTATGCATGGCAAAGGTAATGATGGTATTAACACATAAGTTGAAACTGCTGTCAAAAAGTTGCCGCAGATTTATTTGAATCTATCATATATCAGTAATTCTCATCTGGGCAATGAATGATATAGTAAAAGTTGATATTCAATAAAAAAAAAATTTGAATTAATTTGTATCGATGGGGTCATGAGAAATTTCCATAAGACAGCTGATGTGCATAATGTGGCCACATTAAATGTTTACTTGAGAAATACTGATCTATATCCGTGTTGATTGCAAGGTAATAGTTTATATTAGTATATAGTAGCAACCTTAGACATTGACAAAAATTTTATGGATTTTATTTAACAGGTGAACAATATGTTATGAAACAACAAGGACATTCATCAAATATGACATGCTTGTGCTACTCCCCTGACGGACAATACATCGCCACAGGCGGGCATGATGGAAAAGTGAAACTTTGGAATACTAGCACCGGATTTTGTTTTGTCACGTTTAGCGAACACACGAGTTCCATAACCAGTGTGCAGTTTAGTTCCAATAAAAAGTTCTTCATTTCGTCATCACTTGACGGAACAGTGAGGTGTTATGACATTGTAAGGTGAGACATTTCATTTTCTGTTGAGTACTGTCAAATTATGATGCTGAAATTTACTTACATTTACATTTTTTTTTATGCTGTAATAAATTGTCATATAGCTTAAGAATTCATCTGAATTCATGAGTTTCTTTTGTTATAAATCAAACAGTAAAAGGCAAGTATATAAAATTCATTTATCAAATCTTCGAAACTGTTATGTACTGGTATTTATGTAAGCACAGGTATTAATTAGGTCAATGTTAATATCATCCTTCACAATTAATTAATTAAAGTAATTGTAAATTTGGAATGTTAATTATAATTATAACGTAAGAGACATACTGTATTGCAAAGTAACATTAAGCTTTTTTTAGCTAGTGTTCCTTAACCAATGTAAAAACTAAATTTGAAAATGACATTATTACTTAGAAATGCCCCATTTGAATTTCAGTAATATCCTCTAGTTTTCTAAAATGTATAACAAACACCCTGTTAAAAAACCAACAATAAAACAGCTTTACATTATACAGCCATTCTTTTATGAAGTTATCTTGCTACTGTTTATAAAAAAAAATGTTTTTTTGTAGATATCGTAATTTCCGGACACTGACATCTCCTGCTCCCGTTCAGTTCAGCTGTGCAGCTTTAGATTCAAGTGGAGAACTGTGCGCAGCCGGGGGTCAAGATGTTTTTGAAATATTTGTGTGGTCTGTCAAACTCGGAAGACTGTTAGAGGTATGACGAAAAAATATATCATATCTCAGTTATATGCAATTACATATCTATGACACCCATAAATACCATGCAATTGAGATCAGTTCAAGAGAAAAATTCTTTTCAGTTTCCAATTATTATTTGATGCATGTTGCAAAAAGTTCTAGCACTTACACACTTGTTTTTTAAAAATTACAGCTTTTATTCTTTTTCTCATTTTAAAGAATATTTGTAGATGCCAAATCACTATTATTTCAAATTAGAAAACAACTCATGTGAAGTGATAAAGAAATGAATTGTTCTCATTGACACAATTTTAGCTTGGTCCAAATGATTTGTAATTTTCTATACAATATTTTCCTTACAATTATTATTAATTGCTTTTGTATTACAGGTATTAGGAGGGCACGAAGGTCCTGTGGTTAGTTTAGCATTTAGTCCCGCACTATCTAGCTCAGCCCTGGCATCCGTCAGCTGGGACAAGACTTTGAGGTTATGGAACTGCATCGAAACCGGAAGCGATCATGAAACTATATCATTAACCTCGGATGGGCTGCAAGTTGCATATCGACCAGACGGCAAAGAAGTATGTAGGACGTCATTTCAACTCACGGTTTAATTTTTCTCACACTTTGTTTATTAATCTGTGATCTTATCAAAATTCAGGTATCTGTTTGTACTTTGGAAGGACAGATATGTGTCTTTGATGTGCAGACATGTGAACAATCTCGTACTATTGAAGGTAGAAATGATTTGGGCAGCGGAAGAATTGACACAGATTTAATTACTGCTGAAAAATCTTTACGATCTAAGTAAGTTTTTTTTTATGTTTACACGACACTTGGTATAATCAACATGCCATATAAACAAGCGAGAAAAATACATGTTTAATTATGTTCTTGGAACCACATTATCAACAATTAAATTAAAGCACTGTTGTAATCGATTTCCCATATGAAATACAATTTTTTTTTACTATATATTGGAAAACTTTAAATCCTTTATACATTTGATTTTTTCACACCATTTCTTTAATTTTCCTACATCTCCAGAAAACTCAATTACTTTATTGCAATCGTATGCAATTATCAACATAATTCCCAAAAATTCACATTTAATTCATCCATAATTTTTATCAATAATTTTATATAAAATACGCTTTTTTAATGCATATCCGCTCCTAATATGCAGCATAAGGCCTTCGAATGTATTATAGGTGTCTCAAAATACATTTTTCTACAAGAACTGTATTTTACTTGTTTGTTCAACCTCTTTTTGTTTTCAAAAGGAATAGGGGTAAGTAAGAAAGGGCTAAGACAAGTCAAAATACTTTCTTCTCTCTTTCATTCTTTCTTTTTCATATTACTTTAATTCTATTGCAGAGCTTTCACATCCTTGTGTTATTCAGCAGATGGAAAATGTGTTTTAGCCGGTGGACAGTCAAAAAATATTTGCATATACAGTGTTAAAGAATCACTCCTCTTAAAGAAATTTGAAATCACATTAAACAAATCGCTAGATGGAATGGAAGTAAGCATTACACAATATTTTTTCACCGTCTCATTTTCTCTACTTATATTTTTCCCCGTGGACAAATTTTAAACCTTATTTTGTTTTAGTATTTTGTGAGCCGACGGAATATGACTGAATTTGGAAATATAAAGCTTGTTGAGAAGCGTTCACAAATTGAAGGCGGTGATGTAGCATTAAGATTACCTGGTGTTAAACAAGGAGACATGGCGGACAGGAACATTAAACCAGAGGCAAGTATTACCAACTGCATGACAATGTAAAAAGCAATATTTTAATTGATTATTGTGCAATACGTGCTTCAAAATTTTAGCAAATTTTCTGCTTTATTGATATCATATAATTATATCCACCTTTGAATTCGTATTTTTCTTTTCAGGATCTTGACTAAGTGTTATTTTGTATTTTCATTTCAACTTAATTTCTAGGCTTGGTGACTATATTTTTTTTTTCATTCGTTCAGTATATAAATGATACAAACTGTTTATTGACTGTCAGTTTGAGTGCATCCCTGTACTTGAGTGAAACACTCGGTTCATATCTTAGTTATTATAGTAGAATTTTTTTCTGATTGCAGGTGCGAGTGTTTTGTGTACAATTCTCTCCGACTGGCCAAAGTTTTTCCGTAGCAACAACTGAAGGTCTGATGCAGTATTCTTTAAATACTGGCGGAGTTTTCCAACCGTTTGAACTTAAATTAAATGCTACGCCTCAAATGGTCCGACAATATCTAGAAAACCAAGAATGGAGCGCGGCTCTAATGGCCGCTCTACAATTGAATGAAATAAAAATAGTGCAAGAAGCAATAGAGAGAGTTCCTGTGAAAGATGGTAAGTTTCAAGTAAATCAACAATTAGAAACTGATTTTCTTGGGTATGTAAATATATGATATTTATTAATTATTGATGATGCTATAGTTGTGAATTCTTTGAACGATTCCGAAATTGTTTATTCAATTATTTGATTGAGAAATCAGGAAATCTCCTTGGAATAGAATTGTTTTGATATGCCACTCCTTATTTATACTGAAAAAATAAATATTTAGTATTGTAGTTATAGTCCGCCTTCATACACCTGATGAATCACTCCGTTTCTAGTTGTTCATCATTTTATTATTTTACCTTTACAATATGTTCATGACATGACAACTATTTTGTATTTATCATTGTATTAATTATATTTCCAGTTCAACTGACTGTAGCGAGTCTTCCTGATGAGTACCTCAGGCGCATGTTGAAATCAGTCGCCGATCTGTTGGAAGGAAGCTGTCATATTGAGTTATATTTGAGGTGGATCAGTTGTTCTGTCACTGTACACGGATCTAGATCCCAAGGAATGTTTCCTATGCCTACGCTGCTAGCTCTAGAGAAGACTCTGTCAAGAAAATATCAACAGCTCGCTGATATGTAAGCATAATTTCTTGCCAAAAAATATTTTTAAAACTTTATACGTTTGAAAATTGTATATGCTTAATTACATCAAAGTCTTTTTATTTCACTTTTAAGATATTAACTGTCAATTCTCAGTGGAAAAGTACTCTATTTATAAAATAAAACATAAATTACTTTGTGATTGAGTTATTAAATGAACCAATGGTATTATTAAATTTCAGCTGCGATTTCAACAAATATACATTGAGATATATTAAAGACTTAGGAAAACGAGCAGAAGAACAAGATCTGAAAATGGAAGTGGACGAGGATCAGGAAAAGTCAGAAAGCGACTCCAGCGGAAGAGGAACTGCGGATTCTTCTGATCAAGAGGATGATGAAGAATCTTCGTAAAATTTTAGGAGACTTTTTATTAATCTGAAAATTTGTCTAGATAATTCTCTTATTTTCAAAAATATATTGTTCATAAATCAAACCATCTTTTTATTTCTTTGATAAAAAAAATATGCTTTGGAACTAATATATGGAAATGTCTCAAATTCTAAACCTTTTTAAATTCACAAAACCCTTAGTGAACTAATTAATTCAGTTGTTTGAACTCTGCATTTCTTTGCGGTTTTACAGTGCAATATCAACAATCACACAATCAAATTCTGAAAAAATATTTGAATCTTTCATACTTTTAAAAGTTACATCAAATTATGTGAATGATTTTTATAAACATCAATAAATGAAACAACCACAATATTAAATATATTATTTGATGTTGACAATTCCTACTGCACACTTGAGTGTCAAAATGTCCTTTTATTTGTATGGTTGGCTTTACTAACTTATTTTATTAAATACAGTATTATAAATCTTACTTACTTCATGTAATTATGAGATTTTTATTACTTATCCCTTTTTGCACTGTCAATCACTTCTATTATAATAAATGAATTTATTTTAGAAGTAAAAGACAAAGGAAATTTAATTTTTGATTTAAAATTGCCTTGCAGTAAAACACGCTGTCCATCAATTGCAGGCTATAAATTGTTTATGCAGTCAATTGTAGGTAAAGTAAATCAATGGGTGAAAAATTTCCCAGACCTTTCCTCTTATTGCACCTTAGATAAATTTGTGTTCACTATTTATCTTCTGAATAAAAATTAAATTCAAACTTTATTACAAAGGTATTACAATTTTATGATCAATGATAAGTTAAAATTTATAATATACTTTTACTTCTTATCATTTTCATACAAAGAATTATTATTATATAAATAATTTGCATTTGCTGAAAAGTGCAAATTTGTCGATAAGGTTTTAATTGCATCTGGGCTTAAAAAAATTAACAGACTCTTGAATGAATTTTCATTAGATTCAGTTTTTTTTTGACAAGAAGCTTTGAAAATCTATTATTGAGAAATGCAGAACACCAAAAGTAAGAAAATAATTTTCATTAATATTAATTACGTGTATAATAGCTGTAGTATAAACATTGCTGAAGTCATTGGAAGAAGAAAAAGGAGATTACGTTAAAAAATTGCTTCCGTGAAGATAGAAGACTAATATATTCAAAAATCATTTGAATATGAATCTTTTTATAATGTGGAACATAGGTGCACACATCCCGTTGACTCAAAAAATGATATATTGTTTATGATAACTGTGATAATTATCATTATTAACAGTATGTAACAGTTATCATTATAATTGTCTCAATGAAAATTTATTTGTGAACATACATACCGTATTAAAGTATCAGAGGTATGAAATATTTTTTTATGTATTGATTTCCATTATTATTTTGAAAGAGTTTAAAAAAATTGAATATTGAATGATAAAAAAATTATACTCTCTATAGGAGGAGGAGGCACATACGGTTTAATGATGGCTGATTTGTGTGTGTGTGAATAAACAAATAAAAATCATGTTGTTTAACAAGATTTTTTTCTCAGGTATGTTATTACAGTGTACTGCCAAAACAAGTTATATTACAATCAATTAAAAATGAATACATAAATATTAAAATGATAATTTTTTTCTAAGCAATTATTTGATTTCATTGTATGCTGAGATTTTAAGTCCTAAAAATATTAGACATGCAAAAATATTTCGAAACTGTTTTCTAACACTTATTTTACATTGAATCATGTTTTTTTCTTTCACATATAAAATTATTGACACGCTATAAACAAAATGTTCAACAATATATATGAATTTTGTAATGGTTGCTTCATACGAGACATATTATGAAACTCTGCCCATAATTGGATTATGACTGTGGTAGATGAATCCAAACAAGTGCTAAATAACTCATGTACATACATCACACATCGTGATCGTTGTTCGAGCTGTTAACCTACTTGCAAGGGAGATGGTTGAAGGTATAAATTATCATATTTTTCTTTAATTCTTACATTAATAACACTGTTAAAAATTAATACAGCAATATATACTGAAAGAAATATTTTGGGATTTCTTTTTATTGATCAATATTGGTAATTGAGTAAAAAGAATGAATTATTGTTTTTTATGGTGTATTTAGTCTGACAATATTCTGAGATTGTGAAATGTTAAGTAAATGAAATTTTTATTTGAATGGTTTATTTTATAGGAATATTATATTTAAACCGCCAATTGCATTGAAAAGATACTTAATACTACTTAACTAATACTTAATAAATGCAAAAAAAAAAATATTTTAGATATAAAGAATTTAGATTATTGCCTATTTTATAATTTAGCATACAACAACCCTGTGATTACACAAAAGTAAAAAATATTATATCGTATGTGATAATTTCTATTATATTTACATGATTCAATATAACAATTTTCTTAGTTGTGGACCCAGGCGTTGCTAAGACCGGGGCGTATAAATATGAAGATTCTTCACGATATATCGGTGAGTGGAATTCGAGAGGCCAAAAACATGGAATGGGTCATTTGGTGCTGGCCGATGGAGTGAGATATGACGGTGCGTTCACAAATGGATTGTGTTCCGGTCTCGGTGTCATGTCTTTTCCTGATAGTGCAAAGTTAGCTCCAATTCTCTTTTTGCATATTTATGAATTAATTGTAAGGAATCAGCAAACTTTATATATTTGCAATAAATTTGTTAAGCCCAAGTGGGTTCGTTCTATCAGTGAACCAAGCCATTCTCAAAAACCTTACAGGGCTCATCGGTCACCCAAATCTTTAATTTACCATAACATAAACAATAGTAAAAATCGTATTGCATGTTTGTGTTGTTATTTTCCATATGATATATAAAAGCTTTTCGTCATACATAATAAACAATTCAACTCTTCGTTTTTCTACTTGTAACAGATACCTCCTGATGTATTTAGTATATTGTCTTTGGCGTCATCTATTACAGAATTTATTTAAAACATTTTGCATATAATGAAAAAACACCCATAATACGAAAGGTTTTCTTCGTTTAATGTAAATAGTTTTTACAACTAAATTAGCAATTTTTAAATTTTATGTTAAATGTGCCCTCAGGCATTCTTGGTCTTTTACCTTTTTAGTAACTGCAAAACTAAACATTTTTTTGATCTAAATAAAAAAAAATTCAATGTCATTATAAGTTTTCATAACCCTTTGATTGAGTTTGTCTCTATTTAGCCCAAAACATAAGAAAATTGGCTCTAAGAGTCCCTATATTCTATTATCAAGATATCAATTTGACAGAATATGGAAAGGAATAGATATTTATGTCATTAAATGTTGCGAAAAACCATTTTGCATTTACTAATATGTAAACTATTCGTTGCAATAATCAGTTTATCTTGTGTTGCTTCACAAAAAGAGTATATCTAAGATACTCATTTGCAATCGAGTTCTCCTTTTAAAGCATATGCGCCATCCTATCATGCATGAGAGCACCTGGGTGTTAACAAAGTAAATGGCAATATTAGACTTCAACGATAACCTTACTGTCTGACAGACTATTTGCCGCTTAACTAATTTGTGAATTTATTCAACAAAGCATTTTCTGAAAGTCTCATAGCTAGCAACCCTGACTGTAACAACCATTCATCTTAGTATATAAAAGAAAAAAAATGTCAATAGGTTATTCCATAGCTTTATTAACATTATCAGGTTTGAAGGAGAATTTATGCAAGGCTGGTTTCATGGACACGGTGTTTTCTGGAGAGCCGATGGAATGAAATATGAGGGTGAATTCCGTGGTGGCAGAATTTGGGGATTAGGTATTGATAAATATTCTGAGATATCTAAAAATAAAATTCTGGCATGTTTTTAAAAAATATGTTGTTTTAATGAAGATTAAAAATTTTCAGCGTAGTGTGGTACTTTTTGTAATCAAATTAAATTGATGAGGTGGATTTTTCTTAATTAAAAATAATGCAATAATCCATAATACAACATAATAAATACTTTCAATATCTTAATTGTCATCATAATAATTATTATGATTTTTAATTAACTGTGCTGATTAACATCCATAAACTACTGCTGGTTAATAATGAAATTTGCTTCAAATACAAATGAAACAGCTCCCACGGTTAAGTTGAATTATCTGTATTCATAAAAACTTTTCTGATTCCTTAATAGCTTTTCAATAAGTATTCATAGGTTTTTGAATAATTATTTGCTTCTACAAAATTACATTAGGTAAAACAATATAGAGCATCACTAATCATAATAATTTCAAAGTTTAGTCTTAAAAATCTATTGTATGTGGTGTAAAATAATTTAAAAAAAATATTTATTTTTTAGGTATGGTAACATTTAGCGATGGTAGCAATGGATTTCCACGCAATGAAGGATTTTTCCAAGACTGCAGACTGATGAGAAAAAAGCGTTGTCCAGAAATAGTGCAAAGAGCGCAAAAAGTGGCTTATATGGCTAGAGCCCAATGTCAGCCATTATAATTGAAATAATTTATTTCAGGCTTCACTTATATCAGGCATTCTTACCATAGAAAAAATATTAATTCTGCTATATTATAAGAACCACAATTCATTCAATTAAAATGCAAGCTGCTTATTGGGTATTATCCTTCTTTTGCTAGTTTGGGTATTTCGATAGAAAATGAACATATACTTAATACCAGTAATTAGTTTATAAATAAAAAACATAGAGCCATTATTCCAAAGATATCGAGTGATGATAATATCTCTGGCACCTTAACTAAAATATGCTTTTTTTAATTAGGTTGGATAAATAACATTCTGCTGTTTTAATCGATTTCCGTGTCCATAAATCAATTTTTAAGATGTTTTTTTCAATAATAAAGATTCTTTCTGTAATTTTTTCCCAATATAAAATTTTTATTACATAATCATATTATTCTTGATATGTATTGAATTTTTCAAATATTTGAATATGGATAATTTTTCATAAAAGTATATACATTAAAAAAACAGATTTTAAGTTAATCACAGAGCTGCAATTCTCTACGATCAAATAATCAATCCATTTCAACCGGTCTTTTGTCAGATTGCATATCTTTTTGCATAAAAAACGGTAATAGAAAACACTACTCACTCCGACAGGTTCAAAACTGAAAGAATTGTGTGATTTGTTTCAACATTTTTATTTTATTTACAAAATTTTTATAAAAAAGTATTACACTATATTTTATTACATAACAAACATTTAATAATCATGTAATATAACACTTACGTCTAAATAATTTTGTGTAGAAAATAAAATTTATATCTGTCATTATTATATTATATTCTTTCATATTATCATAAAATTTATCTGGATAGAATTATTATAATACTACTCTATTATTACTCAGAATGTTCTATATATCAGTAAAGTGTGTCACTTAATATTTATTGTATGTGCAAACACAAAAATAAATTGAATTCAAAACCATTATCTAACTACGTTCCATCTTAACCTCATCTGTTGTTAACTACCCATTGTATATACTACAAATACACAAGCATGTAATAAAAATACACCATTGCTGCCGACAAATGTTTCTTTTTTGTTTTTATCAATTATTCTAAGAATAAGACATCTGAAATTAGCAATATTGAAATCGATAACGTTCTTAAAACTGAAATGAATGAATTCCGAAAGTATTCCAATATGAGAGATGTCAAATTGAAACCGGCTGGATCGAGAAAAATTACTTTAATGACAATCTTATATACCGATTGTTAATTCATCCAAATTTTGGAAGTGAGCATGAACCAATTTATTCCAACTTTACTGATAAACAAAATAAAATCGTTACATTTATTTAATAATAATTGACAATTTATTTAAACCTTGAATCCTGATCGACGTAAACCATTAGAGCAACTTCTCTTTATTATAAGGATAGTCTTCTGCCAGTTTTGGTTTATTTGCCGTTTGTCCGTACCTTACTTCTAATGCTTTTCCTCCCTGAAAAATAAAATTGTAATGCTTTTAGAATAATATTCGCCTCAATGAAATACTTTGGTTTACCTCGTAGGAATTCATATTTGCCTGCCATATCTTCAGACAATTCAATTTTTTCTAGACTCTTTAAGAGAAGGGGGACGACAAAAGTTACTTACTTGCCAGTTTATTGTTTCTTCTATATGGGCAAGCCAATGTAAATAGGAATAAATTATGTTCTTTCAAACTCAGGGAGAGGGTAAGTATCCTCATCTGAACACCTAAATGGCATCCCTGAGTAGTAGCAAACTTAAGGAAATTACTTTAGATTTACAGTAGCTTGACTATTTTTACATTTGATAAAGAAGCAAAAATTAAATCAAGGCAAGAAGACTGAACAATCTATTTTGGACAAAAGATTAAATAGTTAATCTACCCTTTATGCAATTTACTGTATACAATCATAAATCGATTGCAAATATCAAGTACATAATGACAATGTTTATGTTTTATTTATATTCTGTGGAAAGTTGATGTAAGCGTATACGTATAAATAAATGTAATTGTCTATCTACCTGTTCCATGTACGCTCTGAAATAGAACTTTCCAAACAAGACAATGAAAGAAATCATGTAGATAATGAGTGTGTAGTGCATCCACAATGGGAACTCGCATCCGGTACGTAGTCCATTTACTCCCAGAATCAAAGCGCAGGTGAACTGGATCTAAAATGAAACAATAATATTAATTTACTTTAATAATATGTCCCTTTTTATTACCAACTAGCGATATCTGGTAGGGATTATTATTTTATATTGAAATTAAACCTAAAAAATTCTTATTAATTTTAAAGATAGTTCTGACGATGGCATGAGCCGAAATAGCTATCAACTATATTTTTTTTTAAATAATTTTGTAGAACTAAAATACATTGCTGTTTTTTTCATCGTGTCAAAAGGAGACTTTTACTATATAATATGCAGTCACAAGTATATATTTTCTGGTGTTATTATAAATTAAGTAATTAATTTAACTTTTCAGTGGTGTCAAATTTCCATTCCGTCATTAAACAATTTGTCCTCAAGCCACTTGTTGAGTGGTGAATCTTGGACCGGTGAGAGCAGCCCAACACCTGTCACCATATGAGATTGACATGTTTTGCATTTTCGCAGTGTTCTAAATAAGAGTTTATACTCAACTATTCGAAAAAAAAAATTTTTTTGAAGTGCAATGACAATACTATATTGTAATAATGGTGTGGTCATGCAATCATAAATGTTGAATCAAAAATACAAAGTCTAGAATTAAAATCTTACCAATTGCAGAATAGTAAGATATTTCTTCCACCACAAGAACTTGGTTACGCTGGGACCGAATACAGACAGTCCATAATATGTGTACATCAACACGTGGATAGCGCTGTTAACCATGGCCGGGAGGAAGGCTATAACAATAAATAAAATAATTTTTAGTATTCATTAAAAATATAATTACACTCATTCCTCTAGTGACTAATATTGGTTTGATGCAAAAGTTATGACCGTTTTTTACATATACAATTAAACATTTTTTTTAGATTTGCATTATTTATTTAATCAATTATATAATTTTCATCCGTTTTTATAACCTTCTCCCATCTTTCTATCAACTTATTAATACCATTAGTGTAAAAATCTGTGGATTTTGATGCGAAAAATGTCGTAAGGAATGTTTTTACCTGCTCCATTGTATCAAATTTTTTATCATTTAAAAACTTTTGCAGTGATCGGAATAAATGAAAATCGGAAAGACCTAAACCCGGAGAATACGGTGGATGCTTGATAACATCATAATATATATATATTTTGCCATCTAATGATATTTTTGTAACTGGAGAAAACTTGGATGTTAATCATCATTTATAATTTACTTACAAATAAAAAATATGCATCCCAAAAAATCCCATTTTCATTAGACACTAGCTTCATCTCAAAAATACTTAATTGCCCAATAATTTGTAACTAAATTTCTATAAAATAATCGACACAAACTCATAAAAGACAAACCTAACATACAGAGCAATAACTGTGTTTTTATAAATATTTTTATTTACTCACTGGAACCACTGGGAACCCATTTTATTCCAATCCACCAGAACGAGAACATAGTTGAATGGTGATACACATGCAAGAAAGTCAACTGCTCCTCTTTCTTGCGGAGAATAAAGAAGAAAGTATCGCAGAACTCCAGCAACTTTGAGAAGTAATACCACCAAACTGCATTTGCTATCTGAAAATTGTAAATAAGCAGGTTAGTTGAAATTGTGTTTGAAGTCATGATGACGTATTCCTCACTTACAACATGGAGAAGTAATCGATAAGTTTTATTCTTGTATAGGCTTGTGTTTAACCTGTTGCCTTCTGATCCAGATTAAAGCTATTCTAACACCAAATAATATTTTGAAAATTATTCCACTAGTGTTGATGTTGACCAAACTTAGAGATAATTAGGACGAATCAAGCTATATTTCAGTAAAAAAATTATCTTTTACACAAAAATCTTGACACTGTTAACACTCTTATATTTAAAAGTATCAATTATCAACAATGTTATCAGCTGTCTCAACAGTTGAGACGTTATCAGTTAGAGCAGGAATTTCCAACCTTTTTGTACTCTAGAGCGCATTTTTATACATCGGTAGGATGGCGTGCACCACCCATTTTTTTCTATGGATATTTATAATTAGAAGTGAGTAATAAGTAAAAAAGAAGATCTCTATGTTTATTGTCACTATATAATAAACCTAGTTCCTCAAAAAAATTAAAACTCTAACAAATATATAAAAATAGTTTACATTTTTAATTAGTGCTTATGAAAAAATCTGTTACGTTCAAATTGTGGCGGGCACACACGAGTTGTTCTGCGGGCGCCACGGTGCCCGTGGGCACAGGGTTGGGAATCCCTGAGTTAGAGGATTAATACATAACACTATCTTAATTTTGTGTTCAAAAGAAATGTTGAAACTTTGAATATTTCCACATGTTTTGTCACTAATGACTAGTTAGTTAGTTACAAAATATTTGGAATCGTACAAAGTTGTAACAATTCAAATTTGATATTGAAATTCCATCAAGCATCTTCAGTCGATATCATAAATTAATTTCCACATGTATTTATATGTGTGTGTCTAAACAGTAAACAAATTATCAAGCATTGAGTTATTCTCAAGTATAATTAACAATAAATCAAAATAAGCTGACCATCAAAAACAAAAATTGATCTTGATAATTATGTTAATCATAATGTTTCTAATATTACTCCATATATACATTTCGTAATAAAAAAAGTATATTATAATAATCATAAGTGTAACATTTTTTGGGTCGTTTAAGACAAGTTTTTTGTACTCACTTGCATTTCATCCGGATCAAATCGCTGCCGGCAAGGTTCGCAAATATAGCTATAACGCAATCTCCACGATGCGGTAAGCAGCTGAAAAGCGATGTAAGCATTCAGAGCAGCCATCGCCAAGTTGTACGGCACAAGGAGCCAAGTCAGTTTGAAGGCGCTTCTGTTCTTCATCAATCGTGGACCCGCCCATACTATTGCTAAATACAGGATCGTGTACAAAAATGTGGGTACGGGTGAGTCCACCAAAGGCCATCCCTTTGTCCGGTTATCTGAGACAAAAGATTAACAAAAAACATAATTTTGTTTATGTTTTTTCATTGGATCAGTGTGGTTTCAAAGACAGAGACTTCAGACGTGCTGCCGTAAATTATTTTTACCGAATAACCAGCATTCATTATTTTTTACTGCTGATTATTATTTATTGATAATCTGTTTATATTTATTTGGATATTGTAAAATATCTTAGAAACTGCATTATGTAACATTATCAAAGTTGAAATATTTATAATCATGTAACTTATCGAGCAAACTGATAAATTATTTTCGAAAAAGACACAACTACCATATTGTTAAAAAATCAAATCGAAAATGATGAGTCCCCTGAAAAGTAACGATATGGGATATTTAAACACAGTATATTTTTATGAAAAAATGAATAATGCATTATATATAGATTTATGTTCGAAAAATTGGTCGATCCACGCAATAGTGATGTTAAGCAGTCACATCAATAAAGCAAATTTAACCATAAAATGAATGCGAAGAAAAAATACGTCATGAATTACAATTATAAAAATTTCTTTGTCGCGAATCAATTACAATAGCTTGATTTTTTCAAGTATTGAGTATACGTTGTTGCGTTGTTCTTTGAACTGACCGGTTGACGTTAAGCACTTCAGCCTCCTTGTAGATAAAATGTTCAGAAGAATGAGGCTCAAAACAATAGCCATCCTAAATATTGTAAAGGAACTAAATACTAAGAAGTTGAAATGATTTGAAAGGCAGAAAGAATATTTTTAAATCAAGAAAAAATGTAAGCGATTTTACGGATCTTTAAGACGAATTTCCATTTTATAATGTATAAATGATACTTAATGATGACTGTGGCGTTTTAAAAAAAAATACTGCCTTCTCTGCTCTATGTTCTTTGTGTTAATTGGGTAACTACTAGTCACAGTGTGCTTATGGGTAATTCCCTAAAGCGCATAGCTTTGCAGCGCTCGGAGTCTCAGAATTTTAGAGACCCCGAAAGTATCCTACACCAGTAATAACCAGTATATTATATTTAAAATTAAGTTTTCAATAATCATTCTTATTATATGTGGAATTTTGCGACCGTTTTATGTTCCGTCCAAATTCATAAATATATCCAAACTATACGTTCATATAAAATCTAAAAAATATACATGAAATTAGCACCAAAAGTGCGTATTTTTTATAAAATGCTTTTACCTTTTGAGAATGTATTGAAATTTTACATTTAACAGTCAAAGTATAATTCTATACGAGTGACCTCGTTGATATGTTATGTGGACCTGGAAGAAATGGAATCGATAACGATTGGTTTAACCACAATGTTAAATGATTTTATTTGAATTACTTGTGCATATTGACTAAATGAAATATTGGACCGGAAAATATTGGCGACATCATTCACTTACCAATGAAAACTGCTTTAACATCTACCGCAAAAGTAAATGGATCGAGTATCAGAGAGAAGACATATTTTTTGACTTTAAAATCAACAATTAGAAACATGGCCTATGTAAAATAATAAAATAAATTATCAATAGTCATTGTGCATATATTTTTATTGACTTTTGCGTTTTTTGTCACTTTCCGTCTTATGGCTCATTAATAATATCACATTATAATGCTATGATGCATTTAGATAAAGTAGTGACTTTTTAATAAATTAAACTGAATATTTTTTAAATTACTGTCATCAAATATAATAAGTTTTTAATTGACTGAAACGCAAGCGTTAATTTACAATCTATAATAAACATAATACCAAATTACACGTAGATTCCATTAAATTGTGTTTACAAAATAAAACTTTCTTTTTTGAAGACGTGAGTATAAATTTGTCATCTGACAAATGCAATATATATATTCTTGATGGATATTCGTCAGATAAAACAAATATTCATAGACAATTTCATCACCGAAGTTAAATGAAGCGTAAAGAATGTTTGAGATGAAAATGGTATTTTTTATGCTATACACATATAAATGAAATTTAACATTCAATAGTTTGCGGTTGGGTATTACGTACGTCTGATGATTTCGAATTGTCACTTGATATTGTTTTTGCTAGAACGAATTCTGTCCAAAGGTAACGGAACCGTGACCTCAAAAGACAATCTTAATCTTATTCAATGGGGATTTAAATACATTCGGAATATTACATTTTTTGAAAGAGTTAAATTTGGAATTATGAAGACTCAGTCGAAGTTATTACTCATTCGGTTGATATTTACCTAAGAAAACAAAGCACAAAATTAACTAAAAATTTACTTGGAACTTATTTTATTTCGAAAATATTTGTTGGCAAGCAGTCGCACTCGCTATACTCCGAGAATTTAACGAAACGGCTGTCACAACGACTCCAGTACATGGCCTTTATTTTATAAAAACAGTTCAAATATAACATACTTAATTACTTGTTTTATTTGATGTAGGGTAAATCTAACATATCTTGAATTATTGGTTAGTTAATTGGTAGATATAGAATAATATATTCAACATATTATTATTTATTTTCTTTTTTATTATTATGCACATTTTCTTTGTGTATACTGATCGGTTTCGTGGAAATGATGAAAGAGCTTAGATTTTCAGAAAGTTAGGAAATTGGAAATTCAACCGCGAGGTATCCATTTGAAAAAATGTGACATCTACATTTTAAGCGCAAACATATTGATCAACTTAACATTAAAACGCTATGACTGGACAAAATTAAAATCAATAGATCCATAATCCATCAAAATACACCCTCGCTAAATATAATATTAGCATTATCGAACAGTATTGATTTCATAGACCGATATGAAAATGCATTAAGAAAGAGATATGGAAACGCAAAAAAATACCAGTTTATTTGCACTTAACGATATCGTTAAAAACTTCCTGCACAAAAGTGATTTAAATTTTCCTCGAGGCGATTTTTTATAAAAGTAAATATACATTATATTGTACAGATCTCTTCATCACAAAAATAATATATCTTTCAATGAAAAGTGAAATGAAACGAAAACTGGAAATACACCATAGTAATATACTATATGTAATGGCTTGGGGTATCGCATAGCGTACAGTAAGGGGGCATGTTTAGCCGTAGCCGCTGTCATGTGGAGTATATTTATGTATTTTAAATCAAAACAGAATTTGTTAGACTACTCTTCTATGGTTGGTCGGTGGAGCTAAGCTAGAACTAGTCGTTATTTCTACGGCCCGCTAACAGCACTGGGTAAGGGCTAAGTCAGTAAATTGGAAGTGATTATAAATTACAGTTTCATTTTATTTGGGGCACGAGAATAAAATGTTATGATGCTTTTGTATATAAATAAATTTATAATCATGAGCTTTCATGAATCCTTCGCGAATATTTTGTATAAATATAGGTTATGTAGTTATATCATTCAAACAGACGATATGATTAATTTTCATTTAAGCTAAAAAAAGAACGTGAGAGTAAAATTTTTATTATCTTCTTGAAAATACGTGAAAAAATATCTTATCGTGTTATTGAATCCGGTCCTAAGTATTGATTGGAAAACATAATACAATTCAAAAGATTAGCCGTCATAATGTTGATGATTTCAGAATAGTTAATTCCTTAATTTAATTGATCCACGTAGACGTGTCCAATAATTGGACGTTCCTAATGAAGGTTGATTTACACGATTGAGCAATTTGGCAGTATTTTTGCAACTTATTCAGTCAGGAACTCGCCTCTCCAAAATCATGGTGAAAGTACTAAGCACACACGATAATGGTATGTGTAATTTTTTATTGAGGTCACGCGTTAAGGAAGTGTTAAAAAAAACTAGAACTGTGTCAGCCCTTCGAGAATAACGTGTCTAGCACGACAGACACCATAACAATAGCTAAATATATATTATATATGAACTCTTTTGAGCGAATGTCTGTATAAAATATGAATAAATAAAATTAAAAATGTAAATAATTCTAAACCAACCATAAAAATCATGATGGGAATCCACTTTTTTCGTAAATGTGATTATTATTTTCCTAAATGTGAACATCAATGCATCAATAGCATTAACTGCGAATACCGTCATCATATCCAGAGCAATATTATCATAGATCGTACTATTAATTAATAGATTGACAGTTACGTTAATCGTGGATCTACGAATTACCTGTTAATTTAAATGTATAAAATTATCGTACACGTAAAACAACTATACACCAGAAAAATAAAACACCAACTCTTTTTTACTATGTAAAATTATATGTCAATACATCGAACCTTGGCAAAAAGCACTCCTAATGCAACTGATTAAAAAAAAATCCTGACAATAATACAGGAAAAGTCAACGAAGTATTTATTTTTATGCCATCGATGTGACATTATAGACAATAAACATGGAAATGGCTACTCATTTCATTACGCACGTAAAACATTACCAATTTTCTCACAAATTAATTCTCTTTTCCGCTAGGTGCAGCGCAACATTTTAGTACTTCTTATATCGATATTTAACTCTATTCGAATAATATTTATAAAAATGGACGAAAGATAAAAAATAGGTAAGTATTATATATATTTAGTTTGTGTTAGTTAAATAAATACACGCAAATAATACGTCGGCCGACAATTAACTTGTAATTATTAGAGCGCACATTTAAGTTGGTCAGAAAAAGTATTTCACATTCTTAAATCTTTGACTCTTTCTTTGGACAACATCTGACCGTGGAACTGGTTTCATTTTTAAAGGTGTTTCGATATGGATAAAAAAGACCTCTACCGCTTTCCATATTCAACAGACAATGCAAAAAGTGGGCGTTTATCATGGTAGTATGTATTTTTTTTAATCTGCCTATGATGTTACAATTATTATATATTAAATTGATTGAATAATTTCAAGATATCTATTAAATATATCACGTAATTTTTGTCGGCATAATTCTGGTACCAAAATAAAAATAATGGGAACACTCATGATTTCACTTTTATTAACGGTTCGAGATTTAAATATTTTTATCACTATTATCATTTTGATGAGTAAGGGGTGAATTCAGTTAACCCAAGATCAATGGCCTATTTTATGATCAATTACGGTTACAAATACGTGTGTATTAGTTTTATTTCATTATTAACATGCACGTTTGTAATCGATACTTAGGTCGGTAAAAGTATCTCTTTATTTAAGCACCCACAATTAGCACGGTGAAAAAAATAGCAATGTATTTTAGTTCTACAAAATTATTTTTTTAAATACAGTTGATAGCTATTTCAGCTCACGCCATCGACTGATAGTTGATAGTTGATTACAAAGGATTCTTAACGAACAATGTAAGATATGTCGATCGCCATTGCTTGACCCTCTGCGGGGTGTTTCTTTGTTTCTGTAATACACCATTTCCGTGCCATATGTAAACTTATTGATATAGCCGCCTTTTTAGTTTCATTTACAATTTTTAGTTTTATTGCGAGCAAGAAACAAACTAGGTCGTTAAAACAGGAGAGAAGATGCATTGTGTACCTTTTCTACACAGCTATATATAGATAAGCAAATGTTAGTTTAAGCATAGTTCTGACGATGGCGTGAGCCGAAATAGCTATCAACTATATTGTAAAACATAATTTTGTAGAACTAAAATACATTGATATTTTCTTCACCGGCTAATAATGGAGTTCTACCAAGTGAATGCCAATTCAGTCAATAAACCCACAATCTAGCTTAACTCTCCGAATACTAGCAAGTCATTCAAGAGTGCATTTAACAATAAAAGGTAAAACGCCAACCAGTGCCGTGTTACAATAATAATTCATCAAACATTCTATTATTCGTTGATATAAATTTTGCAGATAATGATATTTTTTTTTGTTGATTCAAGTGAACTAACGTGTGTAATAATTTAAATTATTCATTTTATCGTCATTCGTGATACAACTTTTGAGCCCAAATAGTGAATCCACATACATAGCGACACTACAAGCGGTTCAATAGCAATATTGAGAAAAAGCATTATTTCCTGACAGAATATGTTTATCGAATATTCAAATATTATTGCCTTTCGCTATATTAGAAATTAAGTAGAGAAGTGCAAGATATATTTGATAGAATACCAGCTTATCGTATTTGTAGAAAATGTACCAAATCAAGTTTATAATTAAAATAATTTTACTAGTGTCGGTAAATCACAGCACAGCATTAAAAGCTTTGATAATTTGAAGCTGATGAAATATTGAAATTAAAGCGTTTTTGAACATCGTGTATTGTTTTCTGATTCCTAAATAATAATAATGAATTAATTGTATGTAAAATATATATTGATTTATTTAGAGATTTTAGACATGTGAAAGGGTAGTAAATGAGTTAAGAAAAAGTGCTGTAAAATTGATATGAAAGTACAGGGGCAGGATGATAGAAAGCCATGAAAACAGACGCACAGAAAAGAATAAAATTGGTGAGACCAAAAAAGATCAGTGAATGCCTTGTCCGTACTTGGTGAGAAATCATTTTCAAAAGATTAATTGATGTGATGCATAGTTGGTCTGAATATTGATTGATTGGTTTTAATTTAAACTTTTTTCAGATCAGGTAAGTTTTAGTTGTTCAATATAAGTAACCTATAATTTTTATTCACGGTTAAGCGAATGATTAACTCGCAAAAAATCATTCCAGGATATTGATACCGAAAAATAAATTTAAATTATCACTTATTATCAAGTATGAACTTAAAAATTCAATTTAACATTTTAATTTCGCTTTAATCTAGCGATAGTAAATATATCTGCTATATTGCTTATATGCAATATGTTATATGTATGATAAAATTAATGATTTACTAACAACATGAGCAAATATTGATTTCTAAATTTGAACACGAAATAATTCACTGACAAATGTTGCCAAAGGAATATGATCTTAGATCGTTGATCCAAGCTGCTATGTTCTCACGAAACGTGACTGCGAAGCAGTCTCTCAGACCGTAGACCAAAATTTAACTTCGACACAACCATCTATAACATTAATACATCAACCTTAAACTTGTCGAATAGAGAAAGTAAAACTTGGGGCGATGGTCTTACCTTACGGATATGATTATTTTTATCAATTGGTTTGAAAATAAAACATGTAGTGTTTTTTCAAGTCAGACTGAATTTTTTACTGTTATTTAATATTCTTCATTTGGTATTTTCATTGAAGAGTCTAATTGTCTTCGCACATTAGCGTGTACTTAACTTTTTGAGATTGCATTAAAATATGACAGAAGAAAATGCTTTACAAACACTTTCCATCATCATTCCGTTTTCAAATTTCAAAATTAATATAAATCTCAGTTGAAATTTTTTTCCTAATGATAGAGCTAGATGATAATCAATGTCTCGGCTTATCTTATTGTTTATTCCAAAATTTGATCTGTTTCAGTATTTAATTAAGAGTTTTTAAAATGTTATTCTCCGTTTTAAGACATGCAAAATTAGCAACCGTACGTATAAATATCATGAAAACTTTTGTCTGTAATATCGTCAACCACACCCAATAGCGAGTAACTACATGGCAGTCATATTGTGCTATAGTAACAAGGATTTGTGAAAATAGCCAATGATCCTTTCATATCAGACCTAATACCCCATAATCGTTAATTACTTACTAGATACAATTTTGATTCTGATATAATGTAAGCAAGTGAGAAAAGAATAGGTCGAAGTTCAGCGAAAGCGTTGTTAAATATAAGGTTTTTAACGGACGTACACGGTATAAGCGGAAACATTTAAATACTCAATGTTTACCGTATATAGCTTCATTAAACATTGGAAAACGCTTTTGGGTTTTTCCTCTACTTGATTACGTGGTCAAGGGAACTGATCCACAAAATGACACTTTGTTTCATCGACTTTCAATATTTTTATATAATCTTACAAATGAAAAACAATCATCAAGTTAAATGCTAGTAGTTTCTCATAGTCGCATTTTTATTTTCTGTTTCTGAAAATATATCCTGAGTAACTAACTAAAAATTAGTAAATTTTCACTTTCGAGTTCACATTGAAATATAATAATAATAGTTATCGTGAAACAGATGTTGAAAAAATGGATATTATTTACGTTTTGAAAGGTTTTATTATTGATTCTGTGGCATATATAGCATTTTGACATGACTTTTAGGGGTGAGGTTGTCTGAAAGAATTTTCGTATCGAAATTGAGGGATAAAATTTTATTCATTTCTGTCAGATCTTTAGTGACTAAACTAACAAATATTAACAAAATTTTATAATATTCCAAAGTACATGTTTTCTGAGACTAGTCACCTCCAAAAATGAAAACCTCTAACGAATTATCTCTATGGATAGGTATTACTATCGTGGGATTTGTGAGTAAGTCGTGCTGTCATATAAGTCTTTGGAAATTATTTATATCGTTAGATTAATACTATTCGTTTCAAAAAAATCACAAGTCATAAGAAAGATCGGAGTTACAACGGTATGTTGCCGAGTGAAAGTGAAGTCAATCTACTCCAATAGAAAACGGAATGAATTCACCGTCCAAAAAAAGTCATAAGGTAACTAAGTGCTTTTTAGTGATCTCACTGTTCTTTTTTTTAATTTTGCAAAGGTGGAAATACTAGCAAGTCATTCAAAGATTGTCTTACGTTACTTCAAGTTAGATACATTTCAATCAACGGAAAAATACAAACAAGTCGGCAGTACTGCGAATTACCTGTCATCAAATTTTATGTTCATTGTGCAAATTGGTTTTGGATCAATTCGATCGTATACGATGCTATAGCATAAAAAGCAATTGTGCACTTAAATTTATAATATCTAAAAATATTTTTTATCTGCATAATTGGTAGAAATAAAAGTAAATATTTCTAAACTCTTTATAGGAGGTATCTTAAACGTTTGTTTGATGTGTTAGCAAAATAAGTTAATCCTCATCGCGAAAATTATTTGTATAAATAGACTTGCTTGTTAATTGTATTCTATCAGTTGATAATCCTTGTGGTGAGCGAAGCCGGTCCTGATCAAAAATGTATTGTGGAAATAAGTACAAAAAATATGTATATAAAGATATTTTATATAATAATATATAAAATATCTGATTAAATATTATTACTTATATTTTAGAAATATAGCTTAATTACTCGAATTCAATATCGTCAGTCAATAATGATTTTTTTTTTTGAAAGTATCAGTATGGCTATTTTATTTATTATTCCGTAAAATTTCCATGCAATGAATGTTCTCTTAGCTATTACTATCTTCAATAATTTTTTGTAAGCGTTACAATTAATGAATCAGTCATAAATATTCCTTTTAATAATTATTATATATAAGGTTCAAAAAGGTACTGAAAATACTACTTTATGCTCTTAAGCTATGTGCATGTGAGTTTTATTGGTATTAGAAAGAAATTATTTAAAATATATACAAATAAAAATAGCTCTAATCGTATTAATGTTGTAAACCTCCCAATACTAATATAATTTTCTTGTATTGAAAAATGAATACATTTCCAATTTTCTCAATCTATGCAAATGATCAGGTTTTATCCCTCGCACACAATGCGGCTTGTGTTAAATATTTTTTGCAGACAGGAAAATTATTCTTAGCATTTAAATAATACGAAATAATTACTTTTAGGGAAGTTCTCATGCAAATTTGACCACTGACCTAATATTTGTATTGTAGCCAGCCCGCGGTATATTTTGTAACAAAGTCACACTTTTTGACCATATTTGATTAACGGCTATTTACAAAGTGACAAATTTGTACAGGTAACAAACCCATACTGGTACGTGTAGCAATTATATAATTGCATTATTTTCATAATTAAAATTTAAATTAAACAGTACAGTACAACGCACTGAAAAATAAAGTACCACGTTGAATGTTTTTGTTTTAAATAATAAATGATATTATTTAAAATCATCAAAGGTATGACAACACGTGCCAGTTAAAATCTTAAAAGTGGTTTATTGTAGATGTCGCTACATATTATATTTTTAATAGCAAGTAAAGAGACGTATTACTTAATAAGAAGACTAATGTTTTCTTCATTTACATTGATTCGGTTCCATAAAGACCATTAGTAAAAAAAAATTTACTTATTAAGTAAATATGTTGGATTTTCAGTGAAAAAACATGCAACAGAAACTACATACAATATATTCACCTCGATACAAAAATCATATATATAGCTGTATCTAAGTGTTGACCGAGAATGTTCACTTATTAAACCTTACCCTCAGGTGATTTATAACTTTTAGAATAAAAAAATAGCATACGTGAGTGTGTCGTCTCATAAACGTTTGATAAATACGGTCATAAAACTTTTGAAATGTGTGATCAAGGAAAAAAGTCGTTGATATTAATTAAAGTTATTATGCAAATAAATACATTTTTACAGGAAGACAGATGACTGTACTTTAGAATTTCTATTGCTATGATGTATTTAATTGATGTTCTAAAGTCTGTAAAAATGGATTTTTATTAGTATGACAGTTAATTCCATATGACTTACCGGAGAGTGAAAGCGTCCAAAGGTAATAGTCATAAGTAGTCTGTAGCGCCGAATGCGTCGTATTTAATATCGTAGTCATCGTGCTTCGTAGGTGGAGCTCTTCTACAAATTGCCTGAAATTGAAAGATTGATTGATTGAATTGGCATTCACTTGGTAGAACTCCATTATAACACGGTGAAAAATTATACAAAAATACGGTAATAATAGTGCTGTATGGTTTAGGTAGTATAAATTCGTTCATGATCGTTGAATAAGGCAAAAACATAAAAATTATTTAGATAAAATCAACTTCAGTTTACAAGTATTTCTGTATCAAGAACTTGTTTCATGTATTAAATTTTAAACTGGGGCCGTTTTTAAAGGCATACTTATTATGTAAATGTAGATATTGCGAATATTTTAATAATAAAGATAGATATGAATAAAGATCAAACTCTTTTCAAATCAATTATTTGATTTTGAATAACAATATCTTTTTCTGGATTTCCATAGTGTTGTATTAATTATTATATTAATTGTCTATGACTAAACATAAAATACATTTCATTACTAAAATAACAAAGCTGATTGATTGGTGGATATTGTTTATTAAAAAAATATACTTAAAGAAGAAATAAGTATGTATTACTCCATTAGAGATTTTATAAATATAAGATTCTTTCGTTGATAAAGCTTTTCCTATATGAGTGTAAATTGCATGTTTTAAAGTGATTTATTTGAGTAGATATTTGTCACAAAAATAATAAGAAACCGCTCAGCAAATATTGACACAAAGCACTCATTGGTTTTACTCGGTAAAATAACATATTTGTAGAAAGCTTCGCTTATATCATAAATGCATAATGTAGCATAATTGACGCTTTTGTGCACACAAAATGCATAATCAACAATCAATCTCACAATATGCGGCTAAGTGTTTTTGTGAATAGGTTTTTTTTGTAAATATTATGAATTCAATGAGTAATGACAAAGTCTCTGATCTCTGAAACTAACCGATGCAACGTTTGAGTGCGGTTACCATGAAATTGATTTTCTAAGAAACTCTTACGAGGAAATCTGCGATGTACTTAAATGTAGCAGTGGTGTACACGAATGTATTTTTAACATTATTTGTGTTAAATTACCTAGAGACTGTATTTAATTATTGTAACAAAATTCAGTATTGTGATTGTAGCGACTTATATTTCATGATAATAAAATGATATAAAAAATAAAAATACTGTTGCCATATGTAAAAAAAGAATGAATTGCAAAGTCAAATGTTTGCATATATCTATAATTTCTTGTGATTTTTCAATTATATTTTTGTTATAAACCTCATTATTAAAGTGTCCAAATTTTGTCAATAGTGTTGCTATCAGAGTATTATCTCCCGGGGTGTGATACCGGTCTTAATCATTATAATTTAAAATTTAGAAGTAATGCTAAGCAAATGTATTTAATTTAAATTGTCGACTATACCTGGGTTGTAAAAATTTTACGGGACAAATCAATTCAGGAATATACAATTTTAATATTATAAATTTTTATTTATAATATCGACTAAAGGTGTTTGATGGAATTTCAATATCAAATTTTATAATTTTTTTTGTTTTGATAAATTAAAATCCAATAATATTAGTATAATCTAAGAAAGACACTGCCATATATTCTGTGTATACACTTAAATAATTAATTCCTCGTTACTTTTATACTTTCATTTTCTTTATGATGTACACGATTCTGTGTACGTTACTTTCAGAGGAAAATTTTTGATTTCGAATGGCAGTTGTCTTTATGCAAATATACAATATAATGCCCAGACAAGGCGTAATGTCAATTAATTATCTTTTTTCTAAGATGCCACCCACAACGGATGTCCAAGTAACTATCTGAACTTGACACGACATGTCGGAATATGGTGATGTTACTTAATATTTTTAGGGAATAATATTTTTATGTTTTTCTCCAAAAACCGCGGGACGATCGATGGCTGTTGACACGGATGTAGAAAGAGCCTAAAATACGCGAATACTAAAGCAAAAACTAATGTTGGGATAACAGAATTATTGCCAAAAAAATGTGTGGTATCAAAACCGTGGAAAAATATTAAAACAAATAAAATTAAAAACGTCAAGCACGAACAAAATAATTCGACACTCGACATACATAATGAAAATTCTAATCGTTTTTCGCTTTAATATTTAAAATAAGAACACAAGACTAAACTTAAGAAAAAAGAATTAACGCTGTTCTTACCACATTTTTTTATAAAAAAATAATACAAAGTTATCGGTAATCGATAATTTTTGGTAAACAGTTATAGACAACGTTTTACTTATTTCTATATAAAAGTTTACTTATTGAAATGATACGCGAATATACAGTATATTTTATTAATATTACTTTGCTAATTGCGTATTTGCACAAGATAAGTTTACCTAAAAATACATGATTGACTTGAATTATTTCAATGGCTTTCTAGTTAGTTTCCTTTTTACCTTTACTATTAAGACATAATGTTGTCATGCTGAAAAAACTGAATTAGACGATTATTTTTTGATTGTATGCAATATTTTTATTAAGAAAATTTCAATACACAAAGTTATATACTTTATTTTGTATTCTATAAATATGGAGATGAATTATACAAATATTTATTAATTAAAAGGCATCAGATTAGTTTTATAACCAAACTACTTGTGATGTTCGTCAAAAATTTCGTGCAAGAGAACAAATACAAAATAATTAAATTGTATATTTTGGCCTTTGAAATAACTTCAAAAAATCGTGTCATTGTATTGCCCGAAAACATTTTTGTTTCCAATTTGGAGCGAGGAGATTATTTTTGCATTTTAGATATTCAAAAAAGAAGAATCATGACATCCAATGGATATCTATAAATCGATTAAGAAATCATCTTATGAAAATCCTCATACAAAGATTCAATCTCGTGAATATCGCAACCTAAACCAAATTCATTAACCACTCGACTAAAGACCTATCAACGATGTTAACTGTCGAATTCATTTTCAATGTAAATATTAATTTTACTAAATTTATTTAAAACTGTTTTAGAACTTCAATAGTTTTCTACATTTTTTTTTCATTTCTATAATATTTCACTTACAATAAGTCTTTAGATTTTTTTATATATAAGAAATACATGCAATTCACAGTAGATGTTTGTCGATTCAAAAATGACAAATCATAAAAAAAATGCAAAAATAAGAATTCCCTTCTAAATATATATTTTTTTAATTACGAAGCCAAAAGACTTAACTTAATACCTAAAAACACAACAATTATTGTTTATATTTCAAATAATAAATACACATTTTTTATTGATATTTCCACAAGTTAATATATTTGTAATCATGGCTGGTTTCACTCTTCACAAGCATTATCAACTTTAAGACTGCAAATTAAAAACTTGGCTATTTATAAAAATAGATAGTTTACATTTACTCAAAGACAAAGGTTCGCGACAATCAAAATTTGTTCTGATTATTTACTAAAAATGTATTTTTATCATATAAAATATAACACATTTCCTTAAAAAAGTGACAGTTAAAAATTCAAAAATAAACACACAATTTGATGTCGTAAAAATGTTGAGGGTACTAAAACATTTTTCAAAAATATTTCGTGCTGATCAACTTAAAATTATCATTAGAGGACGAGTTTAATGTAAAATGTAGTACATAACCACTGTTTTTTAAACATATCTTTAAATAATTGCCGCTTTTCCAAAATTAAATCATCTATAATAAAGAAAATGTACTAAAATTTCTCTTGAAATTTATTTCTCATATACATTAAAAATACATTTAAATTACGACAAAAATATGCTAAATGAAAAAATATATAATATTTAATAGATGCTTAGATATTATTATGTTAACATTCGATTGGTAAAACCTTTTATTTGTTTTCCTGAAAGTTGTTAATTATTGCTTTTGATTCTAATAATTAGTGTTGTACCGACCGACATAGAAATATTGTTTTTACTCTGATATTCCGTGTTGTAATTAGATAAAAAGCCCATGCCTAGCATTTTGTGTAAAATGTATATTATTAATCAACACGGAACAAAAATTAAATATTCATTCGCACAACTGGTTAATTCACTGTATTTTACTTCACATCTATCGAAGTTTTAACCGTTACCTCAAACCGAAAAGTTTGGCTAAAAGAAAAATGCACATTGCTCTATAGTCCGATTAGAAAAAGAAAAAAAAATATTCAATCGTATACAAATTTGAATTGTTCAAACTTTACACGACTCCACATGTTTGTCACTAACGACTTGGGTTTCGCCTTTCGGCGTCTTTCATATTCTATCACCCAGATGCAATAGATCTGACGATATCAAAAATTATAATATATCAATCATATACATTATGACTTTTATCCAGCGCTTAATAATTAATTATGTTCGAAAACTCATTAAATGGCTATTTATATAAATCGATAACAATTACCGTTAAAAAAATCTTTAAAAAATATAGGTGGCAGTGCCTCTGCGTTGAATGAAATTTTAGCAGCGGTGAAACTGTGTTAAGTTTAATTACTTTTAACGGATTGGATGTTATCGTGATCTCGACGTCGTTTTCGAAAGTAAAATGTCACACTTGGAGCAGCATATATTATTATTGTAAACCAGTCTGTATATATAATTGATAATTACATAACTGCCGAAAATATTATCACGATTAGAAGATTTATTGTTTATTAATGAAAAACTGCTTTCGCAACCACAACAGTTTGAAAACAGCTGATTTTTACAACTGATTCATTTAATTGATCGCATTATCATGGCAATATTAAAACAACAATATAGCAGTAAATATTCAATGTTAGCATTTCCCTGTGAGTTGTTAGTACAATATGTTAATTAAGGAAGTGAGAGTAAAATGTAATCATAACATTTCCGTTTTGCTAGTAAAACTAGTTTTTAAACTCAAATGGAGTTTAGAAGCTAAAGAAAAAAATTGAACGTTATATAATTTTTTATTTAAAAAAAGTGAATTTACAAAAATTTATGGTATTTCCCATGAAATAAAAATATCTGAAATTGTATTCCATGCACCTTAACATTATATGATTTTACTCGAAATTAAAATCATTATTGAAATGTAAAATAATTACTCCTTAAATATAAACTATGTTTTTTACGAATACGCGCCTATAAACTCGTGGATATTCGTGTCGCCAAAGGTGTAAAAGTTTTTTTATGTGCGACCTCAATCATCAACTGCGCTCTTTTTTTGTACATGGAGAAATAACAAATAAGGTCGACGGAACTAAGTTCTATACTAAAGGTAAAGGTCACCAAACATACATTACTAGTGTTTATTATAATTATAGTACACTGAACAATGCGATTATTTCTATCGAGAAAGTATTTTCAATGAGGACTATTTTTTTCTATTTTACATACAATAGGTATCATTACAACAATTATGGACTCACTAGAAAATAGTAATTAATCAGCAAATGGTTTATTCAAAACGTGCCCCTCTCAAGTCGTGTTAAATTTCTTTCTTTTTCATTTTTTTAAAGAACATACCGATGAGACGTCATATCGTATATCGCAGAATGTTTATCTCATTTTATGGGAATAACATTCAGTGATAACGTTAATTACTTTTAAGGTGTTAACTGTCACTTCTTGATGGAAAGGCATGATATTTTAAATAATAAAAACACATTTTTTAAAATAACGTTAATTGAAAGCTTTTCAATCAATCCAGTGATGGCCAACAATTTCAATATAGTTACAACGGTGAGAAATTATTTTTCCTATTCTTTTTATTAACTTTGCGGTTTCTATATGAAATAGGTAGATTTATGTTCATAGAAACTCTCTATCTACAAAATATCTTTATTTCAGTTCATAAATCTGTGGTAACTCCTCCTAAATCACTGCTGACAATCATTAGTAAACGTATGCTGATATTTTTATATTGAGGGTTGCTGAATGTGACCAGTATAACGCAAAGTAGTTTGGGAAGTAAAGCAGACTTGGTTAATAATTTTTAGTTAAATAAACATAATTTATGGTATATAACCTAAAGAAAATTAATTCCGTATTCGTTTTTTTCGTATCATAATGTGCATGAGTAAACAATAAGATTACAATCGTATCATAGGAAGTGCCGATGCATACTATTCAAATTGAGGAAATCGTTCATTTGATCGCGATTATCACTTTGAAAAGCGTCCGTTACTTTCTTCGCGCCATGTGTCTAGTTAGCGCCTACACAATTCTCGCCATACGGAAAACTGGTACCATTAATCTCGTAGAATGAACGATAAATAATGAGAGGCACAGACACAGGCACGAATAAAATATATGAAACAGATGCAACGAGAGGTGAAGCTCAGCCTCTTTTGTAGCCATGAAAAAATGCTGAATGATCAATCAGCACCAAGAGTAGAAGAACTAATAATACAAATTAACACCGGGTGAACTAAACATACAAAATTACACACCCGGCTCGCTAATCGTATTAAAAAATAGTTATTTAGTATGGACATCTATATTAATCAATGGCTATCATTACATATTGTTAATCTGTTTGAATTATATTTCGATAAGCTTATTTTGTTCATCATCGTTTTTAGATAAAATGAAAACAAATTATGGTTAATAGATTATGTTCATTTTGGCACTTAATAATAAAACAGCCGTTAAATAAACAAAAACGTAAATGTAAAACAACGATGGTCATTTTTGACGATTTATTGTTTTAAATGTTATCCGTGTAATTATATAAATGTATAATCAACTGCAAAATTAAAAAATCCATTTTCAGCTGATGTCCAATTGTAATTGGCTAGGAAATATATGGAAACTTTTGCATTATGTCATTAATTTTTATCTTTGACACGATTATTTGTTGTTTTGGGTATACCGGTGAAATACTCGTACAATTTAGCCACCCAGGTATGTACCCACATTTTAATATTCAATACATCCGTTTTAAGAGATTTTTTTAATTGGACGTACGTTTATTCAATTTGTGGTCAAATAAAATCTGAAAACTAAAATAACCATAATAAATACATTATCGCGATTTCATAAAATTTATACGCCAAAAACGTGGGTAACCATTATGGATATAATTTCAAAACTTGATCGCTAGCGAAAAAATTTCATGTGTAATAATTTTGTATAGTTTTTTAATATTAGCCAATATTTTCAAAGATAGTCAGATGACACTGGTTACTATGTGAATTGAAAAGAGATTGAGGCTTCTACATATTTGAATTTTATTCTTTACTGTATGTAAGTCACGACAAAAATTGTATTAGACGTTTGATGTCGCGAAATAATAGACAAAAAACATTTTTATATTTTAAACAATAATTTTTATGTGTTGAAAAAAATGTGTTTAAGCCAAATTTCGGGTGGAACTTTACTCTGGTGATTGTTTTGTGGATACACATGTGATATGAATGTCCTTTTTGTAGTTTTAAGCAATTTCAATTCGATATAAATATGTATTTGATTTTATTAGACTGATTGATCTTATAAAATAATCGTAAAAAGTTCTATGAATGTTTATTATGGAGGTTAAATCAAAAACTTCGAATGAATCTTTCATATTTCCTATAATCGAAGCTGTTATTAATTTTTCGACATTGACATTGTGGAGTAAGCTATGCCCGGCTGTTAACAGTTACCAGACGGTAAAAATGCTCGAGGGGCAAGCGATAATAATTCGACTATAAAACATGTGCCGCTATACGCACAGTGGAGTCCTTAGATCGTTTAATAACAACTCGTTAGATGCACGTATGATCTTTAGTACAAATAAATTGACTTACACTAATTTATTGAGTGAAAACAACTTCCAATGTTTTCGTAGTGCGAAACACGAGAACATTAAAATATTTCATTGACCAAGTCTCTTAAAACTGTTTTTTCCAGTACAGTCTATTTTTGTTTGGCGAATTTTTGTCTGTCATTATTAAAACTGAGTAATATATACAAATCATAAATAAAGCTAACCGAAAAAACCAAAAAAGTTTTTAATCGATCATTCACAATTATAAAAATATCTTAGATATGTCGTGTATACGATTGGCATTTAAATAATAAAAATCTCTGCAATACTTGGTTTTAAATTTGCCTTTATTGCAATATAAAGTCAAAAATAGTCTACCATATAAATATGAATATAATTTTTCTTAAGGATTATAAACCAAAAATTGCCTAGAACTAACTTAAAAAAATGTGTTTCTTAAAAGAAAGATTTGATTATTCTCAAATGCCTGTTATAATAATTACTCTTTATATATGTAATAATCAAAATGTAGCGATTCGTTATAAAATATCATTTATAGAGCTGCGATATACCTCTCAGCACGTCACTGCAGCAATAATGTACGAGCCAAAAATGGGAGAAAGTGAACTGAAGAATTCCGTCAACCGGAATTATTTCGGTGTGCGGTTCCACCAGTGGGCTGCGATTCATGAATTTTGAATTGGCCGCAATCTCCATTGTGAGAGTGGAAGTCAGATCCACCATACCGTGAAGGTCTCCGCATCAGACGAGTGTCATTACCACTCGAATATATTATTGGAGAAAATAATGACAATGCATCACGACAATAATTCGAATAGCATGCAGGCGTTTTTTTCAATGAAATATCATTTTCTTGCCAGAAATTTTCCATCTACCTGTATATTGATTTTAGGAAAAAAGATCATAATTTTTGAAAATTATTGACTCATTCGTCGTATTGGCATTATGACTGTAGATGGTGCAACGTTACGCTAAAAGTCCCAAAGATCCCGATCACTTAATCGATCCCGCGATCTTAGGTATAACTGTATATTCTATTAATTTTTCATTAGTTTTATAGAGCAAATTTTATACTATGTAAACTGACTACTTTTAAGTAAATTAAAGAAAAGAATCTTTTAATGTCAGAAAAAATCATAAGTAAATCCACTTCCATTGAAGCAATGTGTAATATTGTACAAAGTAAATTTTACTTGCCGGGATTGAAAAATTGTTCATCTCGAGATCCCGGGTACATAGGCTTAGAATTGTATACCCTGCTACGGAATCCATTTTATATATTTTTGCAATAGGAGATAAAGACTATTTGATTTACTTAATAAATATTCTGCAAACCATGTAATATAGAATAAATCATTAACGAAAATAAGCGATCACGTCATTTCTGAAAAAAATAATTTGCATCTGAGCCAGTTTTTTCAAAAGCCTTTCCGTTGAACTTTTTCGGAGATTATGATATGTTATGTATTATGCAATTATTATCTATGCAATTTTGATATACTTAATACACTTCAACTTTAAATCGAATGTAATTTATTTTATTTATGTAAATGCAGCTGTCAATATACTGTACTTTCTTTTATTAACGAACAAATCAAAATAAACCGGTAGCCTTAGTAATGTATAAATTATCAATCAATTTTATGCAATAGATTATAATAAGTTTGTTATCATGTCGTGATGAAAGACATTATCCGAGATAGTTTTCTGGAGAAATTATCAAAGACGTTCAATGAAAACATATATATCATATAGCCTGGACGACTTCAAAAATTTCTCGAGACTATGAAATTTGTAGTAAACTTCGATCTAAGCTGAGGCAAAATGTTCGATTAGCTTACCGAACATGTTTGAGAACAATGGAAGATTGTATAAGCGATAATTCTAAAGGTTTTTTAAAATATGTACGTTCTGTTAGAAAAATAGTGGTTTTGCTATGTCAATGAATTGAAAGGGTCATGCGGTGAGAGGTTTTGGAGTGGCAGAAGCGTTTGCTGGTCATTTCAGATCGGTGTATTTAAAGTTCTCGAGATGATTATGCATTGAATGATTTTTTCATTTTTTAATTTTCTCCAAAATTTAAGCAGCATAGATTTAGAACCGGAAGATCAACAGATACAAACTTATGGTGTTCACGGATTACGTATCAACGGCATTGGCTTTTAAAGAAATGTATTGGTCACGTATTTCTTTCGACTCATACGAGGCCAAAACGAGAATTTCGCCATCCTTGATAATATCAAATTGTATGTTCCTGATATTTTTTTGAGAAATCCTGGACATGAATTGGTTGTTCTTATATTCCCTATAGCATTATCAATATTCAACAATATTACTTCGTATGTCAACATATTCAATGTGGACAAGAGTGAGTTCACGCGAATATTATTTTTTGATGTCTTAAAAGTATATTTCACATTGACTTCCCAGCTATCCTTGTTTTGTGTCTTGTTATTTATTTTTTTGATTTTCAATATTCAATTTTAAAATATTTAGACGTTGTAAAAACAATAAACATGTAATAAATTTTTGTAAGCATGTGCGTACCAAATAAATAAAAGGCCAAATACAAAAATGATAATTCCGCCTAAGTCCAGTTTCGAATAAGACCATCATATCTTCCATCATGATATTATAGGTACTAATGTTCCGCATAAAAAGGTATGCTAAAATACATATTTGTTGTGTGCATAGGTAATTAAAAGCGCTTGTGAAAATATATTGAGATAATGATGAAACAAAGCTATTTAGACAGCAGTGTCTTTTATCTACGTTAGGGAATACATTGAAATAAAAAATTTCTTGAGGCGTTATTTTTCTGCTCTTTTCGTATTTATTTAAAGATTTACCCACATTTTGTTGGTGGAATTATTCTGTGTTTTAAGCAAAATAATCATTGCCTTAATTTTTAGAAAGCTATGATTTAAAGGGTATTTATAAAGTATTAATGAAACATTTGATTGAATATGAACATCCTAACCTCTTAATTAAGCATTATTTTAATGAAACACATTTTAATTAATTATTAAAATTACACAGTAATGCTTTTCTTAATGAATACTATTTTTGCAATGTAATGAAATGATTAATTGTTACATATTTGTATAACAAAAGATTTTACAAAGTTAGTAGTAGTCGGTCTTAAATTAAGTTATGAAAAAGATAATCGATCTCTCTACATTTATCTCAAAGCAAAATGATTATTTTCTATGTAGCACAACCCAAATTGCTGCGTATTTCTGTTATTTATTTGGAACGTATTTTATTAGTGTATTTAGTGAACAGTTTTTGCAAAATAAATTTCACACAAAAGTTGTTACAGAAAATCGCTGGAGGCAAGAAATTTGGCCAGTACATTGTATCTCGAGTCGATTTTTTGCATTTTCCTACTCTCGCTCAATTTATGTAGAATTTAGTTTAGTTATGCTTTCGAAACGCTTCGCTGAGAAGAAGGTTTTGAGCAGTATTTTATTTGAAAACAGCTGTTGTTTATAGAGTAAAATTCGAAATTAACATTCAAACTTTTTAGAAATCTTAGCAAAATTTTTTTAATTTCATATTTATTATGAACGTATAATTGAATCTTCTAGTTAATTTTCAACTTTTTTACTATTTCATGAAAAATTGCTTGTATCAAATTATGTATCGTTGTCACTTGCGAATAAATGAAGTCACAATCGGTATTTTTGAGAAGATTATCCGATCTTGGATAATTGTTATGATTTCGGGATCAACCATTCAGCGTTAAATTATGTATTTATATGTATTAATTACATAATTTAATATGATTTCAATTAAGTCTTACTCATTGTCATCACAATGGCAATAGTTTTTTTATTTTTTAAACGGATTCCACTAACGTTGGATGGCCAATCTATCTCTAATCTAATATGGCCGTGTTCAAAAATTTCAAAACTTTATCCAAACAAGAAATGTATTGAAAATATTGTTGAGTTCTAGAAGATCGAAGTTTCCTCACCTCTTTTTTTAACAGCTTCTAACATAATAAAATATTTTCACGTTTATATGATCACGAGGATGAGTGACAATGAGATTTCACTGGTGCTTTAAAATAGCAATAAATAAAACTATGAAGTAGGAACCGGAAAGAAATCATTTTTGTAGAATGTAAGCGGTCTACAAGGTGCGGTCTGCGATATTTTTACTTTATTTATTATTATAGTATGTTTGTTTTTATATCTTAACAGATTTGGATTGACACAATTCGTTTAATAATAAAAAAGATATTCAAAAGCATCCAAGTGTTGTTGAAAGGTAACATAATTCGCTTCTTGGAATTACGCGATGCTTGAAAGGTTATAAAATTACAGTCATAATTGAAAACACTGACTACTTTCACTACCATTAATTAAGAGAAATTATTTTATGTAAGTACGATTATGTCAAATGTTATTAAAGCAGTAATGATCTGCATGCAATGTTCTATAAAACAGCAGTTTTTAACCTTTTTACACTCGCGCATTATTTTCCGATGAAAATTAAGGAAAATCAGCGAGTTCTTCGATATTAAAGAACTCAAGAAACTAAACTATTATTATTATCTATAATCACCGACTGTATTGACGCATTTAGATCAGACAGTAAATTTTTCTTTATCGCTGAAAGATATTCTGAAATTTTGTCTTTACAATTGTGTCAATAATGATTGAGTCGGAAGCTTTAGTAGTAATTAGTCTTTTGGTTACATTAAGAGACTATTTCTCCTGAGCACTTCTCAGTCTACAAAGAAAATATGGATTCAGTGATTGAAATCAACACGGCTATTTCATACATAAACACTTTTTGAGAAATTTACCTACATTCAGAATGAGAGAAACTCAAAAAAGGAAAAAAAAAGATCAAGACTAATTAAAAATTGGCATTTGTTTAAAAAATCATTCATTTAAAAAAAGATAATCATTTTGCTGTCGATCATTGTTGTTCGAAATAATGTATCGTGATTCCTAATTAACAATAATCGTATAACTATTTCAGAAATATTTTTTTACTATTTTCTTTTTTGTCTCTATCATTTATTATATAATTCATTTTCAAAGAGGAAAATTTTCATTTAAAAGATTTTTTAGTTTATTTTTTTTATTTTTTTTTAGAATATTATTTAGAATATTATATAGAATAGAATAATTTAGAATTTAGATTAATTAGTTGAAATCTTTAAATTCATCAATAATGCAAAAAAATCTCTTCTTACTCGCAAGATTAACTTAATCGTTAAAAACAGTTTTCTCGATCTCGAAAAATGTGAAAAAATTTACAATCTCTGTAAACGTAGTTCTTATACAGATGTGACGAATAGATGTGTGAAGGAATAATGATTCGAGATTTATATTGACATTGACACATGAATATTTAATACAATTTTATGACACATATTCTGACTACTAGATGGATGATTATTTCGTAGTGAGTTTTCAATTAATACATACCGATATAATTATTGACCCACATATAGAAATATAGATTCCGGATTACTTCATACACATAACATCTTCAAGAAACATTTCTCCTTTAAAATTGATGTGGAGAATGATTAAATAAAAATGCCCACTATGATGAAGATTTCAAATGGTTGTTCTTAATCCGTTTCTGTTAGTACTGCCAAAAAACAGCTTATCATATACGATATGCATTGAAAATAATGTTACGATTGTTTTCGAACTACATTTCAAACTACATAAATATATTCAGGGTTTTTTTTAGGAAAAAACGTTGCCGGAACTTAGTTCATGTCAACACTTTACTAATTAAAATTTTATTCAAATATCATTTAAATTAAATTCCAATCAGCTTTGTTATGCCACGAGGGGCACAAAAAAATTGTAAAAACAATCCGTGAAAAAGATGGTTGAACGCAATTCCACCACGTTACTTGGGAAAAAAGCCCTGATATATTTATTGATTAAGTGCAACCGATAATTACAAGCAACATTTTTATGAATATTAAAAACCTATACATAGATGTCAGTAAACAATACACGTATATCGTTCTCGAATCATTTGGACGAATAAACTCAAAATTTATTCATTTTTAATGCAAATATATCCAATATTATGCCACTGATGCAAAATTTCGAACAAAAAATATCTCTAAGTATTTTTTGTCCATTTCCATATGTAAATTCATTTTAGATAATTTAATTTTATACATTATGTACCTGTCGTAATCAAAGGAATTAACATATGATATTATACCTATTATAGAAGTTTCTGTAATAAAACATTTGATCTTGACACTGACATAACAAAAATTTTACATCATATTTTAGTTGGATTTTAACGCTACCTTATTTATATTTTCTTTCTTTTCAAGTTCATAAATATTATTTTTAGTTATATTATAACAGTATTTTTTTTAACATAGTTGAGAAAAAAATATGTCATTTCCGTTAGATGAATTGAATAAAGATGTTTTTTTAAAGATTTTTCACTCACGGTGTTTATATTACATTAATAAGGAATATATTTTATCTATTGAATGAATTAGCGTTTATACAGCGGTTATATACAATATGTATTCACAATAAATTAAAAATATGTAAATATTAATTACGTTCATTGAAAATTACAAGAGCTATATTTATTTAAAATCCTTCAGGTTGATGTTTCTTTAAGGATTATTATATTAAAATTACCCCGATTGTAGCCTGTACCTCTTCGAAAATACCCTACAGGTTAACACGCTAAAAAAATAGCAATGTATTTAAGTTCTACATTTTTTTTTATAAGATATATTTGATAGCTATTTCGGCTCACGCCTTCGTCATAACCCTACATATTGTTAAAATGTAACGTATAAACGTATAAAAATGTATATTTTCTCAATAATTTGTTGAATACTGGAAAAACTGTGTCTTTGTTGCAATTTAGAAAAAAAACTATTTTAAAAAGCATTGAATATTTATTATATATCAGTGAAGAATTGAAATATAAAATCGATAACTCTATTAATAAAAATTAATGTCGTATGAAAGATGAACTTTCCATAAAGATAATTCCGAATCCATGCATATGGATCACAAAGTATAAATTTGATGTAATTTTTGTATCTTATCATTAGGCCTCGGAAAACTGTTCCATTGAAAAAATATTCATTGTTTAAAACAGTATGAAATCAGTTAGTACCAACCCTACGAATATTGAAACCTGCTTTCCAAGTGGCAAATAGGGAAATATTTTAGGTAAAACTATTTATTACATATGCTTCCAATTGCTGGATGAAAAAAAAACTGAGAATATTTACCATGTTTGATAAAGTATATATAATACTATTGATAATAATATGTATTTATATATAAACTTTCTCTCTACGTATATTTGGAAAGGTAAGTATTCTGTGCGATCTCAGGGGTCAAATATCATCACCAGCCTACGGCTAATAAACGAAACCTGCCGCCTAAAAATACTTTGATACGGGTCATCTCATTCGTTTATATCAGGGGTCGTCAACCTTTATATGCCCACTGCCCACTATTGTTAATTTTTTATGGAAAAATTTCCTTACCGCCCACCAAAATTGCTTTATTTCAATCAATGGGTGAAAAAATTCTAGAAGGAATTTAGGATATTCGAAAAAACTCTATAAATAAATAATATAGGAATATACATATATTATAAATAAATATAATATAGAACTTATAATATTATTGTAATATTTATAATAATAATTAGGTAACATAGAAAATATTTTATCTCCTTGATAAATTATATCGACCTCGTCCAAAATCACGTTTTAAGGATATATCATCTAATTTCATAAATATAAATTTTAAATTTTGTTGAATCAATTTTAATTTCGGTGACAAGGTAACTAAGCCTTTCGATTTCATCTGGTGTTTTATCTTCTTTTATAGCTATCTGACAAATTGGTAAAATTCTCTCTTCAGGAAGTTACGATGGAGAAAATCAAGTATTTTAAATTAGGACACGGTATTTTCACAACTAATATGTGTTTTAGCAGCACCTTGAATCTGCAGGTAAATTTCATTAAATCGTTTGAAAATATTTGACAAATAAAAAGCATAATGCTGCACGGTGTATCTTCCTCGTGGTTTTCTTTTAAAAACTGTTTGATACTGTCATATAACGCAATACAGGCATGCACAACACATTTAGAGAGCCAACGAACTTCTATGGGTAAAACTAGTCTTATTAATGGCTCATCATTATTCTTGAACAAATTTTGAAATTTCCTATCGTTTTTAACATTATATTTAATCTCATTAACCGCCTTATTTATAACATTTAACGACGAGTGTACACTTGAATTTGAATTCCTAGCCACAAGCTGTCTGTTCCTCGTACAATAAATATATTATATAAACGTTGGTCACTTATTTCTTCATAAACGCAGCGAATCCATGATAGCATCCAATCATTGTTGGTGCCATGCTTAACGACTCTAAATATGTCGAAAAAATATAACTATACATTTGTATTTATTAAAAAAAAACATGTCGCTCTCGGTAGTAAATATTTAATGGTTATTTTTTCCATATTTCATATTGGATGAATGTGATATCATTATCACTTTTTCAATATCGTTTTTTACTTTTCCAGTTATAGTTTGAAAACAAATTTCAAGATTATATTATATAAATGTCGTAACGCACAGCCGAGTGTACGTCAATATAGCAAGATTTAAAAAATATTAGACGAAAACATTGCTAAAGATTATACCATGTTAACATAATTGAGTATTGTGTTAAACCAGATATGGATATATTTGAGCCCATCAAAATGACACGATCAATTAAAAAAATGAATTGGCTATTTTCACTAGTATTAGGTCTACATGGATATGTATGTATAAAAATTTCAAACAGGAACCACGAGGAATCAAAGAACCGTTGAGGATTTGAGACTAAGCAAGAAATTTAAGACTGCAAGATACATACGGATATATGGAAAATATCAAAGATAACTCCAATTTTTAAATGTGGTGCAGAATCATCAGTGGAAAATTATAGACCTGTAGCTGTTCTCTCAGCGCCAGTTAAAGTTCTTGAGATGATTATGCATAGAATGATTTTAAGAAAATTTGAGCCATTTATAATAAATGAACAGCATGGATTTAGAACCGGAAGATCAACTGATACAAACTTGATGGTGTTCACGAGTTACGTGTCGACGGCATTGAACAAAGGCCTGCAAGTTGACTGTTTCTACAATGATTTTTCGAAGGCATTTGATAGAGTCAATCATGACATACTTTTGGAAAAACTCCAAATGATAGGTTTATCAGATAGCTTTGTTAGATTGTTTGGAAATTATTTGGGAACCGAAAACAATACGTATCGTATGGGCTCTTTGAATCCAAACCGTTCTGCACGTATTCTGGTGTTCCACAAGGTTCGAACTTGGGGCCATTGCTGTTTACTATATTTGTAAATGACATAGTAAACGTCATAAAAAATGCTAAATTCTTATTATTTGCTGATGATTTGAAACTGTTTTTGAAAATTGCCACAATTGATGATTGTCTCCGTCTTCAGTCCGATATAGTCAATATAGTAGAATGGGGAAGGAGTAATAAACTCGATTTTAATATAGACAAATGCAATCTTTTATCGTTTACTAGACGGTCGCAAGTGTTATTTTTCCGCTATTCAATAAGTGGCAGATCCCTCACGCGAATTTCATCAGTGAAGGATCTTGGAGTACATTTCGAAAGTAAACTAACCTTCGATAGTCACATTAGGACTACCTGCAACAAAGCATTGCAAACGTTGGGCTTTATCCTACGTACTACGAGAGCCTTTTCAGGTGTTAAAATTTTAATATGATTGTACAATACCTTAGTGCTAAATAGGCTTGAGAGTGGGTCTATTGTTTGGGCCCCAAGAGATTTGAAATATGCCCTTATGTTGGAAAAGGTTCAGAAGAAATTTTTGAGACTTCTTTACTTGAGGGCATACGGATACTATCCGTGGCTTTATCCAACTGACTTTCTTTTAGGTATGCTCACTTTTAATAGTTTGAAAAATCGAAGAGAAATACATCTAGCCACATATTTCTTTCGATTAACTCGAGGCCAAAATGAGAATTCTGCCATCCTTAATAATATCAATTTGTATGTTCCGGATATTTTTTTTAAGAAATCGTGTACATAATTTGTTTGTTCTTCCAAAGTGTAGAACCAGTCTGCCAATGGGGATGCCAATGGTAAGGGCATTAACAATGTTCAACAGTATTGCTTCGGATGTTGACATATTTCATGTGGACGAAAGTGAGCTCAGACGAATACTAATTTTTCAGTTAAAGTAAACATTTCATGAGATTACTTGGTTGACTTTCTTTTTTTTTGCAATCCTTATTGATTGTTTTACTGTATATTTGTTGAATTTTTATATTTTTATATATAAATATGTTAATATGTTACGGTGCAAAAGCAATGAATTGATAATTTGTAAGTTTTGTACCGTGTAGTTGTAATAAGTAAATAAATAAATACCAAACATACAGAATTCTGATCAAAGAGATGAATTGAGTCAAAAGTTTAAAGAATTTTATAAAAAAAATATATTTTAAATTAATTTTACTTAGGAATTCTTTTTTATTTAATATATAAACAGTATTATATGATGTAATAAATTCGCATAAAAATCATGCAAAAATCCATATCTAACTAAACTGATCGATCAAGGAATCATGTGTTAGCGACATAAGTGTCAGTAGTATCTGTTATTATTAAGTCCTACTACTCTGCACGGCGACATCGTGAAAAAATCAAGACTTAAACATTATATTATATATCAATGATTCAAAAATAATATCCTTTAAATTCAATATATTAGTGGGAATTAAGTATTATAGTTCACAACTTTTGTGAAACGAAATAATAAACTTGACTCTAAACAAGTTGCATTTATATTTTAATAAAATATGCTTAAAATTCGCATCTTAAAAATTTTACTTCAATAGTTTTTTTTACATTTTATAATTTCAAAAAAAAATACTGCATTTAATGAGAGTATTTTCTCGAACTTTTTCGTTTTCATGTTATTTTAGAATAACGAATTAAAATTGAGAACAATATGTCAGCAATCATATCACGGACCAGTTCATTGATATTTCAAATATATTTTAGACAATATTCAAAACTAATAAATAGTGTGTAACAAATATATGTATATCTACGATTTCATTCTACGATAAGACCGCTGGGTGTTTGAAAAATCAACAATTCAATTAAGAAACAACTTTCAAGTAAAAAAATGTTATATCTGAATAATTTTGTGAAAAACTAATTACAATAAGTTAGATTATTTTACGGTCGTTTGCCTAAGGAAACCAGAAATTAAAATCAGTTTAGTTTTTTAAATATTTTAGACTTAAATTACTTTCACGCTGGGTCAGAACACCGAATCGTTGACTAGTTGTCAAAATGCACAGGTACGCGTGGAAATATATTTTATATGTTTCGTGGTGAAATCACCGCTGCATAAAATGCAACGTATTTAATAAATATTTACAATTAATCGCAAAGCTTTACAGATATTTAAATCGGTATAAAAATAAAAGCTATTTCCATGTTCAACTTTTTCTGGCATACTCATAAGTTTAGAAAGTATTTAATATGTTCGGATTTATCTACTCATTTATTTTCGTTATTATCAATAATTAACGGCCATTTGGATGGTTAACCGCAGTTTATAATTTATTTATAGTCAATTTTACTATAGTCGTGTTCCCTAAAATATTTAAGCACATATTATTTTGAAAATTACCCACTAATTGTTATAACTAATGAGCGTTTCATGATCGTTTCTGAATTCTTAGCAGATTTTTGACTTGACTTTTTTATTGATTACAAACTATTACTAAGGGATCTTATTAGGTAAACTATTTTTTTTTCTCAGTTCTTAAGCTTTTGGTTTTATTAAAACTATTGATAATGCTCACGATGATCGAAATCGGTAGCTCTAATCATAAATATGTTGTGTGAAATAGTACGTTTTTTGTTATTATTTAAAATATAATACCTTTTCACAATGAAATGACCGTTAATACTTACACTTATACGTGATTAATCTGTAATGCTAAAGAAAAGTGAACCTTAGGCTTGAAATCGAAAATGGACGATATAGGAGTGATTATTAAATATTTACATTTTTATTTAGTGATTCGCTCATTTTATATGGTAACGAAATAAATTAACGTTCAGTATAGTTCATATTCAGTTTAATGTTCATTAAATCTATATACCATAGACATGCTGCCGCTGAAAAAAGTCACTAATGTATTTTTCATCAAATATCACATGTTTCACTGTGGTATCAAACGCTATGATGACTAAATATAATATAGTTCTTATTCTTAGGTATACTGGCTATTTCTTAAAATTTGCAGTTTTAGTATACTGAATCACAATTTGAAATAATTATTTGCCCCTTTAACCCCTTTAATAGTATTTATTTAATATTTCTAATTCAAAAGCCCGGATATAACCAGTGTCCGTTAGATGTTATTGAGCGCCATTAGATGTTGAATTTTTAGAGTCAATGTAATGTATGTATGTAATGTAGAGTCATGGTAACTTTGTGGAAATTATTTTTTTGAATAAAATTAAAATTGATTACCATGTTTTTCCATTTTTTTTTTTTTAATATGACACGCGTTAAACCTTTTTGAGAAGTGTCTTCTAACTATATTGAAGGGTTATCTATTTACATCATTATATTGGTTCTAATTTCTTGCTTTTAAATTACTAATATGATGGATAAGATTTTCAATAAATTGTCAAGCGTGTTAAATTTTTCAAAATAAAAACATAAAACAATTAATTTTCAAACCGTTTATGGAATTATGTTCAAATAAATGTGTGTATGTGATGTGTAAAAATTCTTTTCAATCTAAAGTGAAGAAAGTGGAAAGCCAATCACCAGTCCTATCCTGCCCCGATCCAAACTATACCCACTCATTTATCTGTATATAAAGAGGTTGAGCAAATAAGTTACAAACAATTATAGCAAAACTAATATTTTGTTAACATAACTTTGGCAGAAAACGGATGAAAAAAAATCTATGAAAACAGTCGAAAATTTTAACCACATACTTCATTTTCATCGCAATGTACATCTGTCGTATATTCCACCAAAGATTGTCATATTGTGCTCATGTTTAGTATTGAATAAATTTATGCATTTCGACATTTATGAGTCTGTTGACCTTTTATACTTTTAGAGGAATAGCTGTTTATCGTTTACGTTAAGGTACTTCCGAAAATAAGATCGATACTAAGTCATGATTACCTTTATACACAGGTGAATGCATCGCAGTCGGAAGGGCCTGCAACCTGTTTTTCAAGTTATTCGGCATTTTATAACAAAAATTTACATTCTGATATCATGAATTCTGATCGGCGAAACTACTTGGGATATTTACAACTAAAATTAATTTTATTTCAAAGATTACTTTCAAAAACAAAAACAAAACTTATCACGCCCTTCGAGTGTTCATAATAGTTTTACAACTGTAGTAAAGTATTACATAAAACAGTAAATTCAATCTGATTGTAAATATATGCGATATGAAAATTTTAACTGTTTTTTTAATTGCCTTTATGCTTATACCATTTTTAAATATTCCACGTATTTATCTAATAAATATACAACGTCAATTACAATAGTATTAAATATAATAGTAATATTTAAAACTTACCAAGCTGAAAATTTTGTTTGATACATTATGTGACAATAAAGCATATGTGAATTACAAATGCATCAATAAATTAATTTTTCTTGCATTTAAAAAAATACATAACACCAACTGCGCACGGACACACAGGAACGTGTTTACTGCGAAAAGCTTCGAAAGCTTTTAAATTTCACGAATGAATTTGTATTAGAAAAGATAAATAAATGTAATCTAATGCAAAATATTATCCTTTTCAACTAATATCCCTAATTTATATTATATACCATTTATTCAGTTAAAATTTATACTACTTTAAAAGAGTAAAACCACTAACCTCACCTTAGACTGCTTATTCAAAAAATCTGGGTAGAATGTGTAGCTCAATTTCTTATATTGTTAAGCACGAATATGTTAATAACCATCGATTTTATTAACTTATAAGCAAGTTTTATTTCTATTAAACACTCACTTATTTTAACTGTTCAATTTATGTTCAATAGTATACGGAGATGTGAAATATTATCATATGAAAATTAATAATGGTTAAAAATTAGTAGCCTCTCTTTTGGTATGATATTAATTTATTTATCGCCTATATTTGTTGAGCCTGATTGGAAGATTAAACAAAAGATTAACTTCCAACATTACAAAGAGTATAAATCAATTATATTTTATGCGTGTAGTATTTATAAATTATTTTTACGAAATTGTGTAATAACCTTGGGTGATAAACATCACCGTGTCTTTATAAAAAAACAACGCCACTAGATCATTAGAATAAAATACTTATATTTGAAATACTATATACATTCATTTAATGCAGTTTTATTTGTGCTGAAAAGCGATAAATGATATGGCAATATAAAATTACTAATATCGAGAAAATTACTACAATGATATCAAAACAACAACTCAAGAAAATTCTAATATAAAACAACAACCTATATATTTAAAAAGAGATTTTATTTATTAAAACTGTATACATTTCCGCATTTGAACATTTCTAACGGTTCATTAAACCAATCAAACATCATTCAACAATTATCGCGTGGAAATATACAAAGTTTCAACAATTCAAACTCGATATTGAAAGTCCATCAAGCACCCTCGGTCAATATCGTAAATCATATCAAAAACAACTTATATTTCCATTTCAAAGCTTCGCTTCAAGCAATAAAAAAGTAATTCAACATTCCCACGAATGATCAATATATAATAAATAAAAAATCAAAAGTTCAGAAAAAATATGAGGTGTTGAAGTTCAAAATATAAAAGTAATTTGAAGGGGAGATCATATTTCCTTTGAATAAATGGAATGGATTTTTTGGCTGGAATTACATCTCTTTTTATCAGTTTTACAGAATATATGGCAATTCATTGTTTTGTTAAAACGTCACATATCATATAATATATTGATTGAATTGAAGTTTACTTGGTTGAACTCCATTATAACACTATAAAAAATATCAATGTAATTTGTTTCTACAAAATTTATAAGCTATATAGTTGAACTAGCGCTCTCTATAGTTCTGATGAGGGCGTAAGTCGAAATAGATTTCAACTCTAATTTTTGTAGAACTAAAATACATTGCTGTTTTTTTTACCGTGTTATCATATAATAAATCAGAAATATGCGCTAGATACTATTATGCAAATTCAATTGACAATTCATATTGATTGTGATCAAAAATCCGAAAGTTTTTCATTTCAAAAGCATTGGCATAGGAAAGAAGAAAATTTTATACTAAATACTATCTATCACTGCGTAACATTATCAAATATTTTATGTATTTAAAGCGGTTACAGTATCTGAAATAAATTTTTAACAAAAGTAAAGGAACTTAAATTAAATTTACCGTTAGAAAATAATAAGGCGAAACTCACTTGCAATTGGCTACGGTCCTCTATAACTAGACCTAAATCGTCACTCGATTAAGGAAACACTCATATATGATGTCGACTTGAAAATGGCCCGCGGTGATTTTTAAAAAATTGAAAATAATAAACAAAATAGAAAGCAAGTTCTGTTATCTGACTGAGAAGTAGATGTTCACGGTTTGAACAACAGATGAACAGTGGCGGCGCCGACAGTGATTTCCGCCTTAGCAAAACAAAATAACGAAAATATGAAAGTAACGAGACCAAAAGGCGCGCACAAGCACCGCTGCGTCACACCACCCAAAATCCGCACACACAAAATACATGGATACTTGCTGTAGGCCCTCGCTGCATTCAAATACAACCTGATTCCTATAGCGCTGGCGCTCAAACTGTAAGATTATAATTTAAATTAGAAATAAAATGGGCAGCAAAAATTTATCAAGTAACTCACTGGTACTCAATCGACTATAACATCCTATTGCATCGTGCGTATTGCCATTTAAGGGCCAACGTCAAAAAAAAGTAGGAACAACGAAAAACAATCAATACAAAGATTGATGTATACGCTTCCAGAGTAGCGACATCTATTAATGAGAAATAAAGTAATGTATCACGTATTTGTATCTTACTTTATTTTGTTCACTGAGGTTATTGTCTGCTCAAGCGATTGAAGAAAGAAAATATCACATGAAAAATGATATTATACTACAAGTAGCAATATGTGTTCAATGAAGATGCACACACTCTTTGGACATACTTACAGAGAGGGCATTAACATATGCGTGCCCTATGCTACATTTCTAGGAGATAGATACTAAATACTTTTAAATAAGTAAAAAAATCCACTCGTTAGACGTAAAGGGACTATATTAAAGTTATTTATGAAAGCACCTACTGAATTCTGGATAAAGGCCCAGTTTCTTTGGCATTCGTCTGAACTTGTTTAACTGATCGATCGAGTGAACATCAGGTCAACCTCGCGAACTTGCAATGCAGAATCATTGTACTTTCGTTTCATATGTATTTGTGAAATTATTCATAAACAGCTTTTCAAACACTAGTTCATATTTAACTAATTCATATAGTAAATTTGTTTTCAATGAATTCGATAACCATTTAAATAATAAAAAATATATTATGTTACCATAACTGGACTTTAAACATGAGATATTATTTATATTATATTAATTTACTGAAAACCAAAAAGAACTAGAATTTGCAGCCTTGTTATTGATTATGAGTCCACAACACAATATTTGCAAGGCAATCAATACTGTTTTACTCAGGGCATTTGTTTATTATTACATTCAAATAAATTGTTTTTTTTTAATAACCTTTCATATTGCTGAATAATGCAGCTCGGTAATTTTTTCGCTACACAAACTTTTTCAAATGAATTTCTTATTAATAATCGAATAGGCATTTACGTAGTATTTACTTAAAGTATTTACGTTTATTAAGTAAAATATAAAAGTTACAAGATATGGTTGATAGCATTTATAGATTCACGTCATCATCAGAGCAATCCTAAAATGCTTTTTTTTTAATTTTCCGAAACTCGCGTATTGCTATTTATTTCAAATCAATATTTCCTTTACGTTCCGCCTGCAGCACCAGTTCGCTGAGACTTTTAAAAAAATATATTTCGAGTCTTAACAATCGATATTTCCAGTTTATCATTTTTTTTTACTTATGTTTACGTAGATAATTTCAGTGACTTTAGCGTGTTATATTAATTATCTTTGTAATATTGATGACCACACATGAGTTTATATGCAAAAAATGATTCATCCATAAATGAAACATAAAAATACAATGGAATATTCGCAGATTTGAGCGGTTGATTCTACGTTTTTCAATCCAGTCATTATTCTAGTAATGAGGATAAAAAAACAATAAAAAATAAAAGTGTTTAACCCAGCGCTAGTGAAAGTATTTAAAATACTTTCATTAGCGGCCAAATGATAATTAATTGAAGAAAAAAAAAATCTTAATTTTAAATTATTAAGAATGGAGACATTATTTTTATGAGATTAGTTAAATAATTATTTGCATGTTCAATGTTAACCATAAAATAGTATGTCGCAGAATGTGTTAGATATTTAAATTAGGTAGAAATAAATTATCATCATTCTCAATTAATATGATTTATTGTTTAGACGCACATGAACCAAGATTAAGAAATTACAATCAAAATTTGTTGAAATATTTTGGCAAGGCAAAAAGTCATCGACTACAGTTTCATTAAATCTTCATCAAATAGAGATTGATGTTAATCCGGGTCAGTGGCAATTTTATTCATTAGCCGCCAGTGGAATAATTTGAACGTACTACATACGATTAATTTCATTGTTATGATTTAATATTCGTCGAAATACATTTGAAAATATTAATATTTTTTTAACTCGTTTTTACGGCATCTGCCGAGCTAAATGAGAACTGGTTTTTACTAAAATCCATAATGTTTCTGATAAATAACGTTACACAATTATAACTCACTAACATACATTTACACATTACATGTGCAAATAATTTTCATCATCCTGTTCAAATATTATAAACGTTTTATCATCCATTCCGTCATCAACACATTTTTAATGAGGAAACAGCCCATAAAATAAAATTTACCCATACTTACGTAAAATTGAGTCTATTTGCTTTTTATTTTTAAAATTAACGATATCTGTGCATTTTTATCAGAGCTTTGTACAATAGTTTACAAAACCTATCTGTTTATGGAAAAACATTGATTGATATTATTGTAAAACAGAAACTGAAACGAAGAAGAAAAAAACAAAAAAAACTGTTATTTTATATTACATGAAGTATTCTTTCTCTTGCCTAAGCAGTCTAGTTTTTGTGTATCATATCTTGAATTATTTAATCTGAAAATTGAAAAGTGAAATTCATTATTATTTAGATTAACGTGCTTTATTTAAAATTTCTACAATTCAAATTTAATATTGAAATTCCAAGCACCTTCAGTTGATATCATACGTTTTCCTTTATTTTAGTTTGGCTGTGACGATTTTTTAAGCTAAGATATGATATTCTTTCTATTCTATTCTATTTCTATTCTTTCTCTTGCCTAACAAGAGAAAGAATACTTCATGTAATATAAAATAACAGTTTTTTTTTCATCACAATTCTTACATTCAACAGGGTAAAGGGTAAGGGTATTTATAAGAGATATTTTCTACTGTTACTCAAATTACGACTTCTGTCTTTTTGGTGAAAGTAAATACTTAATTTGAAAAAAAAACGCGATGAAAATCATTAAGTAATGTAATGATTTCGCAGGTTGTTTTACGTTTCCTTATCATAAAAAGGTACGAATTTTACCGTATGATATTTTGGCTTTAATCGTCGATATACTTGTGGATTTTTACTCTTATTGCACAACGAAAGTATATTCCAGTGAGCTAGAATAATGCTAATGTGTTTTACGCATTTTATGTATGTCACAACACTTATGCAAAATTTATCAAGTTACATTCTATGGTATATTTTACTCTCTATTCACTTTAAACAAAACTAGACTCTTTGTCATCACGTACGGAAGCTTTTTGCAATCGAATAACAATTCTTATATTTTAATGCAAATTGCTTTTTACTCATATTAATGATGTGACAATATCACTATTAGAGCAGTTATACACAACATGTCTAGATCGCCGACTCCATTTTTCAGGATTTCCATCCTGTGAATAGAAAAAATATCATTCGAAACAGTATAGTGTACAAGAAGGCGATTTAGTCCCACATTTTTAGGAAGCAAATGATGTTTGCAAGGAAATTTGACATATAACTGTATATATATGACTAATTATTATTTTGGATAGTAAAATTTTTCATCGATGCATGATTTTGTTGTACTCATAAATTAGTCTGACATCTCGAGAATGCCAGTATATAGGAGATTAATAATTAAAAATTGCATGGCTACCTCTGCTTTAGAAATGTATTTCATAACACCGATAAACTGTTTATCATACTTAAATAATATTTTACCAATCTAAATTTTTATAATGGAGTTGTTAATTGTCAATCGTGTTATTATTTTCAGGTGTCCAGATGGCTTCGCCAAATAATTTGCTTATACAACATAACAATGAACTTTCTAGTTGGAAAGTCATTCATATATTTTTTGTAGAATCAATTTGATAACCAATAAGCTCGTCAACATTAATTGTTATTCACAGATGTAGTTATAACATACAATATTTCCTTATAAGATGCTTAATGCGTAAATATGTTTTTAAGAATAGATGGAATTGAACGAATAATTTTAAAATTGTTTAATTATTTTTTGTAATTAACGAAAATGGTTAAGAATCCATTAAACGCTCTATTCAATGTTTGAAAATCAATATAAATATTTTTTTATGTCTATTATTCGTAAGTCATAAAAATAATAGGAAACCGGATTTACTTTTAGACGACTGAAATAATCTATATATCTAATCATTAGCTTGCTCGGTTGACTTTCTTGCCATCCTTGTTTTTAGTTTTCTTGTTTATTTCTTTAATTTCCTACATTAAACTTTTTAATATTTTGACATTGCAAAAGCAATAAACTTATAATTTGTATTTTTTGTAGCGTTTATCAATTAAATAAATTATTATTTCTAAAGCTTCCATAACATTCATAATTATGGGGGTTATTTTGAGATATTTTTCTCATGAAATGAAATGGATGATTCCTATGTAATATGGTCACGTAATATGTCGTGTTAATTAATGTTAACTCAGAACTTAACTTAACTCAGAGAACAGACGGGCACCGCTAGGACGCAGATGAAATTAGAGAATCTCAAATTAAAAATTTAACCCTTTTCACTCTGCAGAAAAAAATCGGCGCAGTAAATAGAGGCGTACGCGTGCTCAGAACTCAACCAACTTTGGGAAATGTTGAAACAATGTACATTTCCACACGTTATTGAAGATTTAATATAATACTTGGATGCAATAGAACTGACACACGGTAAACGATTTGAATCGATTATATATATAAGCGGAACTGTAATAAATATAAATGAGAATAACCGTGGTCATATAAGCCGCGGTAACCAAAGGGTTAAGACTTAAAAACATGCACAAGCAAGGAGAATATTTTTCTAAGACCTTTTACCTGAAAATGGTAAAAACATAACACTCCCGCTATTGCAATCGTTCAAAAACATATATTGCCAATAAATATGTAATGTAATCAAAACTTTTGTATACATAAAGTTCTAATAATTAATTTAGAGAAAAAGAAATTTTCATCGTTTCATTGTGACTGAAAAAAATATCATTCATTGAAAAATAATCAATACAAAAAGATGCAGTCAATTCATCATTGATCAAAGTTTATTATAATAGAACCCAGACATGCCATTTATATAACGTTTCTGAGATTTGCTATTTGTTCACTTTCACTGTTATAAGTATTGTATCTTTAAATGAGCAACCGTCAGCAAATTATATGGATACGTACGTGTTCCCTGTGAAAATTTGTTCATTTTAACTCGACAATTTGAATAAGCGTAAATTATTTGTTACAATGTATAAACTTATTTTCTTGGGATACATTTCGATATCGAATAGCCTACAATAACATTTTAATACCCTTGCCTTCTAACCTATCATACATACATTCGTGTCTCTATTATTGTAATCGTCCGCATTGCAAATTTTTACATCAAATCCTAAATGTAATCTGGAAAATATTTTTTTAAAGAAGCGAACTATATTAACCACGTCTTCGATAAATTAAATTTGCTCTTTGCTCACTTTAAAATGGTTTACTGTCAGTTTCTGGTGGGTTAGTCATTTTTTTTAATAAACTTTCAATAGATTTTTTGGCGGTTTCATAAATTGACTTTTTTGCTGTTCAGGGAAATTATTCGTTATTATGACTTATCTAAAACTGGCTTCTGGAACATGTTGGAGGTGATTCGAAATCTTGAAGGGACAAAGCAAAATATGAATGATGTAATTGCGTCAGTATACAATATTTTAGTATTTTTTTTTTATTATTGATAACATTTTTATAAGAAACTAATTTATACGTAGATGAAATGAGTTAAATAAAGATTCGCGTATTACGAAAATAGTGCAATAAGTTTAAATTATTTGCTATTTACACCGACACATTATATTTGATGGTATGGTATAAATAGGAATATAAATGTTGGATATTGCAAATTTTTAAATTGAAGTTGTAAATTCTATGATTTTCAATTTTACCATTTATTAAGAAAAAACTGTCACCTTATACTGATTGTACCACATAAAATATTTTAAGACAAGTAATAACCACTTTTTTCGTAATATTTTATGATGTTTTTAATTCATTATATCTTGTTTTATTTACTATCTATAATAATTACTTGCTGAAGCTGGTTTTTATTTTTTAACTACCTAATCAGAAGATATTTTAAATATTCAAAAGAAATTAGCATTTCAATTCATAAATATTTATCAAATTTTAATGATTGTGTGTGGAAATGTTTTTAAGTGTTTTTCCATGACCTTTTTTGTTGGACTATATTTGAAGCATATCTATCTATCAAATAATTCACTTCCTGCAATGGCCGGCCAGCATCTTTCAATTCTGTCGATTTTGTCCTGTTACATAATATAATATTATACAATACATCCGACGGTCATTCAAAACATCAGTCTCACATCACTCTCGAACACAAAGACATTTCAAAATTGTCTAATATTAACTTTCTCAAAACAATGTTTTAAACTAAATATTTTATTTTAGAAACACATCATTTTATCAATACATTAATTCCCAAGCTCTAGTTTCAGAATATTTTTTGAAACAAATATCTAATCGATTCAAGCCTATTTATATACGAACTTTTATATTTTATATAATCAAAATTTTTAGCTTCATTATCTATCGTGATCGTTAACTAGTAACATACCAGAAAACAGAAAAATATTTCAACATCAGAAAAGAAACACAAAAATATTTTCGAATCCTTGGTGATTTCAGTTCTTGAACTAACGGAATCAATCCCCGGACAATTTTATAAATTGATTTATGGTTTTCTTTTCAGATGCATAAATGTTTGTTGTGTCAAAAAATTCATCTGTCCATAAGTAGATAACTTTGGATTTTGTAACTTCTGTCATTAGATATTATAAAGGTCGATGCAAGCGATCATTGAAAAATTTTTCAACTAAATGTTGTCAGTGAAATTTTCAACACATTTTTCAATAAAAAATGACTCCGTGACAATACCCTGACACGGCTAGATCACCATTAGAAGCAACATACATAGGAATTTCCCATTTTTTAAATTATACTTCAAAACATTTAGGTTCGGTTCCTAGTGGGTGTTCTAGCGTAGCATTTTCTTGAAGCGGTAGATTCGGGAGGCAGCAAAAATTGGTCCAAAAAAATAAATAATAAAATATATAAGACAGGAACACGGTGAACATCATTAACAATCTACAGGTGATTGGGCGACATTTCGACGACATTGAAAAATACTACAGACCATTTAAAATTAAACAACAACCAAAGTTCATTTCTAGCGAACATCTCAGTAATTCTATAGGCATGTATTGATTATTTCTTTAGCCACAGCCCGCCAAAAACCGATATGCCATTGTCCAAAGCACAGAAATCCTTTTTACAAAGCTTTTATCATACATACTTTTATCATATTATTATTGTGCAATGTGTTGTTTCAATGTATTTTTTCAAATTTGTATGACTGGCAGTGCTGGGACATTTTTTTATTAAAAAATGCAGAGGAAGAGAATGCGTGCTTTATTAGGGAAATGGGTTTTTAACAATTTTTGTACAATAATTCGCAGTCAAAATACTTCTCTTAAATGAAAAATATGTTGATGGCGATTTTTTTTTATTCTGTGAGGCAAAAAAATTGCATAAAAGCCTGAATATGTTGTTGAATATAGATTGGCAGATATTTTTTATGGGACTGTAAATATTTTTATCTGATTGATCCTTTTTGCTTCCGATGCCCCGCTGCATATCTTGATGTCAGCATTGCTCCCTCTATTCCCTCTAGCAACTTCAATGGGACAGGTTAACCTATGCTCATTGTCTCGTAACAGACTATTTCATACTTTCATAAACTTATGCTTCAATCAAAACAGATAAAATAAGATAATAAGACAATAAAACCTGGTTATAAGTGCTGTGTCGCCGCGTGTGTCATCTACGTTTGATATGCATTCCAATGCATTCTATCACATTCTATGGACTAAATATTTAAGTGGCCTCTAGTAAGGAAATAATTCATTATATTTTAACCAACTTTACAAAATTATTATATTATAACATTAAAATAAATCAACAGATGGGCATAGTTGACAAACAATTCAGAATTATCCCCAAAGCATAGACACACAGATGGTTTGTAAAAGAGTTTATGTAATAACAAATCACATATTGTGAGGTTCCCCTGCATTAAATAGTTATTAAGAGCTTTTCTTTCAATTAATACAGTATTCTGCAATCTTTTGTCATTCATAGCACACCTGGATCAAGTGGATCACTTATACCAAAATCATTTTTTTATATATTTGATGAATTTGAAATAGCTGTAAATATTTTTTTGTAAACAATCAGGTGTCTTTTTAATTTATGGGAATAATTAATTTAATTAAAAATTATTTTATAAAACACAAAAACCTATACTTATAACATTTTAATTTTATAGAAAAAATACAACATAAAATTGACTAAAAAAAAACAATAGCTTAAATATTTATAATATGTCACCTTAATAGAGTATGCAAGTCAGAGGCATGTATGGGACATAATTTTTATATAATTATCCAGTCTAATGCTAGTCCAAACATGCATGTAAATAATCACTTTTCAGGCAAAATAAAATTATTTTTATCAAAATTTTATATATTGTACATAGGTAGTCAATTTTTGTCAATCAAAACCAATTTTATTTTTAATTATTGCATTTTCTGATTAATCTTCTCTAATGACAATTTATGAAATCTGACACCATACTTTATTGACAGAAGTTCCCAAAAAATTCATAAAAATGTATAAAAAAAAAGTAATTCAATAAATTAATACATTACAAATAAAATAAAAATGATTTCAACGAGAATAAAAAGACCAAATACCATAGCAAGTTTCAAGGTTTTTGAATGCATTGCGCTGCATCACACTTAGAATGGTCTTGCAAAACAGTAATTTTGCAACGCTGTAACAAACTTAATCGCAACAAAAATATCTGCATCAGAAAAAGTTTTGACAGAAAACCACAAAATTACTTATATAAAAAAAAAATTGTTTGACTTTCTTCCCGCTTACCGCTAAGCTAGCACTTCACCTCCATCAAGAAACCGTTTTAGGGAATAGAATATAATAATAAAACAAATGTATAATAATATCAATTATAATTTCAATTTCCATACAAATTTTGAACATATACGATCTCAAATACTGTACATAATTTTTAAAATAAAAAACGAATATTTCTTCTGATATGGCAGTTTCTCGATATGAATTCATGAATAATAAGTGTCTATTTTACCAAGAAAGCAGCCATCATTTTCATGAAAATATATTTACAATAATATGCTGTCTTGTCCGCCGTTCATTCACGTTTCAAAAATACTTCATTGTCATTAGAATTATTATAATCAAGATTATTTCAATGAAATTTAATGAGCTATGAATATCTGGCATCTATGTCTCTATATTGTATGTAATATTTCATTTGAACTTTATCACAATCATCAAAATGAATCAGAATTTTCAAATAAAAACGTTTTAACAAAATGAATCCATAATAGTGTAAATATGTTTTATAAAACTGGGACAAAATTATAAGAATTTTTAGATATATATTTAGATAATATAATATCTAATTGTACACAGCGATATTAAAAATTCTGGGCAGAGTTATTTTCACTCAGTTTTCAAAAACTATCGACAACATGCTGTTAAATAAATGTATGCATTAGATTTAAACTATTATTCACCTGGAAAGTTTTCGGCACCCTTTTTTCAACAAAATATACAAAGTAGATTTTGTTTACATAAAAAAATATTTCCAAGACTGAAAAAATAATAATGTTATAATAATGAAATAAAAAATAAGCACCATAAGGGTTCTAAATTGATTTCATCATTTTGTATGACATGAGAGGAAATGTTATCATGAAAGTTTCCATATTTAAAAAAGTATATATAGATATACATACAGATAAGAATTTTTACTTTGCTGAAGCCTGAAGATGCCGAAAGGCGAAACCCGGGTCGTTAGTGACAAAACATGTGGAATCGTACAAAATTGCAAAAATCCAAATTTGAAAATTTGACTTTTAATGTAAGAATTAAAAAAAAAAATAGGAAAAAATGATAGTTATTCAAAGTAGATTAAATATTTAAATGTGTCATTTTGAAAACACCATAGGAGAAAAAAAGGCTACAGCCTTTCAGACTTTTTTCTAGGTGTTTAAAATATTGTAAGTCGACTGTAGGAATATTTTTGCAGCCTATGGATACAGTATTGAAAATAATTTGGATCATCATTGGATTTATTACTCTCACATATACTTTCCTCGATGTAATGCGTTATATTTTTTTTCATTAAAAACAGAGCACAAACATATCAAACCATTTATTGATCAGTAAAAAACAGTGTTTAACACATCAATGAAGCTAAAAAGTAAATAAAACAGTAATTACACAGTAAAGTACACGATTAATGGTTAACAAAGGCAAGATGGGTAAATAATATTTCTAATGAGACGATTGTCAGTTTTGATATGACTCATGAAAAAAAAGATTTTCATGTAAAATAAAAACAATCAGTTCTTCCTATCAATTTTTTTTTTAAATATTGCAAGAATTTGAAGTTTCAAACTGCTTAAAAAGTAATTTTTGTGAATAGTCTCAAAAATCGGTATGTATAAAATTTTATTTGGGTATTCTTTTGCAATTATTGTGCCAAGAACAATATAAAAGATAAGTATACTAAATTGACAGTGGCCTGAAATCTTATGACAAAATCTTCACAGAAGACAAAAATACGCTGATTTAATATTTTCATTACATTAAAATGATAAAATACGACAGTGAGCCAGTAACAATTTTATGCGAAATTAAAGTCTTCATTGGATTCCATCGATATTTGAATTAAAATGACGAGTTTTTTTTTTATCCAAATAAAATAATTTCATTTTTATCCTAAACTAATTATTACATAATATAAAATATTGAAATAATAAGCTACCACTGCAAACATTAATGAAATTAAAAAAAAAACACAATCAAGATATTTTAAGGAGACCTAAAAATATTTGACTAAAAGAGAGATCAAAAACATTGCCACTTCACTTAACAAAAAATAGCATACTTAAAAGAGCTTTTGTACTGGAGATACAAATAAAGTTGTACGCCAAACGCTGCCAACGGGGAGCTCCTTTCCTTTTGCCAGGAATACTTTTAATACAGACGCTTTGTGTTCCTACAATACTGCACGATCTAAATCAAAATCTTAAATAATATTTCTCTATGTAGAATTATATTGATCTAAAATATAAAATTTATATATCATTGTATAAATAAAAAAGAAAAAATCTACGACAAATATTGAAACTATCGAAAATTATATTAATAAGAAATATTGGCAATGCGAAAATCAAATACAAAAGTATCAATATGCACTAAAGCCGAATTGCAAATGTAGCACTTGTATCACCCCAGAAAAATATTTGTAAATTCGACTTATTCCGTATCTATTTGGACATGAACTTATTTACGAGGTGTAGTGTTTATTTAACCGGCAAAAGCGTTTCTCTGCGTTCTGAATCTGCCTGAAATTCACCCAGAAAGAGTTAACCATTTAGAAGATTATTTTTGTGAAACTGTACATTTGCAGCTTCCAATACCAAAAGAACATAATGGCAACAAGCAAAAACAGAAGAGACCTGTCGCTCTCTGATATAAGATGTAAGTAGGAAAATTCTGCAATCTCACTTGTTTATTTACTGAGGAATTGTCATGAATGGATGACCACTTTTATCCTCATAGGAAATAGGATTAAATAATATTTAAACAAATAGAAAAAAGAGATCGATGAATTAAAACAATTTCCACTGAAATACAATGACAAGATAAATATAAAAGTTATGTATGTACATTATATAATTACTCTGACATGTTTTGTAATATTTTTTTTGTTTTTGTACAGTTTCAATTTGAAAGCAAAATTTACTAACATAAATAAATTTCAATGAGGATTTGTTTATATAAAAAATAAATATGATTTTATGAGTAATTTATAAATTACATTAAAAAAAATGTTAGCTTATTCAAGAATAACACTAAAGTTTGTATTAAAAATTACTTATAAAATGTACAATCAGTAAGACAAAATATGTTAACAAGTAAAATAGAAACCTTTCTTAGAATTTAATGTTTATCTAATTAAATCACAATATTTGTCGAATGGCCCAGGTTTAATATAAATCACAAAAAATATGTCCCTCCAAATCCGATGGCTATTAATCATTAGCCGCCCAGTGGTCCCGTAGGGAACCAGTGATTATGATGCATTACACTGATTTATGATAATAGTATTCAAGGTATGAATATTAGCTTATACAAATAATGTCTTTGAGATACCGATCCATGATTATATTTTCAGTTTCAATAAATATTTTTGTCATCATGAGTAATATAAACATCTGCATTACAAGGTCGACTCTTGGGATATGAGTTGGGTAATATTAGGTGGATTGTAACAAATCAGCTTTATCTATACCAGACAATAAATTTTAATGGGGAAACAATTTTTTTCATACACCGCACTGGTTTCTAACCTGGAGCGCGTGTACCCCTAGGGATGCGAGAAGTTATTTCCGAGGGTTCGAGAGAGTCTCTAACAATTTGTAAATTATCATATATTTGTAAACAATCTTTTATTTTGATAATGCTTATTATTTTACCCAAATAGGATGACTAGTTTTAGAAATAATTATTTTTATAACAGCTATGGGTGCGCAAGAATATTTCATAAATAATGCTTGGGCAACGGATACTTTTATTGCGCTCAGCGCACGGTCGCTTAAGAGTTGATTACTAATTCTGAAAAAATCAGATAATGATAAAACCTTTCCATATTCCAAACACCTCCACAGATTGGTAGGTTATGTATTTAATTACATAATACAACAAAAAAACAACACAGAAGTTAACCAAAAATATTTGATGGATCATGTATTCCTGTGGAATATATACCAGTCAGAAGTTATGATAAATATCTCAGATTATTGCAAGATGGAATTTAATTTTGCAAAAATTAAAAAAGCAATTTTTTGGAAGATGATATTTGAACACGTTAACACCTGGGAATGTAGATGCTGTGCCATTCGAATAAAGTCGACATTAACCGCTCATAACTCTTTGAATGTTTTTTTAAATTTTATTTTGAGTCACCACCATGACATGCAATTTATTTATGGCTGGCAATCCCTGCAATTATGAAGTAAAGCCATTTAAGTAATGCGATATTTTGTAGGTTATCTCAAACAAAACACAGTGGTATAGAAAACAATCGAACACTCAAGCTGCAGGGTCGGCTGAGATGTTAATACATTGATTTCATATCACAATAGATAAATAATTTGACCAATTTTCAACAAATATTTCCTAATAGAGAAAAATTATGATATTTTTTTTTACTTTGGGCACATTTACCATGAGTTAATTTGGGATCATTATGAAATATAAAGCAACATTTCAGTTAATTTTTTTAGTGTAATAGTTGCATACATACACTTTACGCGAGTTATATTTAGTAAATATGTTTTGTGATTTATAAACCCAAACTCATCAACTGAGATGTGATTAATCTCAAAAAAGATCAGAATTCCAGGCAGCTGGATAAGTACATCGTCAACATTCCGGAGAGTTCAATTCTTATGAAATTATATTATAGTACCAACAAGTCAGTCCTAGTCTAAACTAGTCAACTAATAAATGTTAATGTAACATAATGCTAGAGGCACTGTGTGTTTTGATAGAAGCATCCTTCAATAGAGTATTTTGTCAAGGGAGCCTTCTAGTCTTTAACGAGTCTGTAGATGTGATGTTGAGCGCCGTGTTCACTGTTTGACACTTCGAATACGTAAGCTGCACATATCAACGTCTCTTGCGTATCTCTATTTGAAACAACCTGGAAAATACGCAAAATTAATATTGCTTCTGATAAAAGAGTTCAACAAATAGCACTCTTAGTTTCATTGTCAAGTATTGTGAGAACTTATTTACTTCATTAATATTCTGTAGTGATATAAAGTTAATGTTGAATTGTTAAAAAAATCTTAAGGCTTTTAGAGCAAAACACTTTTAAAATAATAAAAAAAAAACATATTTTTAAGGCAGAATTTCATGCACCAGTTCTAGATGAGACTTTAATGAAATAGGTTGAATCACTGCATAGATCATTTGTATTGAAATCAATAATTTACCTGTAATATTGTAAAGTTTTCAAGGACACTATTCATCATGTACTTTTCAGGCAGGTGTTTGAGCTTATGTATAAAGTTGATCATGTATTCGCACATGGGTGATCGGTGGATGCGATAAACAAAACGGCCGGCTTCGAATCTGGCATATTCTGTTTCCACTTTTTCTACCACCTGTTTACCAAACGAACACACTTTCGTGCTACACGTTATTGTCATGTTTTCATTACTCTCGTATCTGAAAATAAAACAGAAATGTCACCAAGAGAATCGTTGTCTGGCAATTTAAATGCTATATTTTTACAAAATAAAATAATATTGTATTACAATGAAACAGAAGACAAATATTAAACTCGATGTTATTCTTATTAACAAACAAATAAGAGTTTTTTGTTATTTGAATAGAATTTACACTGTGATTTCTTAAGTAATATATTTTGCACATTCATATTTTTAAAAATGAAAGTCAAAGAAATTATTACTTCTAAATTCAAATATGATGTCAAGGAAATAATCATTTTCAAATAATCTTGCGTAGTAGAGCGTAAAAGAATCGAAGATTACTTACTGGCTAGTTACTCCGTAGAATGCTCCCGCTTCATCTTGAATATTCGTATTGAGGTCTGCCCAGAACTTGACAAGGAAGAATGCACTCTGGGGTCCTTTATCATAGAGTTCTTTGAGGCCACCTTTCTTTTCAGGGAATTTATCATATATTTGTCTTACATCAACGGACTGAAATTAAAAAATTCATAAATAAATACTCCCAGAAAAATTGTCTGAAGTACCAACATAAAAAGAAATGATCAGACTCTCTTGATAAAATGAGTATAATAAAAAAAACATGACAATGCCACATTAAGGAAAAAATACTATTGGCATTTTTTTTTTTATTAGAAAGCATTGAGTAAGTTAACCATCATTTCTGTTTTTTTAAATTAATAATTGCTATATTCCATAATCAGAAATGCTAATAAATTTTAAAAAAATATATATTGTTTTACTGCTCAGAATATGATGTTTTCCAAATAAATTTCATTTTACTTATGATGATCTTTAGTTCTTGTTGTTTGGTGCTGAGAATTCTATAGCATTTAAGAGAAGCTATAACAATTTTAAATATTTTCCTTTCAATATATTCCATATGGATGTGAGTGAGTTTAAAAAACCACTATATTTTAAGGTTCTTCGGTAGTTTTCAGTACTGAACTTGCAATGTTAACCTACTTGTCAATTTATAACGTTTACATGTTTCAATGATTGTCTACATTGAAAATAAAAACAATAAAATTTTCTAAGGATAATATCATCACATAGGTTAATATAATATTATGTATAAATAAAGTTTTGCAGACCTTTAACAATAAAATGTTTGTACAGTAATATATCTTTTTTTTTATTTATGGCTTTTGTACCAGTTTATGCAAACATTTCATCATTGGGACAAGTTGAGTCAAGTAAAAAGGAGTTTTAAAAATTAAAAAAACCCAAATATTCAAACTTACTTCTAATAATGGGTCTGCATATGTCGCTGATCCTCCTATGTGTACAAAGAGATGTTTATGGTACTGAAAAAAAAAGCAATTTATTAGTATTATGGCCACAGTATAAAAATGTGACACAATTTCAGCTAAATAACCGCTTAGAACTAACCTTTCTTTTAATTATTTATCATTACAGTAATATTTTATATTGTATAAGATATTACCAAAAATTAGCAAGCGACTAAATGTTGATATCATAACAATCATTAAAAGTTTGACACTGGCCATATGTTAAACGTGAAACTAGTGTGTAACTAAAAGTGTGCCAGAAGAAACATCTGGTCTGTCTAAGTACTGACTGTGATTGACAGTTCATAATGGATAAACTAATTTAAAAAAATGAAGCAATAATCTTTTTTATGTTTGTGTAATATCATATTATGATTTCGAAGATGCATAGCGCATTATTAAAATGGCAGTCTATCATCATTAATGTTGATTTTAATTTTAAGATGCAATACGATGATGCGCTCACAGTCTCAGGGTCTCTTTGTTGTTCCATAAAAGCGGAGAATTCAACGAGTCGTAATTTGTGGGTGGCTATGGCTCTTCCCTCCCATGGCGGAGGCGCCGAAACTTCCGCTCCTCCCACTCCTAAAGCACCTCCTACACCCACGCCCACGCCCACTCCGACTACACCTTTTCCGGGACCGTAGGCTCCTTGAGGGAAAGGCTTCACACTGTGAAAAAGAAACAAGAAAATGAGTGTAATGAGTGCTGTTTGTTAAATACTTTATTATCTAATATTGCATAACATTGTAATTCATCAAATATGAATGCTATAGGAAAGAAGCATTTTTTGCTTATAGTACAATTCATTCAAAAATTTTACATTATTTAAAGCAATGATAGTTGTATGTTATAAAGAAATAGGAATTATTAAAATATAATTTTAATGCTTACTCTTGTGATGTTCCCGGCTGGAGGCCTGGTTGCCAAAATTGCTGGAATAAGAATAAAAATAATGAGTATAATATCAAATAATTTAAAGATACCAAAAATATGAGAGACCCTTAAAGCTATTTACACAATTTTCCATACATCCTAGGAATAAAATCATATATAAGATAAAAGAAATCTTCTAGAACTGTTAATCCTGACATAGAAAATTCCCATGAGAACATGTAGATGACATTTATAAAAATAAGCAGTGGTTAGTCATATTCTTCAATTTCATTACAAATTAATAGTTATTGATTTCAATAAATTTCAATTGTTTTATGCCTACCACAAAATTAACTTGAGGGTTCCAAAAAAAATTAATTCAATTATGTTTTATCAAAAAAGACAACATTAAGTTAATAAGCGTTTGATTAAAAGGGGAAATATTTCAATAAAACAATTAAGCAGAATTGTAAGCAAAAATTGTTACTTATCAATTGCAAATATTTTCCATTTCAAAATACTACTGCCTCGATTTAAAAAATGTCAATCAGTAGTATTATACTGAGAAAGGGAAAATTTGCAAAGTCTGTAAATAGGATGTTTTGTTTTTTTTTATTTTTGAGCTGGCCACACACACGCTATGGCTTACCGCCGGGTGGTATGGTACTGGGAGACCAGCCACTATCTGAGCACTAGACAAGGATGACATACTCTGCATTGCTTTCTCCTTTAGCATACCTCCATCCTAAATATACATAATTTATTTCAAATGCTAATCCATTCTTAAATTATTTATAAATTAACCATTACCAAATTATAACCCTCTGACATTATTTAATTGTTACTTTCATAACACATAAAACGTAAATAATAATCTGAAAGTGGATTTTGTAATTGATAACAAACATGATATTTTATCTTCAGTATAACAAAAAATTTTCCAATGATATTCAAAAAAAAGAAAATTTGGCAAATAAAATCTTTTAGTGAATGAAAATTTGGTTAGGTGACGATGCGAAACAGGGGGGAAAACAGGAGAAATTTTAATTAACATCGTGTTGTATAACATGTATTTCATTCATAATTATGTCATCTCTTTATATTATCAGTGTTTTATCTGGTCTCCGACTATTTATATTTTAATAATAAATACTCCAGTGATAATATTAACATTGTATAAGTTTATAAAACATTCAAACAAAACAATCAAATTTAAACAAATTTGCGGTGAACAAATCAATTTTATAAACAAATAAAAAATCTTATTTATAATGAACAAAAATGCGATTTTCTTACCACTTTAAGTTTGGCCTGAATTTCTCTGAGTTTTCGTCTGGCAAGGACTTGTATATGTGACGATACCTGCTTTCTCGTCCTCGTCTTCCCTGTTCTTAACTTTATATATCTGGCGATAAGTTCATTCCTTCCTGAAATTGAAATTTGCAATATGTTACCAAGTGTTCATTCGATTCAATTAACGGAGATATTAGAAATAATAAAATGAACATTTTCAAATCGAAGGGTTGGTGAAATCAGGACATAGCTACAAAAATTACTGTTATAAGTTAAATATGTACATAATTATCATAAAAAAAAACAGCTGTAGAGTATATTTGTTAAACATACACAAGACTCCTAAGAATAGCGTAAAAAGTAGCAGTAAGTATATAATAGTAAAAAATAGGTTTAAAAAAAATAACATTAATAATACAATAGTATACACCAATCTAATCAATGTTTTGCTTTGAATGTTTTTATTTCTATAACATTAAATAAACCTATCCTATAAGCAAAAAACATTTTTTTTTATTTTTCTCAGTGCAATGTTTTTGCAGTAACACATTATGCACTGGGCGCTCCTGAAATTTTTCATTTCATTAATTCTATTCTATACTAGCGAGTACCCGACATGTGTTGTATTTCCGCACAAAGTAAACTACTAAAACTGTAATACTCGCCACAATCAATGGTTTGCAAAATGTCATTAGAAATTCATGACCTCAAAGTGTGACAGTTTCACAAACGCAGTACCTAGGTACCTATTTAAAATACCAATAGTTCTTAATCAGATTCAAAGTAATCTTATTGGGTGAGTACTTTATATAAAATGTTTTCATTCAGTGAAAAGTTTATTTGTATACTGTCAAATTTATGAAAAATTGACAGTATGCAAAAGGTCACTCCCAAAGTGTGACATGGTTTTGACAGTTTCGTAAAAGTTTTTGTAATAATTAAAAAACTTTTCAAACGTGTTGTAATTTTGTTGTTGTATCCAGAAATCTTGGCGAGGGTGGAAAGAAGACATTTTAAAAGTTTTAAACATTGCCGATCCTTAATATACAATAGCAATACATAAAGGACATATATCGATGCCGATCAATGTGAGTGAAATTAAATCGAAATTATTATGTACGATTAACTGCGAATGACATATGCCGCTTGTCTTTTCCTGTTCGTCTATTGCCGATTGTCCAGGGTACGATACACGCGCCACCTACCATAAGCTAATTGCACTATGCCTATAACCTGTGCGCAAGTTTAAGCAAGCACATGTTGACAGAATAAAAGATATGGCAGCGCATAAAAAATGAACCAACATTAATATTTATTAATAAGAACTACTGTAGGTCAATTTTACTATTCATATAACCTTTGAGTAAATGCAAGCAACAAGTTGACAAAGTTTTAATACAATCGGATGAACAGTATGGCAACGCATAAAATACGAACAAAAACAAACATTGATTTTTATGTATTAGATATGTATAGAAACATTAAAATTCCGAGAAAAGTGATAAAAAAAAAATGCTGCAACAAAAATTCTGAAATAATCAATAGTACAATTGCAGACTCCAGAGAAGGAATTGATCTCTTTTAAATATCTATGAATCATCAATAATTCAATCTGATACCCATTCCGACCGTTTATGATTCACTTATTCGATGAAATTTAGTATGCCAATATATTAAGTTCGTTGTACACTGAAATGATGAATGTCGAACACAAGATATTATACTGAAAATATACTAATAGATCACAATATGATATTGAAAAAACTGAATCGTTGAAACTTTGTACTACTCCACATGTTTTGTCACTACTGATAATTGACGGACTGTCAGTTCTGTGGCATCCGTATAATAGAATGCCTGAAGATGCCGAAAGGCGAAATCTGTGTCGTTAGTGACAAAACATGTGGAATCGTACAAAGTTTCAACAATTCAAATTTGATATTGAAATTCTATCAAGCACCTTTAGTCGATATTAAAAATTATTATTAAAAAAAGTTCAATAACAAAATATCATTACTGGGCGCCGGTTATAAAATAAAATACAACACAAAATAGGGTCGGCGTAAAACAGTGGACTTAAATTTCTTAAAGTGGATATCCCTCGGAACACGAGTGGTATTATTCTAATTAATTTTGTTGCTCTGTAAATTTTAATCTCGAAGTTAGATAAACATGAAGCGGGCTCCATACAACTTGGCAAGTTTCAAGTATAACATAAACGAAGAGTTTAAACTTTTCATCGGGCTGAGTATTGCAAACTTGAGTCATTATTTCAACCGCGGGCGTAGTGGAGAACGGAGACTCGCGATACCGACCGACTTCGCGGATTCTCCGGCTAGAGGAAAACTTACCGCAAACAATATGGGAACCGTGACGCTCAAACTACGAAAGGACGTATGGCATACGAATGACCAAAAACTATTCCGGAAACTTTACACATCAGATACTAACAAGGTAATGCACTAATCAAAGGAGATTGTATCACACATGATAATAGTTATCTCAAGGAATATTTAACAACAAAGTGCCTTTTTCTATGTAAAGAATATAATATTAAAGTAAAACTAGACAAATCAAGTTGCCGTCGGCGTATATGTAAATATGTAAATTCACAATCAAATTGATAAAAGCTAAATTATGTTTGAAACTTTTGTGCTGAAATTTGCGTAATATTAATTAAAATTTGACTAGTAAATCCTGTTTGTGCAATCAATATGAATCGTACACTCAGAACGGAGTTCAACTCTATCAAGCGACAAAACGTTACTTAATAATCGCAAAGCACGTCAGACATTTTGCTGAAAAGCGACAGTCCTTCATATTGATAACTTACTGGGCAGAAAAGATAAGTCATAACAGATTGAAAAAGAAAACTAAAGATAAGAAAAAGACATAGCAGATAGAAAACTGATTTCACCATACTTTCGTTCCAAAAACCTCAAATATAACACCTTACTGAATATTTTCGGTAAAGTACAAAAAAGAAAGCAGATTTTTTATATCTTGAAAATATTTCCTTGACGTTTGATTACATACTATACGCTACACTCTTAAGCCAAATAATCTATATTTACTACGCGTACATGATGCTTGGTGTAAATACCAAGTACTATCAGTTAATAATGCTTGCGATGAGAGAAACCGGTTCTGATCATAAAATATATTGTGGAAATAGAACAAAAAATGCGATTTATTATTTAAAATAGCAGGTATACTTAGACCCAAAAAATCTTCGCCAAATAACAAATTGAATAAAACAAAAAGTTTAAAAATAATTCGGTCACATGAAATGCCAACCGTTCGGCCGGCGTACAGGGGGAGCAGAGTGGATCGGGGTAAATTCTTCCAGTGAACGAGTATGATTAAGAGCGTGATATTGTCGGGCCATTGTTATCTTTAAACTTACTTCCCGAACAAAACCGGTGACGTATTTACTACGGATAAAGCCGTACACATGGTAAGGTTAGAGCGGGCGGATCGGCGAATATTTCGACTCACTAACAGCGGACGGGGTGGCACGAGGCGGGACCCGGGTTCCAAGCGGGGAGGAAACATCGTCAGGGGCGAAACAGATCAATTTTAATAAGACAGGCAATAAGGAAACACGACATTATCAAAGGTAATGCGTTCGCTTAAAACGATTGACGAAATTTCCGTGAGTAAAATAATTAAATTCACTTCTAGTACTGCGTTACTTTTAATGATTTGTTAATTTGACTTTAGTTAATCTATATCATTTGCTTCCTTAGAAAGTAAGTAAAAGTTGGGAAATCAGTTACCTATAGATTCCGTAAAAAGTGGTACACTATGATCGAAAGCGAAAACTGTCCCGTATTGTTTTTTTTTTATTATATCCTGTTTTGAGACAGCAAAGAACGACACCTGCCATCTTCAATGCGACAAAAATCTACCTAATCAGTAGGGCGAGTAGATAATATCGAGTATAAAAGTGAGTACATTGATTGCTAAAAAGTGTTTGTTGAATTCTTGTTCTTTGGGGAGTTGACATTTACTCGAAATGACCATAATGATGGCTACCATTACAGTTACGAGCACTATTAAATTTTTAAACAAACTAATTAAGGTCAGTGACAGTTATAAAATGCCTAACAGCAGAATAGGCGCGAGTCCCGCCCTTGTCCGTCCGCTGTGTGCCGGCGGAGGGCGGTTGCCGCAGAGCACAGTTTCTCCCGCCCTTCTTTATATTTTCTTGTACGTTTCGTCGGGCGGGTACGCGCGCGCTCTCTCGCTCACTAATTGCGCATTCTTCGCATAGTTTCGGCCCACCCCCTGCCGCCCGACCCGACCCCCTAGCCGGCTACGCAGACCCGAACCGGGGGTGGCAGTCGTCCCACAGAGTGGACACTCGCACAAAGATACATACGTCTTCGAAATTGCCGGCGTGACGATATCTTTGCGACTGTTTATGTAAGTATGTTTGTTTTGCTGTCGGAATAATGTAAACTAATTAAATTAAATGCAATACACGAATAAACGTATGATATATACCAAACTATCATTCTTTAGTTAGCAATCGACAAAGTGTTGAGACAATAGATATTGCTCATTTACTACCGAAATCATACTTCCAAATACGCCATTGTGCGTTTATGGAAAATTTATAGTAGTGCCCTCAGATTCACAAAATTGTAGAATTTATACATATTATTATTCGAGCATTAGATGGAATAGAAAATCCAATCAGAGTCGAAAACATGCAAGTTGAGAGTGAATAATCAGTGAGATGTTATATAAATAGGTTTCATAAATGCCACCGGTGTAATTATATTGTACAATGTTGTTTGTATTTCTAGATCTTGGAATTCAGGAACGAGTAAATATAATATAACATTCTAAGCTGTCGAAGCATGAAGTTTGAGCAGAATGTTGATAGTATGTTTATTTTCGGCGGCGTGTCACCCTCCAAAGACTCCGGTCCCGGTCGACGTATCAAGCGTTCGCAAAGTCAAGGTTTTATGAAAACTTGTCTTTGTTTTTCGATTCATTCTGAAGAAGTATGAAGGCGTTTTATGGCGCCCGTGCATTCTTCAAATTGTTCAGATAACGAAGATTTACGTAGAGCGTTTTGTCTCGGCCGCCGCGGCGCTCCGCGCTAAATATTCAAAGTTTTCTTCCGGCGTCGGCGTCCCTTTTCACGTTCATGTTGCACGTAAATGTAAAGTCGACGGTCACCCGACGACGAGTGACTTACGAGGGCACGGGTACGGTGTCTCTCATACTGAATATGGCGGATGGTTTACCGTTTTAATTTGAACTTTACTACCATGTCCTAATGAAATCTTATGCTCGGTAAGCATCGGTCTTAAAATGTTAAACGTCCGCGAGAAGGGGTCCTCGATGACCATTCAAATCATTGTATTTAATTTCCTAGTAATATCCTCGACATTTAAATACCTACTACAATTTCTCTGACAAATAGTGCACCACCCATTTATGTAAAAAACTATTGTTTTTATCCCGTGTACAATTTTTTTTAACATTATCAGTCGTAGAACAAACTAACAGTTATTGATCAGAAAAGGCTTTTATCGCATGTTTTTGATGGAAATAAATTTAAAAAACAGTGCAATGCAATCAATACGAAACATGTTTTTATTTGCATTTATATTCAATTTCTAAGAGAGTTAAAGTTAATTGCGATAACGAAAACAATTTCGATTTCCTCATTTTACCAAAAACCCCATTCACGTTTCAATAAGAAGTTTTATTATTGAATGAAAATCAAATTTAGTCAAATAGTATCATGAAATATTCCAATAAAATTACTAATAATAAAAAATAAAGCACACAATGCGTAGTTTCCATATTGAACTGCGGTGCTTTTAAAGCACATAGAACATTTGAGCAAGTTGGTCTTAATTATAGAGCCTGTAAAGTTTTCGCGATGAGGTTTCGCTAAGTTTGAATATAGTAGGTATCGGCAGTCGATCATATACGACGAGGTGGATGGAGCACAGCGAGATGAGGTCAGTGGAAAACTTGTCCAGAGTAGTTGCGGTAGCAAGGGTTGCTTCACAAGATTTCGCAACATATATTTTTGCAAAATAGTCATTTTTTGATTATCGTTACATAATATTCGATAAAAAAAAGTCCACGCAAGAGGTGAGCATTCACGGCTTTGCCTAACTTAAGCACATTTTCATCTTACCCGAAAAAAACGTGAAATATAAAATATGATGTACTAATAAGAAAATTTGTATTTCTTTAATAAATAAAAACACATTCCTTAACAAATTTTCTAATAAAATGATAGTAAATACTTTAAAAGTAGTCAATTTCTTTTTATCTGCTGACATCGAAAAACTTAACAAACATAAAATTCATATTCGTCAAAGGGAAACGACAGTTTTAACGAGATATACTATAGGGAAAAGTTGACACACGAAAAGTCACCACCATTCATTAAAGGCATCGAGATGATAAATGAAAAATCAAAGCTGCCAAATGCACATCAATTATAAATTTGCTGTCTAAAATCACGCCGTTACTGCACAGACGATCAGGCTATGTAAGTTAGGGCATCCTAAAACTAACTGGCCCACTTCAAACTTCAATACTTGAGAGAAGCCCGAATACTTTGGAGTGGAGTCTTACTATCTATACTGGTTGCCAACTCCTTTACGCTGCGCATCATAGGTCTTTAAACTTTAAAAGACAACTGCGATATAACTACGCCGTAGAGCGCGTAGACCCTAATACTTGAAATATATACGGCACAAAGAATATATTGCACAATATTTGTCAAATAGCGTTCGCTTTTTGTAATTCAATCCATTTGATTGAAACTTTTTTTTTTCTTTGAAATAGCATATATTTACTAATTCATTTCACTAATTGGTCAAGTATATCGATTATTTTAGTGTGTTATTTCTGAAAGATACTTGGCGTATCCGTATATTTAGTTGAACATGATATAGTATAGTCATTTATACATAGGATATTTAAAAAATCAATTCGCAATATAAATAATCGCTTTTTTTATAAATGGACAGTTGTATGATTATTTATAGCAAAATTCTTTTTCATGAAATACATACGGATATGTAAAAATCTAAATCTATTAATCAAATATGCTTTGAATGAAATTAGCATTGCATTAGCATAAATAAAGCATCGCGACAAAAACGGGTACTATTCAACCAAACGTTAATACCAAAGCATTATTTTTCCTAGTTTATATGAGAAAATGTATTTGGCCCAGAAGTTTTTTCTCTAAGCTCAGTATCTTGAATATTTCAATTTTTTTTCCATTTTAACAAGTATAAATGAAAGAGGGCAACTTTTTTTCTATAAATATTAAGTACAAGACAATACTAACATCGAGCTTTCTGATTTTTGCACTATTAGTTTGTTTGAAAAAACACTTCGCCCAACATATTCTTACAACAAATATCTTGACTAACAACCTTACATTAAGAAAAACAGTTATCAAAATTTAACAAACTTTGAAAGTTCATAAAAATATTATATTTAAACCATATCTATAAATTTTATAACTGATCTACTTATATTCTCCTTGACATGAGTCATTTGTACTGGTGAAACTGCCAAATATTACGATGTACCATACGAGACTAAGCAATATAAGACGTTACCTACACACGTAACAAAATTAACAAATCAATAATCAATTGGTTGTCCATTGTATATATATATATATATATAAACAAATGAATGTTTGTTTGTCTGTATGGTCTTTATGTATATTATATTAAGGATAGGAAATGTTTGAAACTTTTAAAATATCCGTTTCCCACTCTCGCGAGTTTCTGGATTACTACAACCACATGACAACATATCTGAAAAGTTTTTTAGCCATTACTAAACTTTTACGAAACTGTCAAACATGTCACACTTTGAGAATAACATTTTGGATATTGTCAATTATTCATAAACTAAATTTGATTTTGGAATAAACTTTTTTTAAAAGGTACTCGCTCAATTCGATTACTTTGAACTTAATCAAGAACCATGGTAATTTAATTAGGTATCCAGGTACCACTTTTGCCAAAATACTTGAGGCTAAAAATTTCTAATGACACTTTCAAAACATCGACTGTTCGAATAAACTATAAAACTGAATGGTTTTTTAGGGTAGTATTTACAGTTAGTAGTTCATATTGTTTGAGTGGCAATGCAACGCTAGCCGGGTACTCGCTACTATACTATTTTGTAGAGTTTGCATCAGTTTGCTAAAGGAAGTATATTGGCATTAAGCGTTGCATTGTCTGTGCGGATGATGGTCGTATGAGCTAGATATCGTATAGATATATATATTGTAGAGCCAAGTAGCAAATGAAACACTACATCCTGAATCGCAACTCTCTCGCCTCTAGGGAAAATAATATATTACTTGAATATTTGAGAAAACGACTAGATACTAAGCACAATGAAGACGGAAATCGAAGAAAATTTTATAATGCTATAATATTTATTCAGCGATTGTGAGGAAAATTACTAATGGAGTAGTCAATAGAACCTTGAAGTAAATAATGGAACGAAGAAACAATTATAAATCATCTACTGTTATTCATGATCGACTGTATAATTCCAAAAAATCTTAATTAGTTGCACAAATTGGCTATAATAGTTATTATCATCATGAAGATTCAATTTATTTTTGAGTAAAGGTCACTGATAATTCAATCTTTGTATTGACAATACCAAATGCAAGTAAAAAATGTTGTAATTGGCAAGTGACTCATAAAAATAAGGAAACTTCTTTAGGAAATACTTGAACCGACAAAGAGATAATAAAAAAAAATATTTTACAATTCTGATTTTCCTGTGATTAATCCTCGATTGAATAACACGATATTGTGGCGACGCTAAATATTAAATAAAAATAGATTAATGTCAAATAAGAAATTTACATAGCAATATTAATTAAATATAACATTTTAGAAATATGTCTTTAATTTGTATATTTTACTCTTTGAAAAATAATTTATCAAAATCATCGATACTCAACGCCATATAGCATAATACAATGTCACAAACAGATTTGGTAAATGCATTTAATAAGATTTAAAATTTTGGAAAAAAATAAAGATTTTGAAAGCAAAAAGGACGTTCCTTATGATAGTGGGGTACCAAGCATACAACAATCCTACAATTCTATTCTGTTACATACTGTATTTCAGATAATTTTTCTTCATTTTTTGTACAAAAAGCGGCATATATAAATTAAAATCTTATGAAGATAACGGTAAATTAAATTCAATTGACAATATGCATAAAAAATAATACAAAGCAATCAAATAACTTTATCGCATGTTCTAATGGACAGGACTATTATTTCAATTTACACTTATAAAAGACAAGCCCCGCGTGAGAATCGTCATATCACACGCTTTACACGTTGATATTTGACAGCTTTTATGACAAACGACTTAGTATTGCAGAGAGCTTCCATTCAATGCGGAACAGTCGGAGCTCGTTGCGCCATATTTAGGAATATAATTTGGCCTACGCTTGTGTTGGAACGCCTGCTACGGCGGCGCGATATTGTCAGTACGTTTGTCATATTCGTAGACATAAACAATGGCATTGATGAAAATGTTAAATTCACGTTTAAAATACACCCTTCTTAGCAAAATCAAACAATCTATATTTAAGTATGTTCCTTAGTAAATATGTTTTTTTTTTATATAAATGAATAATTCGATCAATATAGCATCCAACGAATTTGATTTCTAATAATGTGAATAAATTGACGTAATTACGAAGATTTTATTCGTATATGTTTACATCGGTTATATATCGAATTAAATATTAAAAAAAATGTGATTAAGACATAGGTTATCTCGTTTGATAAAATACAATACTAATTCTAAGGTAATCAATTCAAACAAAAGGCTAAAATGGCAAATAAAAGTTTAATATCAGGCTGAAGACTGAAAGATGCTTCCCAAAACACGAGACACATTATTGTAAAATAAGATATATGTACATATAATACAAAATAATGTCTCGATTTCTTATTTTGATTCAATCGCTCATGATTCATTCAGGACTCTTAGCATGTTTTATTATACGCATTATAAATCCCAAGAGTTATACGAAAATTTTCAAAGCGTAGTATATATTATTACATATTAAGTTATATTATAATAACCAAACATATTGAAGTATGTTTGATAAGTAGGTACGGTAACCATTAAATGACACACTTAACAGATAAAGGAATAACGGCAATGACCCGATCGATACAATAGGAAATTAAAATAATGCTCTATAAATTTACTCACTAAAGGGTTATGCACTTGATATATATGGACAATAGGAGCGCAATTTGGATGATAGACAGTCATCACCCTCACTAACACATTTAAAAATAAAAGCGCTTACAATTTCTTTAGAAAGTAAAAAGTGGGTCAGGGGCCGAATGAAGCTCGAAGTCGATTTGTTTTACGCGCCCGCTGAGCTTTACGACCGTGGGCTAAATGTCGACAGTTTGCAATGTCCCATTTCGCTTCCTCTTGCACTATTATGGGCCTCTAACAAATTATGGGACTTTTCATCTTCGTTACTCCCAAAATATTCTACGAGTAATAAACTAAGAAAAAAATCGCAATTCATCTATGATGCATATAAATAAATATTATATAATCTTTAAAATACTTCAATAAGCATAACATTACCCGTAACCCTTTTCTGTTCACAAATTTGTGACTGTTAAATGTCAATATGTATATATATTGAAATATATGTAATAAAGGTTCATTCATATTAAGAACGCAGTAATAGCCATAGTAAGGACAGGTGGATACAATTAGGTGGCTATTAATTTAATTGCATTCAAACCACAATAAAGTATCAACGAAAACAGAATTTATACTAAGTCCAATGAACAACTGTATTCGAGACATAAAAATTAAGTATTCATAAGATTTCAGCGTGCCTCTTTTTCTTTACTGAAACCTTTCTTCTACAAAGCTTTATGAGCGCTTAATTAAAAAGACTGAATATTTGAATGTGCATTATTTTTCTTATAGTGCCGGAGCGTTTGAAAATGCGTGGTGGCCACTGGTACTGGCAAAGCTAAGGCTTAGACAAATACCTGGAAACCTATTTGCATTAATACAGAGTTACTTTAGCAATAGGGAGATAGAATACAAATCTGGCCTCACCAAAATTATCAGGAAAACTACAATGGGATGTCCTCAGGGCTCCGTCCTCGGGCCACTGCTTTGGAATATTTTATTTGATGATCTTTTGTCCTTACCGTTGCCATTGGATTGTACAATTATTGCTTACGCCGATGATGCTCTTCTGTTGGTCGAAGCTAATAGTCGCGCTGGCCTCGAACGAGCTGCAAGCGGTGCACTTGTAGATATTCTCAAATGGGGAACGCTAAATAAACTGTCATTTGCTCCTGCCAAGACGGAATCCCTTCTTTTGAAAGGAGGTACAAAGCTTGACATTTCAAAAAGGTCTCCGAATATCCGCATGGGCGACTTCTCTGTACGTGTCTCTAAGCAAGTCAAATACCTTGGCGTTATCCTCGATGACAAATTGTCATTTCAACACCACGCTCAAAGAATTGTAGAGAACGCTAGTATGGCATATCTCCGTGTATCCAAACTGGCTGGCAAAAACTGGGGGTTCAAAGCTCGTGCGCTTAAAATAGCGTATGGTGCTATTTTTATGGGGATAGCCGGTTATGCATCTAGTGTTTGGAATTCTAGAGCAAAGATCGGATTTGTAAAGAGAACTCTGCTGAGTGGACAACGAACTGCTCTGATTTCACTCACTAAAGCGTACAGAACTACTTCGACGGATGCCTTACCGGTCCTAGCTGGCGTACTACCGCTGGACCTGCACATACAAGTACGCGGTGCAATAACTCTTCTTCTAAAGGGTATTCATACACATATCGAGGGCGTCCCTCTGACGCCGCCCCTTCTGCAAAACATACCAGACACTCACACTTATCGTTCATTTGTAAAAAAGCTGGCGTATAGAACAGCTTTGGCAGCCTGGCAGACTAGGTGGTCTGCTTCCACAAAAGGTCGCCAAACATATCTTTTCTTCCCAAACGTAACCTGGAGGCTCGAAGTGAAATGCCTTTCACCTGGACACTGGGCTTGCCAATTCATAACCGGCCATGGCAAGTTCAACGGCAAACTATTTGGGCTGGGCAAATTGGTTGAAAGGCCGGACTGCACTTGTGGACACAACCATCAGGACGCTAATCACGTACTGTGGGACTGCCCCGAGATGAAGGCCGAACGAACAGAGCTGTTTGCTGTGGTCCGTCCTCATACGGGCCCAATAGGCCACGCTGACTTAGTATCAACCAAGGCCAACTTTGAGGCCTTCATAAATTTGCAAGATCATACGGGGAACGAGACATTCTCGATTCGTCTTTAGATTCAACGCGTAGCACATTAAACTCTTCCACCACGGCGGATTTTCAGTACGCAGATACACAGGATACCTAATATCACGTAGACTAAGTGGCTGAGCAAGTCACATTTCCTTTTTCTTTCTTTTTTTTCTCTCTTCTTTTAAGCACAATAGTGCATGGTTTAACGATCGGTCCGTGCAGCTCTGTATCGGGCCAAGAGTATGAGTAGTAAAAACGATTCTTTTAATTAGTATTGCGTTATGGAAGGCGGCTGTGTCACAACGGCTGCATACACATAACGGGTGAAGGTGGGACAACCAATTTATATTTTTCTTATAGTTTTAGAACTAATGACAATATTAATAAAATGCACACAACGAAAGATGAATACATTCAATATAGGATATAAATTAAATCTCAATTGATGCCTGACAACTGGGGGATGAATTAATGAATGGACAAAACTCTCAAAAGCGAAAATCGCGAACAAGTGCGCTACACAAATTTATTTGAAAACATATTGACCCATCTAAGGGGAGAATTGTATTGTGCAGATCATTTCGAGGCAATAAAACTTACCCAACGGGATGGAAATGGATTATTAGAAAAGTGTAAAATCGATACATACTTTGTGAGAACACCGATTATATATGTGAATAAATAACCGGGACACTATCAGTAATTTTACCGGTTAACAATAATACATCACATTCAATGAATAAGATGACAGGTCAAAAGTTGGTATATACATAAAAAAATAACTGTGAATGAAATTGTTTAATATTTGATATACCGTAAATATTAGCCAATTTTCTTTTGTAAACTTTCTAGAAAATTCTAGTTCACACAAATGAGGGCAGCAGTCGAAGCCGTGACAGGCAAAAAAGTACAAGTTGATTCATCCCCTCTGGGCACTATATGCTTTCAGATACTAAAATGGCACTATAATAGAATTTCAAAGTATAACATGAATGGACACAATATATTTTATGGCGCTGAAATTATATGCAATGTTTCACGGCAAGCGAGCTATTTGTTTTTCACCGTGTTTAGTTTCCGATATGATACACTGTATTTTTTTTATAGTTTCATAAATAACATACCGATTAATATCTTTTTGATTAGTTACATACCCACTATACATGAAAACACTATACATGTCCACGCAGACAATTAACGAAAGAAAAGTATTAACGCTGCTATGTTACGGGATATATTGGAGTCGCCATTATAAACTATCAGGAGACAGAACACATTTTATAGTTAGTTATATGATTAGAAGACTCTTAATTTGTTATGAAATTAATGAAGGGAATAAACGGTAACAGTTTAGTTGACGACAGGATGGGCGATGTTCCGCCTTGTACCCCTCAACCTAGGGCGCAATTCTTCTCATCCCATTTTCTAGCCTTTACGATAAGCCAGACGAACGTACCGCGTGATAAATGGATATGCAAATCTTGTTTCAATATCGCACGCCATAGGGCGCCCGATTTACGAGCACAACACGTACGAGAGGGGTGGGTAGGAAGGCGCCCACTCCTCTCTCGGTCACCCTTTTCACGAAACAAACAGATGAACACGGCGCGGGATTTTGCGGGAGATTTTTTTTATTGACAAAGGCTTTAGCGAACACGTGTGTTGAATTAAACTGTCATTAAGTTTTTATTGCTTGAATCAATATGATGGATGGTACGCAGCGCTGTTCGCTAAATCCATTATTGACCAGTCGTTAACAGATTAATGGTGAAAATGGTATGACAATCATTCGTCGCCAATAATACACCTACGCAGATAAATAAAATAAACGCAATGGATATACAATGCCATCGAAATGAAACACATGAGATTTGATTATTTTTGAAGGCTAGTCCCCTTCACACAATCTCGTAAATTTTACTAAATTGAATCTGATATGTATGAAACATTGTTCCACAAAATATCTTCGTACTAATTAATTATTGGCTATTGTATAAAACGAAATTATTTTTCATTTTGGTACGGCATGATTTGTAGATACACTAAATAAAAAACGTTTTTCAAAATATACTCTTATTTTATGCAGTCAATATTCGTGCACTTGTATCTCACATCATTTATAGAATAGAAAATAACAATTTGCTTTTAGTTCGTTTTCATTTCCTTATGATCGCAACACTCAACTACTGAGTCAGCAATCAATTTCACTAATTTCAAGTATTTGCTAAATAACCTCTTTGCAGTTGTAAAAGAGAGCTGGTTATATTCAGTATAAGCATATGATTCGTAGCCGGGCAGCTTTCTCCAAAATTAGGAATCGGTTATTGAAAATCTTTTTCAAGAGTATGTAGGCCCAACAATTTCAACTTTCAGACCTCTATGATTCAGCTCATTCCTGAATTTCCAAACCGAGTATTTTCTCAATACGGTGTATTTAGTAAGGCAATTTTCAACAACACTTTTGTTCAGCAGTCCTGTTTTTATTGATTTCGAATTTACTTATTTAGTAGGCACCTTTGTTATAAATACTCTTAGGACTATTTCTCTTTGAGATGTTGCGGCTTAAAAGACCACCTTTTAATGTAATATATTCCGTGCCAATACTTTGATTAATTATGTATTCAAATTTCTTAAATATGAAGGATATAAAAATATTGATATAACGCAAAATAAAGTACTTTTATATAATGACAACGATATAAAAGCCTTATAAATTCAAGAATAATAATAAATTATCTTTTGACATTTAAATCGTTTCCGAGTCAGTTGAAGCGTGGCAGCATTTCGTGGGATTACAATCAATGGTGAAGGTACCTCAACGAATTCATCGCGTTTTCACAAAACTCCTGTTGTCTTTGATAAGAAAAGTACAGGCGGATGAGTTCGACCTCTTCCGCCTTTCGGTCGCGTGGAGAGCGCCAGCATGGGCGGGAGGTCGCCATGGGCGGGAGTGGGGTAGGCGGGGAGGCGGAGCTTTTAATTAAACGGGGTGAGCGAGCGGCTCGCTCGAATTACGCATATTATCTACCGCCTCCATCTGGCGGTAATAAAGTGAATGTTGTGTCGGACGCGCGGGCACTCGGTCTATCGCTAGACAACCCCCGGCACGCGTGCATAGCCGAATCACATAATGGGAATATGAAATCATATTGCACACAAAGCAAAAATAAAGCTTCGTGAAACAGGCGTATTAAATATCAGAAAAATTAAGGAACAATCCAAATAAATCTTAAAAAGAAAATATGGACTCATTTGTACTTCTGACTGCAGACACGTACAGCGTTATCTTTCTTTTGACATTAAGTATATTAATTAATTTAAATCCAATATGAAAATATATGATAATCCCATCCAAATTTAAATAGTAATTAACACAAAAGACAACCATTAATCAATAACAAAATTAAGCGTACGTCTTGAGGTTATTAACCCCGCGAGCGCTAAGGGTAAAAACCGTATGCCGAGTTTCAAACCAGACGATTGTATCAAATACTATAGGTACGGTAGTGAAGTTTCATTAAAAATTTAGAGATAAAACGCCAACCTTGTAGTCCGCGAATACAACCCTTAGAAGCAAGCCAAAATGTAACAGCGGCTACGGAACTGTTCTAGATGATGTGGATTTTTTTATTAGAGCTTGATTTTCGTATTTAGTCCTTTAAATGGATGGATTCTATCTCTCTTAAAAGGCAGAAGTTTACTATCTCCGTGATTTTCGTTATTGATTAAAGATGTGAAAATGTCCAAGATTATCGTTTATTATGTCGAGGGTTTTTTCTAATGTTAATAAAAATATTCACACAATTATATGTAAATAATGATTGAAAAGTAATTTCTAAAATGTTCTGATCCGCAGGACGTTTACGGTGATATCCGAGGAGGGCGGGTATCAGTCGTGAGGACGGGCAGAAGGGGTTCACTGCTTGACAGTCGGACAAAGAAAAAGAGACCGGAGGATAACTCATTTACGCTTTGCATTAACGCAAAGGTCGTCGCAAGGCGTCGCCGTCGCTCGGTTTTGTGGTTTTTTCAAGCCGATGCGAATTAGGCGCTCAGCGAGCGGCCGGCAATTTTACGAATCCCCGACGCAATTTTCCCCCTATGAGTTGTGACTTGATTAAAGAATATAAATAGTAAAGAGAGAGAAAATAAACACCGAGCCTAGTAATAATTGAAAAAATGCGATTTTATAACCGTACAGAAGAATTAAAGATATACACTTAAATTTAATAGTTAACTATATAATGCCATTATTTGCGTGAAATTGAATACGACAGTTGACAATTTTAAAGAAAACCATCTAGCTGTATGCAAGCAACACTGTCAAAATTATCATTTTATCTGTAATAAAAATTAGATTATATGACACCTTAAATTCCACATGTCAAAATTATTCATCTTATATTCGAAAAGTGGATCACGTAATAATGACATTATTTAACCATTGACATAGTTGTATATTAAGAAATATCGATCAGAAGGATCTAAAAGGAAAATAATGGTAACTGAAAATTTTGAAGAAAATTCCACATTAAAATGAAAGGTAAAAATCATTCTATATCGATGAGAATTTCATGATAATTTGAAGGACGTAAGGAACGCATATTTTCGACTCCTTTTATCTAACTTCGTTACAGCTACAAAGCAATAAGACATCCCATCGACTGTGCCCAGCATCTTAGCAAATGATATAAATTGTATCAAACAAACTATTCAAGACATCCCCCCGGCCAAAGTGTTCCGCACCATATGAATGTCAAAGAAGTATGGTTTTATTCAACAAAGAGAGTTGTAAACACGAGAGCTTGCGGGACGGAAGAGAGTAAAGTTGGAACTCACGGCTCAGTCAGTCACAAAGGGAAATGTAGAGGCGATTTCCAACTCTTTTTGGATCCATTTACCTGGAAGTAAAAGGTACGGGCCAGCGGAGATATCCGGACCAACGAAGCAAAGGAAAGCGAGACTTATATGCCTTGTAGAAGCACCTCTACTCATTCACATTTTATTTTTTATTGTTAGATAAAATTTTACAATATATATATTTAAAATATCACAGAAATTTAGGTACGTTATACTTGAAATCGGAATATGGCACGCACAAAACAATCAGATCAAACTAATATTTCGATAATGAAATATATATCCTAAAGCATGATTCATAGAGTACAAAAAAAAAATGATTCAATGAAAACGAAACGAATAAAAAGTATGCCAATGGATTGAAAACTAATTATAGATAGTCATAAGCTTCATATTCAAAAGATTTAATATATTTTTTGTTTAAAAATGATACTTACAAATACCATTATTCCAAAGAAAGTAGAATTTTTAAGTTTATTGGTGTGAAATGAAGAATTGATTTCAGATAAAGCTGAGAAATTTTATACAATAATATATCTATCTGACATGGATTATTAACACGCTTCGAATGACAGAAAGCAAGTGCGTTTGAAAGTGTAAATTGTTAGAAACATGACTAACCATATTTTTATTCATACTTTGTATAACTTATATTAGTGGCCGATTTATGAGACGAGATGAAACGTGATATATATCGAACACGAACATATAGCAAAACAACTATGACATTCATATTTATGAGAAAAATACAACGTTTGTCTGGTCAGGGATTGTATAATCCGCGTTAAAAAATGATTAACAAATAATACGTCAACTTATCACTTCTAAAATAAAATAAATAAAACCACCATATTAAATTCGAATAGAAAATTATATTCATAAAGAAACTCTGTTAGTGAAATCTATGTTTATAGTAGCGGTTGACAGCTTAGACAAGTTACTTGTTTTAGTAGGAAACACTTCACTGTGTACACATCACTTCATTTCCATGAAAGAAAATATGTGATATATGACTGAAAAATTTCAATTGAAAATCAGTATTAGTCTACTTCTACGGTCGTCACGCGAATCGCTGGACGTAGCACTTTTTTATCGCCACATTTGAAATGCAAGAATGTAAAAGCGACCTTTGTAGTGGATGCGAATACCGCAATATATAATACCCGTAGATGGATTTAAAATTTACATATATCTGTTTTGTATTTAATATAATAATATATGATAAAAAAATATTGCACGCGTAAATGAATATATGCATTCAGTAAACGGAGAAATCTGATGCATGTAAATTCATTCTAATAGAACAGAGACTATGTTATGTCATCAGAAATGTTTACTGTAAAAGATTAATAGCGATCGTGAAACAACGAATCTATTTATACGAGTTTATAGAAGAAATAAATCAAACTCTAGAGAATATAGAAACGCGGATTTAAGCAAAGTATGAAATTTTCAATTTTAGTTTACAATTAATACCGGTTTATTAAATACGAGAAGAAATAACCTTCGTTCGACAGTCATGTCTTCGCGGCAAACCTACATAGGCCTAATCGTTTCCCCTTCCTTATCTTAATCTATTAATACCAAAATGTAGCTCAGACTTGGTTATCATCAGAAATTATTAAAACATTATACTTGTATTACAGATATTGCCAAATAAATATATATACATGCTGATTTAATCATCAATTGAATCTGTCATATTTAGAGATTCGCAATAAAACCAAGCAATCTACACACTAATACTTCTGAACAGAAATATAGGATAGAAGCAAAATATACGTACTAATGGCGATGAATTCTATTGAAAAGTGCCGATTAAGCCACAATAATTTAATTATAACCTTATAAGAGCATGCAATAAACGAGTCAAACGACGTTTTGCAATATTTAAAGTCGCAAAGCAGTGAGCAACTTTCTAATAACGACAGAGTGATTCATTTTGTTGTTAATTTGTTTAATATAGTAAATTATATTAATGTGAAAAGTTATGCTAAACAATACGCTGAAGTGTTCCAAAAGACATTTTTAATTAAAAATGTCCTTCCAGTAAAATTGTTTACTTCACTAATTAGCCATCACCCCTATTCTTTGCTCAATAGGTAAAAATACAAAATTCCCACAATATAATATAATGTAAAATGTAGATTAGGACATATCGATCAATATCATTGGAAAATTTTCCGACTTATTCGTGATCTAAATATTTAAACTGAAATTTACCAAAATTCAATACCTTTGCAATTGTTGTACAACAAAATGTGTGAGATTAACACATGCATGATTACTGGAGAAGATTAGATAATAAATGATATTGACGGCATTCTGCGAAAAATCTGTTATTCTAATAACGAAATATTCTGAGAAAAATTATTTCCTATTCAACGAAGTAATGTCAAATTATTATTGTTTGGTCAAACAATACGAATGCGATCTGCTTAGCAAGAACCTAGGTCAGCAGAATTATGGAATTGTGATCTCAATATGATTTTTGTATCGATATTTTTTGAAGACAGGTACAGAGCATAGGACGTATGGCAGGTCATAGAACTAAAGACAATGGAATGACTCGGATGAGTACTTCAATCTCAATTGTGTTGCATTTGCGTCACCAACAATAGGTGCCAGGTTTACAAATCGGGAGTGGTTGGAAACAATGCATTCAAGATTTATCGAATCAGCTCTGTCAGACTCGATATAGGTACCCAAATACACTACGTAAGGCTATGGGCACATCATTTTAATTAATTGAAAAATACTGTATAATCAGTATTTTTAATGTTCCTGATCTAATCTGTATCGTTTCTACACAGGGGAAGGAGAATTATTTATTTTAACCCCAAAATATATTTGTACACACGATAATACTACCCCAAAAATTGAGGGCAGGAAAAAAATCCAAAATTCTATAGCATCTAAAAAAAAGACAAAACATCAACCTAAAATTAATTCATTGAATTGTGATAATAGATAGTAATCAAATAATATCATTGAACAGATTTATATTTCATTTTTTGTTTCGGAAATAATGATACCTAGTATGTGATATGCACATTTTGATCGAGTCCCGAGTGGCCCTTCCCTAAGATCTTCATCTTCATCATTCTCCAACCCATGGTCAAACACTAACTCTTTAATATCAAATATAAATTCAATAAAGTCATGTTTAGACCCTTATATTGTATTATAAGTACTACAGAATGAATGTATGTCATTACCATCGTAATGGTCTGGCGAATATATTTGATAACCCTATCAACAACTGTTGTGCTAAATAGAACAGTCAAGCCGATGCAAAACAACTATTCTCGTAGTAATTTTCGTATAGAGAATATAATATAAAACTGTACGAATGGAAGGCAGCAAGGCAAGTTCAAAATATGTGACTTGTAGCAAATAATAAAAATGAAAAGGTTGAAAAAACTCACCGTACATCTTCCCTTCGTCAGATAGGATGATTTTCCGTCTTCCGCAGGGAGGGTAAATGGCGAGCGCTTCCTGGAAGCTTTGCTCGATGTCGGGGCTCCAGACGCCCTCGGCGTCGGCGGCCGAAAGGTCCTTCTCGTCGTCGCTGACGTCCCCTACGTCGACGAGGTGCTTGGGGTCGACGCCCGCCGCTGCGGCCGCTGCGATGGCTGCCGCCGCGGCTGCGCCCCCCGACCCGTTCGTGTCGGGGGGCCCCGCCGCGCTCCACGCCGACGCCACGCTGCCCGGAACTCCGCCCGCTGCAACCATATACATTCGTTCGACTGATTTTAACGTGGCGGTTCTGTGGTCCTTAAAATTAGATGCATTGATATATTAGGATAAATCCTGGTGGCTTTTTTTATTTCTGATTCAACAAAAGATCGCGAAGCATATTTGGTGATATTTTGCGCAGACGAAAGACAAAAACCACCTCAACCAGTAGTGAAAAATAAGATCTCGTCATTTAATATAAATGCGATGCTCTTTATTTTCTTTAAGGAACCTCAAACATGTATTATACATACTTTATGATTCTTTATGATATTGTAAATACTTTTGCACATCATTTAGAATTGCACATAAAAAAAGTCGTTCACAAAATATTGTACGACCGTTACATTTGTTTTTTTTTAAGGCATACATTTCATTGATAATTAAACGATTTTATTTACATATATATGAATTGAATGAAAGGATAAATTCAAATTAATCATTTTAAATATTGCGTGAAGAAAATTTGTAATAAAATTACAAATATTAAAAAGTTCGCTGGTGGTAAATATTAATATATTGAATTATAAAGAACAATTTTTTCAGCGTTAATTTTATATAAGAAATGAAATCAATAACAAAACACTGACAAAGAAACAGGTTGAATGACGTGTGTAGAGGAAATGGACGTATCGCTCAGTCGGTCAACTGTCAATAATAATAATTAACTCTCACACAAATCAATATTGCATACGACTCGATATTTTGCTACTGCATATGAAAAATAAATATGCATCATACTTTTTGATATTGTAGCTTCATGAAATTTTCTTCCGATATATATTTCCCGTGTTTTCTTTACCCATATATATATATATATATATATATTAGAATTTTATTTAACTACATAAATTAAAAGAAAACGAATTCATTTAACCATCGATAATTAAAATATTATATATAATGAATTAAATTTTTTGCAAAATTTACACGGACAAAAATTATAATTTCATTCGCACAAAATGAGTATATATATCTTCACGATTAAAAAAAACATTTAATACCTTTCAAGGTGAAAAGGCATAGCAGTTTTAATATTTTAAAAAAACACATTAAATACTGTTTCCACATTAGATGTTATGATTAGGATTAAATTTAAATTAGATTTGTTGATAATACTCGTGATGGGTGAACCCGGTTCTATGAGAACATATACTATTGAAAGAGTACAACAGATTTATTTTTTATATTTAAAATAAATTTAATAAATAATTGGTAAATTTATAAAGTTCTAATGACAAAACACTGAAACAATCACGGCATCTTGCTCAAACAAACATGAAGAAAAAACATTATTCCGTACGGTGAGAACAAAGGACTTCAAAAAGAGGGTTGATAATAAATATAAAGTATGCAAATATAGGAAAAGGAATGAAAGGTAACAAAACCGACGTTATTATTAAGAGCGTTATAATATTTCTCCCCCCCCCCCTCGAAGCAGCGAAGACAATATTTACTGGCATCTCTTGAAATGTCATATTAAAGGCACTTCGTTATGAATATCCCAACGAATTAAATAAAGAGAGAACGTGTTGAAAGAGTAAGCCCTTCCGCTGATCGCAGTAAGTAAACAATTTACATAGACATGATACAAAAAAAAAAAAAAATTTACATCCTTTAATATTATAAGTATTATCGAAAATTGTAAAAGCATTTTTTTCTATAGAATATACACATTTTAAAATTCCATGGCCAAGACATAAATACATTTTAGTAGTGATAACTTCCATTAATCATGATAATTTTCACTGATTATTATTCAATAAAAATATCGAAATCATAATATCAATATAACACAGTACTTAACAATTGTCAAATCTCACTTGAGAAATATCTCAATTAGAAACCTACGGATTTAGACTAAGGGTTGATAAATCTTATGAGTGGCTGTATGATTCGTACTGGTTGATAAAGAAGATAAAATCATTGACAGGGCTCGGATTTTGTACGAACGCATGTAGAGTTGGGTCAAAAATAACCATATTCACTGCAACATCATGAGTCGAGAAACAACTGGCATCGTTACTCAAATCAGCAGAAACAAGACGAATCGCAAATCTACCAACTTTCAATGTATGAACCAAGAATCACATAAACTAAAAAAACTATTATTAATTTTACTCCGGAAGAAAGAAAAAAACCGGAAAATCTTGTGTTGAAATTATTATTATGATAAAAAAAAAGTAAAAATCTCAAGCGATTACAATTAAACAGATAATAGTCACTGAAGTGTCGCAGTAACGTATCCTGTCGTCTCACGAACTTTCGAAATATCCTCAATAGCAGTCATTTGTTGCTCGAAGCGGAGTTCAGCTCAAATTATATTTCAGAAGTTTATTTGATGCGAGGAATTCATTTCGGGGGCTACGAAATTTCATCAAATTAATTTTCATATTTACAAACATTCACAATGATTTGATATAGTCCGACTTCGAAATGTTTATGTTTTTGTCTGAATAGACGGGAAATTATTATTGCTTATCTCGAGTAAATTTGGTAGCGGCAATATTGGTACGCGATGCTCGAAAATAGGCGTACATAGGTGCCCTAATTGAAAATTTAACATGAGTGACCATCACACTGAAAGGATTAAACGTTTGCTTAATATTTATTACATAACGGCACAAGTGTAGTAAATATTCCAATGTTATATTATCAGGACTGGTTTAACCAAGCTATGATAAATATTAATTCCCTGTATTCACGACGTGTGCACTACACATCTATAATATCTCGAGAATTTCATCAGCAAATTTTGACGTACTAGTTGCTTATACGGTCATATTAATGTTTTTTTGGGTTATCAATTGGATTAATCTGGAACTTTTTAAAACACATTTTTCTTTCAAACTCTGATATTGGATGAGGTACTAGAAAATTTTGACATCTGAGTAATATGGGATATCACACACGAAAATATCCATTCCGAAATTCAATTTCTAAGCAAAAGAAAGCATCAAGCGTAACCATTTCAAATTGTATTATTTTGACGGCAATATTTTTCCATAAGATATCAGTATTCTACCATAACCGCCCAGTATTTATAACACATACATTTCAAAATGGCAGTGTCTCGTTTGTAATGAAAGTTTTAGAAACTCAAACATAAATATTGAGGTTTAGGTTTCGAGACAAATATAAACGAATTATATAAGAAGTTATGTTTCCCGAATATAATCGATCATATTGGCTTAATCGCTATACCGACTAACTGGAAGTAGTCAAAATAAAATATTGAGAAAGATTGTGCACATGACATTTCGGCTTAGTGTTGCGAAATCGATTTGCAATTCGTTCAAAGAACTTCTACAACGCGCTTGGCTTGCTCGTAAAAAAAACATAATGGCCATCGAAAACACGGATACATTCAAAAAGATGCTGATGTGTGTTAATCACATGAGAGAAATAAAACTTCAAAAATTCTATAAACCTACAGAATTGCTTGATTGAATTGGTATTTATTTGGTATAACACGGTGAAAACATACATTGCTATTTCTTCACCGCGCTACAGAATTGAGATTATATGTGGATTAATTATTTAGATTGAATTGTTTTACAAAGACTAAAAAATTTATAGACATCTTATGTTACAAATTACAATATCTGGCAAAAATATATGTTAGCTATTTCACTTGATAAATATTTTTTTGGTATTGATGTATTTTTCATCGATTATTTAGTCATTATTATATGGCTTACTCTCTTACTTTTGAATTACTCTATTATAAGTATTCATAAAATATATTCTACGTTATTCAAAGTTTTGATAGATTTAGGTTTTAATATTTCTTTATCTATACATATAGACGATCTATATTTTTCATATCTTATCAGTGATATAAGTCAATAGAAAAACTAAAAATGGAGGAGTTAATGTTTAGATTTGACTATAACAACAAGCGGAAAACAGCACGAAGGAAATAATTCTAAATCAAAATAATTCGGCCACGTGACATTTATTTCCAAGAAGTAAAGAGTATCGCGTGATAAGCCGAAATTAATAGTCTACTGTCTCATAAAAATAAATCATACAATGAGAGGAAATAGATTAAGCGTTAAAATTACTATCACATAACAAAAATAGACATTTATTAAAATAAAATCATAGCACCTGCATACAATCAAATAATATGAACAAAGAATAAAAGTTTATATAAATGCACCTGTACGAGTATAGTACATATGATAAATTGGTATTATTACAAACATAATCGTGGTTAGTTCATAAGTTTGGCGCAACTGTGGTTTACGTAAGAATCAAATTAAAAATTTAGATACAAAAATTAAGCGAGCGTAAAATAAAAATAATAAAACACCGTAGCACCCGGAGTACGTTCATACATTTACATAGTAAAAGTTGCAATGTTCAGTTTATTGCAGCGCTAAATTAAGTAATGAAAATGTTGCCTAAAATCTGTTTTAAATTGCACTCGTATATTTAAAAGCCGAACAAGAACAATTATCAATCTAAAAAAAACGTTAGATTATTCAGCTGTTCCATCTTCATTTCTGGAACGGTTAGTGAACACGTCAACCTCTATAATTCCCCCTTATTGTGAAAAAATTCTCACAATAAAACAAACTTCTGATATAAACATACAATCAAGGTTAAATGACATTAAAACCAACCTACCACATATTAAAATTAATGCAGATATCAAGTTAGCCCTTAGACTTCGTATTAATATTTTTTTTTATAATTCATCTTATAAAACATTTTTCCTACAAAATATGCCAAAAAGCAAAATCCAGGTCGCAGGTAAAAAAAATAGGTAAATGTACACAATTTTAACCATTCAAAGTAGTCATTGATATTCCATTATGCAGCCTCAATTGATATCTAAAAACATTTTAGCTCGCATACCAATATTATAGAGTTAAAATAGTTCATCTAATTGAGCGTTGACTGAAGGCTTTTTTAATGTTATAATTGTGTAAGTTATATGTTGACTATGTTGAATTATTCATATGGTATGGTATTGGTAAAATATGACATTAAACCAAACGCAATATAAAAACATTCCATTCCGAGGTTAAAATACAACCATATTAGATCTCTAAATTTCAAAAATACATCGATTTTTGATCATCTTTAAACATTAATAACGCTCTTATAATTCTCGCCCCTCGAATTTGTATCAAATATTTAAAGTCACGAGTGATAACCATCTTGAAGCTTAGTTTGACATTAACACCAAATACAAAATAATATGTGTTTGGACTTTCATATAAGGACTTTTGCTTACGTAATGTTTACAACATATTCCGAGATTTTACAAATTAATTACACCCAGTCCTTTTTTTACGCGATAAATTGGTTCCAGAAAAAGGCGCGTAAAAAAAATCGCGTAAAAAAATGATTTCACGCAATTGCATTATATTTCTTTACACACCCTAAAACATAAATTCGCATAATATCCGATACACTTGTCAACATTTGGCAATTGTATGTGTATATAAAAAAATGGAATGCTTTAAAAAATTAAGTTTTAAAAATACATATATTTTTTTTAATTAAAAAAATGATGAAACCTACATGCCTAGCATCATATATAAATGTCTTCTTTAAAACAAATTTGGGGAAAAATTGCGTAAAAACGAGTGAAGCGCGTAAAAAAAATGTAGCGGTGCCGTCCAAAAAAATCGCATATAACCGAATTCGCGTAAAAAAGGACTGAGTGTACTTGGAATTGAAAATTCGATAATATTGGCTAAAATCGGTGGTAAAATATTTGTATGATCAAATTCACCTCTTCCAATGAAATATTTACAGGCGGCGGGCCAAGAAACACAAATCACTCATAAATCAGATAAGACAATCTCTATACGTACCTAACTATTTTTATTACATATTTCTTCGACTGGAGATGGTGTGTTCTGAATTATGTATGGCCTTTGCTGCAGGGAATTGGGGAAATCTTAATATCATATTAATGAATGTAATTAGCCTGATAGTTTCCATTCATGTGCGTGATGGAATAATGGCAATCTCTAAGGCTATCGCAAAAAAAAACAGTCGGCAAGTTTATCAGAAGAGAAGAAGGCAACAAGCGAAGTCGCGAACCATAATACTCGGGCTAAAGAATGTTAGCAATGTCTCATATTTACAACAAATATGCAGGTATGAAAGATTTATAATATGAAAATATCAAATGGAGAATTTTATAAAGCGTTCACGGTTGCCGCTCTGGCGACCCGCGCTTAAAAGGCATTAAGCTAGTGATCACCAACTGACAACTTTGATATCGGTGGAGTCCACACGGCGAGAAAATAATACTCATTACACCGGTAATTGGGACTAACTTGTTTTTGCAAGAAAATGTAAACATAAATTGTGTGTCCATCACAATTACCTTGTCTCAGTTAATGTATTGACCACGTTCAAATTAAATGTCTTTATCAAATACAACGTATAGACCATACATCGATCGAAAAATTAAATAGTTATTTTTTCCACCTATAAATAGAAAACTTGTTTTAAGCTTTCTCCATTCAACTCTGTAAAAAAAATGAACCACATATGGAGTATTTATTTCATCGGCGGATATTTAATATGACTTTATTGTGTATCAGTCTTATGACTTCTTTTCAGAGTGCATAAAAATTCATTTGAAGCATTAATGCCGATCTGCAAATAAACATTCTGTTTCTTAAGATCGAAGGTTAATTTAATGTTAACATAACACGATGAAAAAATAGTATTGTATTTTAGTTCTGAAGATGGCGTGAGCCCATACAGCTATCAACTACATCTTTAAAAAAATGTAGAACTAAAATACATTGCTTTTTCTTCACCGTGTTTTAATGGAGTTCTACCAAGTAAATGCCAATTCAATCAATAAATTAAGAAACATAATTTTTCAACGAAAACTCTACGTAATTAAAATGAAATACCGATAATATATTTAAAAAGAAAGCATTTAATTTATTATATGCATCAATTATTATGAAAATTGTGTATAGAATTCCGTCCAAATATATGGTTATATGGTGCGACAGAAACGTTGAATTTTGAGAAACGTTTTGTTTAGTTATACTATAGTCTTCTATCAATAAAACTGTATTTACATTTGCTAACTTGTACAATACATTATATTAGAAATTGTAAGAATTATTGTTAATTGTTAAATGAAATGAGCAATACATGGAATTAAAGCTGGCGCCAATGTGCCGCGTCATTGACAAAAATAATGAACAGTATTTAAAACAATAATATATTTTTAAAAAAATCTCTTAAGTCGAGAAAATAATTTTGTTTTAAAACATAATTATTTAAAACGTAACGAATTTTCCAGTAAATTCCTAGAGGTCGATTGTTCTCGACGTCTGCACTTCCGAACGTGAAATAACTCCTCACTCGCAGCGAGTTAAGGTAAAACAAATAAGCTACTGATGCTCGCTACTTGCTTTTGTGTAAGATTAAAATGTAGGCAAGGAGGCACACGAGGAAGTAGCAAGTTATAATTATGGTTAACTTCTTCAACCACAACAATAAGTCAGTAAGTAAACAATCGAACAATACTTAAATGAACGATTAACTAAGGACGAAACGCTAGAATCAAATATGATTTATGATATTAACTGAAGGTGTTTGATGGAATTCCAATATCAAATTTGAATAGTTGACACTTTGTATGATTCAAATTTGCTAATATTAAAGTAGTTAAAATCATAGCTTTTGCGAAATCTTTATATAATATATATTTTTTTTTATATATTGTCTAATGTTACTAGATTGCATGACATAAAAAGCTAGAATAAGATAAACTTTTGCAAAAAAACATATATTTGAGACGATTTGATCAATCAGTTCAAAAAAGCGATGGAAATCAATCGTGGAATACAATAAAATTTGTTTTGATATGCAATAAGACTAACGTTATTTAAAAAAAAAGGTCGAATAAACTATCACATCTCACACAACGGTTAGCTACGAGATAATAATAACACACGCAGCCACAACGAAGATGACGTAACCCACGTTTCTTTAAAAGGAGTTCACTATCGGAAGAGGTTTTGCAATGTGTTTTATGAAATGTCTATTTTGAGCTTAACGAAAGAAATGTACTTCATCGTTGTATGTCATCTTTACCCCAGATAGCCGGATTAATGTGGTTAAATTTCAAAGATTTAAGATAGAAAAATACATATCGAGTAGTGGTAATGAAAGTGAAGGACCTCATTAATACATGGTTGCTAGATTACTATTACTAAGAGAAAAGGTGAAACAAATAGAATTTCAGTGGATATTCCAGTCCTATTATCACTTTTTTCCTAACTACTTACTGCACGTCCGTTTTGACCGAAAAAAATGTAAATAATTTATAAATTAATCTGAAACATATCGATATAATATTAATATTTATACATATTATAAATCGGAACTCGTATGTACTTTTATAAATAATTATGTTATGCGGAAATATTATATTGAACGTATCATGGGTGCGACCCTTGATCGAGTAGCGCTTTCGTCTACGCGACGTAGCACGTCCTGCCAAAAATTACAAACTAGAAATTTACAGCGACGACAAATTTATTAACAACTATGAATATATTCTTTCTACGTTAATCGTGGTATCTAAAAAGAAAGAAATCTTAAGTCGTGGGTACGTGATTTCAATGATTTGTGCATTGAATATGCATAGTTGTCAGTTGTATAATTATAAGACTTATATATAATATCGTTCAAGAGACAAAAAAAAATGCCCAATATCATAAATCAGTAGCAATAATGAAGTAGAATAGAATAGAAAAATTTGCTACTGTAAACAAATCCAGGGTGTTAAGTGGATTAGCGAGAATTTTTTCAACGTTAGTTAGTGTATTATGTTTTTCAGATAGGGTACTAACTATACTAGATAGGGATAGATACTAACTAAATACAAAATAAATCGCTCTTACTTGGCGAATTGTTTTTAGAGTGATTTCACGCCATGGTACGTGTCCATTCAAATAAAAACTCACAAATGACCGTAATAAAAATTATGGATATTTCCATTCGACTTATCGTGTCCTTGTCCTATCACCGTGTAAAACAAGTGTCACCACTCGGAAACGACGAATGTTTCATGGATTTTGGATGTGCATTCGTGATGTAACAACATTTCTGTATTTATCTTTTTTGGAGATACAAATAAACACGGCTAACTGAATAGAACAAGATATCGATTGTCGAATCAATGACAATATTTGAAACGGTGTAGACATCACAAAAAGCATTAGCATCAAGATAACTGGATAGTAAAAAAAAACCTATTTCAAATGATAGGGCAGTCGTAAATCTGTCAACCGCGACTATCCTGAATTTTTCAGGTATACGAAAGAATACGTGGTGCGACTTAACAGGAAGTCTTTACTCATCAGTCAATAATATATTATTTTAAATAATGCGAAGTCCGTTAATTAAAATTTATAATTTCGCTATTTAAATTACAATAACATAATGTATTGACATATGCTAATATTTTGAAGAGATTTATAGATACACATATTTCTGGGTTTTTTTTTATAATACTATACTGTTTGTTAACTTTGGCATTTTCTAAAAATACACAGGTTGTTGGATCGAATAGAAGATAACGACAAAGGTACCATACTTTGCATATGTATGATGATGAAAACAAGATTTATAATAAATAACTGAGGAACACATCACGGAATTATAATTCAATAACTTTATGAGTAAAACACGTTTTAGGTGAATACACTTATTGAAAATAATCGGGTTCGGTTATAGGATTGCCCACTAATTAGTTGACGAAAGTTTATAGAGCCCCGAAATGGCGTAGATTACGTCTAATAATTTTATATCGCATATAACATTAGAGCGTCATTTTCATAGTGAGTTGTTCCTAGCAAACCCAGACATTCGTGGCACTCACAACAAACGATATTGGACGAATAAAAAAGGAATAGATGCAATAAATACACCCTTATAGCGTTCACCCCCCTTAAAAGGGACTAGGGACTCGCGAACGAGGGATGGGACCGTATATTCTGTATATTAATGATCACGCTAGTGCTCTGAGGAATGCGGCATTTAATATCGGGAGAGCACTTTGTATTATGTACTATACGAGTACGGAAATATATTATACAGGATGAGCGTGTAATAAGCCTAGCTACCGATTATAAATCTCTACCACCAGCGTGGACGACTAATGACAAAAAAAAATAACTGACAACGTACAACATGCTGTCATATAATAACAGTTTCTTTCAATTCAAAATATCACTTACTTGCAGCGGACGGATTTATTTCGAAATATATAATGTATAAAAATTTAGATAAATATAATAATTAATGCAATTCAAGAGACATATCGCAGTCTACAAAATATATGAGATATTATTGTAAATTTTACACTTCAGAAAATCAACAAATTTATTCGAGATTATATCTCATGCATAGATCGCACACCGTGTGGCGTTCAACCAAATAATATTTCCAAAATATTAATTGTGTTAGCCTAAGTGAAATGAAATATCGACCGCCGAATTAGTATCAAAATTAAGATTCTAAGCTTGAAAATAGGGGTCTTTAATTTCCTAAAATTTGCAACCAGGAAAAAGAACTCATGGACCATTATTGATTTTCTTTAATAATTTATGAAATTAACAGTAGATCGGTTAATAAGATTCGGGGTTGTCTATTCTTTCGATCGATTGCATCGATTTCAGCTAACAATCATCAAAGAAAAAAAAACTTGTTCGTCTCCGATAAAATATATTATGTGCGAGTTGTCTATTAATATTCTAGATTCGACAAAGTATAAAAAAAAACCAATGCATTTCACGCCAACTAAAATACATTGCTATTTTTTAACCGTGTTATAACGGTTTCTACCAAATAAATGCCAATTCAATCAATAATACTATATTTATTTATTACATTTGTATATAAATCTTGACGTTGCTATAAAAGTAGTAAAAACTCTTCTCCATTACACCTGGTCAAATAATGCCTACCGAGATATCTATTCTTCAAAATTACTGTAAAGTATTTCACGAGAACCTCTTAAATTAAACTGAATAACCAAACTAAGAATGAATATGTTACGTATTCTTTGGTGCGTACTCAACGTGGAATTTTCGTTTGACAGATAATAAATTATATTTTTTTCTTTGTATCTATCATAAGCACAATATAAATAAGTAAGAGATAAATTAAATACTATTTTTCTATTAAAAGCATCCTGTATGTAAAAGATACGTATACAAGGCCGGGGACATATATGCACAGGGGAGAAAGAGGAGCTAATTTATAACCGTTGGGCGCTTCTCCTGAAATTATTCATAATGTGTTCTATTATATAACTGATGTGAGATGAAATTTAATTGCGGTGGGGGATGATAGTTGGCGGTTACAAGAAGACGGCTGTCTAGGTCAATGCTGAAGCCACTAAAAAACAAATTAATACATTGACGCTTGGAGTACGGGAGTGAAAATTGTTGTGGATTTATTATTAATAATGCTCAATTGTATCGGTATAGTCTTTTCAGTTCTGTATTTCGAAAATTGAATATTTTTTTGTATGAATCTGTAAGGGCATCAAGTATTATGTTGCCAGCTACAGATCATAATAAATGCTCGATTAATTTTGATAGAATAATTATTTTCGAAAACATTATCATTTTCGGCACTATATTATTTTAAAAAACTTCATTACGGATTTGCATTTTTGAAGAGAATATAGTACAAATTTCATTCAAGTGTAATACTGAATAAATATTTTTCATAATAAAAAGGTTATATGAAAAAATAATATTATTATATTGCTATAATACCAGAGCACGGTGTAAAAAAAAATATGCAGATTACGTAAAAAAAAAATGTTTACAAAAACAAAACATAAATAATACATAGGAACTGTCACACAAAATAAATCGTGATAATATTTTTAATGTCACATTACAATAGAGGAATTTAGCAGCGTAATGATTCTTGGCAGTTTTCATTATGATAATGCGTATTTTATTGTAGTGGTTAAAAAGTTCTGAATAGATATGCCTACAGAGCGACTAGAAAATAATAATTAAGTAATTGAATACAGGCATAATTCAATTCACGCGTCCTCATATTCATTCTAATATATAAATTGAAATTGTAAAACTGTAAAATATGGTAAATAAGAGTAGACAATAAAATCAATTCTAGAGCAACTTTATGAGATACATCACAAACGCCACAATCCTAGATGGCGCATAAAAACGACAACAACTACCGTTGTCAATCTCTATGGAAAATTGGCACGAGACAACCCTACGCTCATAGTTAAGACTTCGTATTCCATTCTCGCGATACACCGTTTTCTGGTGTAAAGACCATTTTACCGCGGTTACATGAACGATTCGCGAGCTGTTGCAATAAACCGGAGTTATGTTTCCTTGTTGACTGCATTCGACCGGACAAAGGAAAATATAATATATTTTCTCAGTGTTTCTATTTTCGATTATTTAATTAACTGCAATACTCATAATTAAACATAAAACGTTCATACTAAATAGCCAAAGAACGATTGAAAAAATAGACATGGAAATCTTATTTAATGGGCTGAAAAATAAGTCAACTCATTGACACACTGTGTTTCCTACACAAGTCTTGCAAAGGTGGCGCAATGATAAAGGTAAAAAATCGACCGGTTCCGTGATAAAGAATAATGAAAAATAATTTATGGCAGCCGACAAACTGAAGTTGCCTAATTACTATTTTGAATACAAACAGCGCAGAAAGTGTGCTTTACGATTCCAGGATTAGAATATTAAGCTCGGGGGCGCTATGTTACTCCATGTGTTTTAAACGAAATTTAAAGAAAGAACAATTGATACCAGTGAAATTAAAATATACATTTACTAGATTAAAGAGCTTGACATTTAAAATAAATGTTGTTACTTTAAAGTGTAACGGACTGCGTCAGAATTTTATTCATTCTTGGGGTGAAAAATTGCTTCATAAATTTAACTAAAATGACATATATGATTACAACAAAAAATATAGGAATATGTGTAAGAAAACTGAAAATAAATTGAATAGTTAAATGATTAATAAATCAGGTGATACGGATTAGCTATCTACTGTTCTTGGGAAAGAAAATATAGGTTATCATGAGAGTCTATCTTCTAATCTAAAAATATATATATTTAATAATATTCAATGAAAAGGCACGATGTCGTTACATAACTAACATTTTACATCAAATATTGCTCATAATTGATTTAATGTTCAACCCCTTCAGCAGTTCTCCCATTACGTAGATTAATGACAAATACAAAAAAATGTCTAACTCAATAAAGACCAAAAAAAAGAGTAATTTATTGTCATAGTATACTGTGCATTATTTATTATCAATTCTGATTAAACTACGCAAAATAGCTAACCAAAAAAATGTTTTTTTATAGATTATAAGACAAAGTATATTTACTACTAAGTAAATTTAATAGTTACTTGCGATTGAAAAGAATATTTCGAAGATAGCAGTTTTACTACGAAAAAATTTCCACTGGCACAGCTGTCATAAGCGGGCAGGAAAAAGCTCTAAAAAGCAGCCGACGAAAGCGAAATTTAAAAGTGAACGCGATAATATGGTAGGTTTATGAAAAGTTCTGCAGCGTCAATAGAAATCGGATACACACAATAAATAAAAGTAAACATACATAAATAAGTTATACAGGTGGAATAATAATTTTAAATAATTTATAAAACAAACTATTCTCAAAATCCATAAAAAGGGAATATAGAATGTGTATGTAATAGTTCACCCCTATTCGCAGATGACTATTCACGGTGATATCAAAGGCAATAGCGCACCCACATTCTGTACTAATAATAATTTTCATTGCCATTGTTATTTCACAATATTCACCATCTCTGGCGGGGCAAGACAAGGCGAGAGCGAGCGGTAACAAACGTAGGGTGATTAACCCTTGTACAATGACACGCATATGGTATCACATTATTTACGCAACACTGATTATTTTCACCGGGGGAGGGCGAATCAAGTGTCGTAACTTTTACAATAGTGTTATTAATTTGGGAAATTCATAACGTGCGCGCGTGCGGAATTACAGACAGTTAGGATGGCAAAAGACGGTGGGGCAATAAAATCTTCAAATGTCAAGTATTTCATATTATAATATACAGGTATCAATTCTGCAATCAATATGCATAAAAACTGGCACGCATGTTTTATATATTTGACAACTTCCAGAAAACTCACTAGCAACAATTTAAATCGATACTACTGTTTTTTTATCATTTTTTGTGCAAATGTATTGACAATTTGTATGATAATGCAAAATTATTTCATGTGAAACATATATATAATAAAACAACAAAGACGCGAAAACGGTATCGTTTCAATGGCTTATTATGATTACGTTATTAATGTTGAAATCAAATCATTTTCATATACATTTTATTTTGAGCATATAATTACATTATTTGAAATTCTGAAATTTCTGGTACATTGTAACGGAGTGTAATTAAATACGCGTCAAATCACTGAAAATAAAAAAAGCGAATTAAAACATGAAAGTAATTAGTTGCGACTGATATTTGCAAGCTTCAACACGCAGGCAAAATACACTATGAATATAGGCTATTGTTCTAAAACAAGCTACTACTTTCATCGCTTATACAAAATATTTATGTGTTATAGAAATTTGTCACTTTTAAGGTGTTGAATGTCACTTCTTGATGGAAAAGAACATTTCAAATAATAAAAACACATTTTTAGTACTGTTTATACAATATATGTTATCATCAGTCCCGATTTCGCTCAATTCAGTTGATAATCGTCGCAATGAACAAAATTACTCCTCATCATAAATTATATTTTGGAAATAGTACAAAAAATGTGTTTTTATTTTTTTAAATAGAAGATAGTCATAAGTACTTCGTTATTTCAATAATAACGAAGTACTAGTTTACAATAACAGCTGAAAATTTACACACGTTGGATCCAATGGATCGAAGGTTTAAACAAATATTAAAGTATTTAAGTAATCGTTCTATTGTATAACAATCAAATAATAATTGGTGAAAAGACCATAAACTATTTTTAAAAGAGAGAATAAAATAAATAGCTATATTTACATGTTCTTATTAAATCTTTCTCGCAGCGCCTAGAATTAATTTGGATTCGTTCAATTTTCATTTCTGGGTGATCATTTGAAATTCGACTTCAATCAAAAATAAATGTATCCTCGATCGCTAGTCTCACCAGTTGATCGCAGTCGATATGTTACCCTACTCTGCAACCTAACATAGATCGTAACAATGTAAATAAATAATTAACACTTGTGCAAACGAATGCACATAAAGCTGCATCTCTCTGCAACGTAACTAGGCGTATTGAAGTACCAATGTAAAGAAAATAAAATGTTTATCATATTCGATAAACTTTTAAGAAACAAAAAAAAAATACTTCTACCGATGTCATTTCACTTAAATTTGGTTTACAATAAATTGTTAATATCTAAGCATTTTTATGTGGGCGATGTATAACTATACATAAGGAAATGTTAAAATCATATTTGACACGTAACCTTAGTAAGGAAAAATAATATAAAAATTTGAATACCGCTTCATTGATAAGCAAGTAACGTATCAGTTTCAGAGCTTCTTGATCAGAAATTATAAATTGCTTGAAAATATCTCTGGAAACCAAAAAAATATGTTACTTTATGTGCAGCAGTTTCAGCGAAATATGGCAACCCCCATGTCGTCAATGATTATGTGTAAACAAAATGCAAGTATAAGGAGGACATAATGCATCCACATGAGTCGGTCCGTCTTCAGATGGTGAAGAAGGCAACGCAAGGTAATTGGTATTTTTTGTTATAGCTGTGTCTGTCAAAGTAGTAAACTTAAAAAATAACACGCAGAGAAATGTCCTTCGAATTTCATCAATTTTGGGAAGTAAAAGAATAAAAAAAAATAAGTTAGGTTTGGGGAAGCATTTGAACAAAACTCATAAAGTCTGAGTCTATCGACACCGCAAATGAATAGGATGAAGGCTTCAAGGCGATTGACAACTTGGCTACATGTTCGGCTCGAATATACAGAAGATATTACTATGTATGATTACATGTTGGCTCTGACACCGTTGCTTCAAATCTTGCAAAACAATTAATACGGGGAATCAGTCTATAGCTAAGAACAATGGAAAGCTAAGCAAAAATAAAGGAATAAAAATTACTGCAATCGCAGTCTCCTTTGAAATATTTTGAATACGAGAAGGTACCATTGAAAGACAAGTTGCGCATACATTGACGCACGGGAAAATTTATCACTACTACTACTTCATGCAATCAGAGGTAAGCATTATAATACAACAGAACATTTCCCAGAATGTGTGTGTTTTCAACCCGCACACCATACAATCGCCACAATGAATACTTGTGCTGTGTGCATTATGTGATACATTATTACGTTGATCGATAACCGATGGTGAGAGAGCTTAGGACGATCAAAAATGATCATCGAGTATCTATATGAAATTCACAGAATATATTTCATCGTAGTCGATCGATAAGACGATGTATGATAACATTTTCTTCAATTTCTTTCTACCATTATATTAAAATTTTAAACAATATCAAGCAACTTTTAAGGTGTTAAATGTCACTTCTTGATGGAAAGGCATGATATTTTAAATATCAAGCAATTTAGAATCGACAAAATAATTTAAGAGTTAAGTTAATAAGTTAGGAGTGCTCAGTAACTTCAAAAAACAGCGAAGATAAATATTTACAGCAATTAGAAATTTTATCGCATCTTGATAATAGGCGTACACGTTTGTGATCCAAAAATCTTTCATAACTAGAATTTAACACGTCTAGTGTGTATGAATCCATAGATATATTTTGGCGATTATTGTCCCGTGTTGTTGAACTTATTTTATTGTGAAATCTGTGTCCTGCTTCTATTTCGCAACATGTTTTTTTTTTCATTTAAAGTGCTATTAAAATTTTATTGCTTCTTCTACGACTAGATAATCAGTGAGAAAGTATTGTTCCATGCTACTAGCAAATTGCAAGGCCTCTTGAAAGCAACTTTAAGTTGATGTATTCTATCTACCATTCCTTCATCACCATTATTAGAGTTCTCTTTTCCACTACAACCTGCCATAACTTCTCTTTCTCACCTCCTAGCCATCGAGAGGTGACTACGTGAAAAATATTTAAATTTAGGTTTGTTTTTAATTGTAAGATATTTTAACGTGTATTAACAAATAATTCGTGATGTTTTTGTATTTTTTCGTTTTTTTGTTAGCTATTGTACAATAGGTCACATTTCAAATTCGTGTAAAAAGGAGATTTATTGTAAATATAAATGTTATTGTATTGTGAGAATGTCGTTCATTTATTATCACTATTTTCACTGTTGGTAACCACTTAAAACTAACACACACACACGTACACATACGCACTAACCGCGAGCAAGCCCACACACTTGAGTAGACATAATTTGTCACGCATACGCATGTATTTTTCTTACGATTATAGAAGTGGCAGACAGTCCCATGCGTCACCCAAATGAGTCGTTACCGCATGCATTTGGCGGGAAGACGAAGAAGCGGAATAGCAAATTATTGCGAATGTTGCCACTCGCCCGTATCGCTTAATTATCTAATTAAACTCATTCATATTTTTATGAGCGTATATGTATTCGAAACAATAAGTAAAATTATTTTCAGATAGACTTGGTATTACTTTAATAACATGGAATAATAAACAAGTACTTGTTTTACTTATCATATCATAACGCCGTCATACTTCACATATTCAGCGATAAAAACATTTGAATGTGTAGTTGTTTCTTTAATTGTGTGATTAAAATTTATGATTTTATCAATTCACCTAAAACGTACCACCACTAAAATGATTGATTATTTGAATTAAAGCATTTCCTTAAATATGCACACTTGGTTTTTCGATACATGTTGCTATCAATATATCCGTAGCTACAAAAACTTTTACTGCAACTATAAATAATAATTATTACCAATCAATGTACATACTACGACAATACAAATGAATCTGAAAATGGTTATGGAAAATATGTAAATTAAATCTAAGCTTCGTCTCACACTTTATAGATTGTTTTAAGTCGTTCAGTTCAAATAGCAGATATAATGACGTCACTATAAGCAACTCATGAAATTGTGTATCAAGTTCAAAAGCTTTGGGTTATCGGGGTATATTTTATGATACTACACATTAATTAACGACATGAAACATATAAAGTTTAAGAACCAGAGCTTCTCGACTGGACATCTTAAATCGATAAATGTTGTATGCAAACGTTAGTTAGAATACGAATAACTGATACCCAACACACTATAAATATTATGTATTATTTAACAGCATGCCACTACACTAAAAATTTCTTCAAAACATTCATCACTAAAACAGAAACATACGGAGTTCAAGAAAAGAATCATGAAAAACATCATTTACATATAAATTACACAATTCAGATAAATATTTCTCTGAGTTATAAACTTGGAATAAGACTAAAGGAGTGTGATGAAGGGCTCGCTGGTGTACCGCACGTGCGGACAGCTCGCGATGAGCAGCATGATGCGACGCAGCCCGCCCGTGCACACGATTTTCACATATTATGTGCGAGATGATTCCACCATTTATCGTAGTGTTAAGTTACGTTGTTGGATGGTAAAGGAACGAGAATAGGGGTTTCCAAGGAAATTATTACTCTGATTTGGAAATGAGGCATGCAATAGAATCAAGCATTTAGACAGTGACAAATTGGTAACGAAGGATTAGTCTTAAGCTATTTATTTATCCACGGCATTCATTAGACCAGATAATCAAATTTCTTTAATATAAATACGTAAATATTCTTTCATTGAAAAATTAATAAAGATATTTTCATTGACATTGCGTCTAATGTATTGATGATTCTTTTTCACACATAATTTTACATAATTCACATATATACAGATGGTAATAAATGATAATACAAAATATATACGTTCAGATAACATGAGCTATTATTATAACTAGCATCTATACGGATATGACTTGAACAATCTTATCGATAGTTAACGTTTCATTCACAATAAAACGTTACTTTTATAAAAACAGCTGACTCCCGCCCGATTGGCGCGAGATAAATCAATTGGTATGAAATATGAACAACGATGTGAAATAAAAATTGCGAATAATTGAATAACTATTAAAAAATATCAAAAAATTAAAAACACACAATATTAGTCGATCCATCAATATCTAGAAAAAAATTACCGTATGTAAAATGTAGAGCGACCATGTTGGCAATGTAACATTGAATTATCATTCAAAATAAAGAGACCTACGTAGATTGTGGTATAATTAAAAGGAAAAAACTAATCAACAATAAGTCACATCGAATAACAGAAAAGAAAAATGTACACAAACACTCATACATTATTCGCTCTAAAATTTTGTATAGCATGACCTCCCCCAATAAATCCGCTTTCACCTCTTTTCAAGGTTGGTGGGATTATTATAGAACGAAAGAGTTTCTTCGGGAATTATTCATTTGTATTTTTTCAAATAATGGCACAAGAACAACGACGTAAATAATACCACAATTTAAAAAATCTTTAAAAAATAATGTATGCAATTTTAAACTTGGGTTTTCTAATAACTACCATTCTCACGAATTAATCGAGATCCTATTTATTGCGCCGATATCAAATTTTAATGTTTTTTTGATCCTACTGTGGTATATTTAAATTAATGAATGGTATACAAGTACATTGGATTCAATATGAATATATACACCGAGAGTCGACTGCAGATTGGCTAGCTGCGATCTCATGCAGCGATTATGCCTTTGAACGGTACACGTAGTACTCCCCAAGGTCGCGGTCATTTCTCGAACGCGAATAAATTATTCGTCAAAAAGAAAACGGCCCAGATTGCAGTGGGAAAAAATCGAATAATGCAATGCATCTAGCGCGTGCTGGGAAGTTAAAAAGCCTGCGCTCGGCGGATCGAAGGAAGGCCACTGTGCATATATGCAATAGAATATACCGATAGCAACAGTCAAAAAAATAATAATCCAATAACATGAATTGATCTGATAAGAAAATGTATACCAACAAAAAACAAGAATTACCGGTTATGAATTCAGACATTATAATAATAAAAATGAATAGGTATTATGGCATACAAATTTGTGCTTCCATCGATGAATCGGAAATGAATCATCATCGGCGATCCGTTCTGTCCACACAATAACCACAAACTTACAAGAATCGAATTTTCATTGTTGAAACTTTGTACGATTCCACATGTTTTGACACTAACGACGGGGTTTCGCCTTTCGATATTTTCGGTCATTCATTCTATCACACATTGCCTTTCATTCACATTCAATCATATAATGCCTGAAGATGCTAAAAGGAAAAACCCGGGTCGTTAGTATGGAATCATACAAAAGTTTCAATAATTCAAATTTGATATTGAAATCCATCAAGCACCTTCAGTCAAAGATTATGACTTAACACATCTATAATCCACAATTTCCTGTAAGTGACAATGAAATTTAAATGGTTCTATTTAGTGTGTGTATCCTATCTGACCAAAGTGTTTTACGTTTGATATAGAATGTGAATTAATCATTTATAATAAAGGGTCCGCCAAATAACGTTTTTTTTTTGAAAATGCTATAAAAAAAAACTACTAATATTTTCTCAAATTTCTTTTTTTATTTGAAAGTACAATTCTTCCGGTTAATAATGGAAAATAGCTTTATTCAAATGGCTGCCTCGGCTGGCCATGCAGTAGCCTACACGATCGGTCCAATTTTTAAGCACATTATCGATTGTGTGCAGCTGTATTTCACGAATGGCTTCACGAATATTGTCCTTTAAAGCGTCAATTGTCTCTGGCTTGTCGGCGTAACACTTATCTTTGAGGGCACCCCACAAATAATAGTCCAACGGTGTCAAATCGCAGCTCCGAGGTGGCCAAACGACATCAGCTCTGCGGCTGATAATGCGATCTTCAAAAACAGGGCGCAAAACATCGAGTGTAGCTTCGGCTGTGTGGCACGTAGCGCCGTCCTGTTGAAACCAAATGTTGCCAATATCCTCCTCTTCAATTTTTGTGAACAAAAATTCGTTCAGCATGGTCCGATAACGATCGCCATTGACTGTAACGGCCACTCCTTGCTCATTTTCGAAGAAAAATGGCCCAATTATGCCTCTGGACCAAAATCCGCACCAAACAGTGACTCGTTTTGGGTGTACCGGCTTTTCAATGTATGCGTGCGGGTTTTCTGTGCCCCAAATGCGACAATTTTGCTTGTTTACATACCCGCCAAGATCAAAATGAGCTTCATCCGAAAAGATGATTTTTTTGGCAAAATCGGCATCTTCTGTAAGTCGATCGCAGGCCCACTCAGCGAAGCGAAAACGCATTGGATGGTCAGTTGGCTTCAACTCCTGAACCAATTGGACTTTGTATGGCGTCATACCAAGGTCTTTATGCAAAATTCGTCTCAATGATGTCTCCGAAATGTTCAATTGTTGAGAACGACGGTGAATTGATGTTGATGGCGCTTCACGCACACTTTCTGCCACAGCATCAATATTCTCGGGTGTACGCACTGTTTTTGGCTTTTCACGCTTTGGTTTATCGATGAGGATGCCAGTTTCTTTCACTTTTTTCACAAGATAACGAACATACGGAGCTGACGGTGCTTCTCTTCTTCCAAAATCTGTACGCAATTTTCGCACACATTCTGCAACATTACCATGATTTTCAAAGTAATGTCGCAATATTTCCCAGCGTTGTTCAAGCGTATACACAACCATATTCGTTTAGCGGAAGGATAAAACTAAATATCTGTCAAATCAGACATGAGCTAAGTGTTACCATTCACGAAATAAGCACTAGTTGAAAAAAAAAACTTTAGATGGCGGACCCTATACTATTTTCATAATACCGGGCCACTGTTACGTTATAAAGAACACTTTCCACATAGAAGTTAGCGATTCAGCCAATAAATTTTCATGTTTCTGTGTGAGTTATCAAATATTTTCCGATCATAACTTACTGCGCTAGAGAATCAAATCGATACCTAATAAAATTTAAATAACACGGCGTGGACCTGAGTCAGCGATTTGTGAATGGCAATCGAAAGGCTGACCTTCTAATTCTGAAATAAATATTATCATACTGTTAACATTAAATTGAAACGTTGAGGACTGTTTTGATATTCTGATACGTGTCGCCGGAAAATGCGATGACATCAAAATTAAACAGCAAAAACGTAATAATTAACGAGTTATCTGAGATCCCACAAATTAAATAAAGACTTTATTATAATACCTTATTTATATTTATATAATTTATGATATCGACTGAAGGTGCTTCATGGAATTTCAATATCAAATTTGAATCGTACAAAGTTGTGACAATTCAAATTTATATTTATTTTTTAATACTATTAACGTCACAATTTTAGCGTGAGTAAATGCTTTAATCCTGACTATATCTAGATAATAACATACACCAATGTAGTCATTTTCTTTCAGTATAATTAATATTTAAACAACGATTTATACAATAGAAACGTTTAACCATTAGAGAATAAATAATATAGAGCGGGCATATTATTACATTAAATACATAAATTAAAAACTTTAAGACATCAAATTTGAATTTTCTTTTTAATATCGTGGAATTTAAGTACATAGCAGTTACTCATTGTAATATAAACTATAATAGTGTTTGAATTTTATTAATATCCCACATTCCAACCTCATACATGATTCGGTTTCCCCACAATATCTAGCTGCATTATCAATACTAAAAATCCTCAAGGCATGGAATAAAATCAAATAATTGCGTAACATTATATATTCGCAATATAAATCGAGCCTACAGATAATTGTAAAATTCAGTGGCGTTCAATTAGTGGGCCAGTGGGTTATGTCACAAATATGCCAGAAAGAATATACGATTTGATACTGTACGTCGAAACACCCAGCTTTTACCGCAACTGAATATGTACAATTAACTTGGATAATTTGTAAGAGAGAACCTTTGCCCATCTATAAAAGCTATTTGGTTCCACTTTCAAAATGAATTGTTATGTGGTGATGAAAAAAATAAATTGGCTGATTAATAAAAATTTTCATATTTTCTATTATATGCATGATAATTCAGTAAAAGTACACATTTGATAGGCTGAAACACATGTTCAATTATAGTGGGACGATTCAAAACACTTCAATAAACAGGAACACGTTTCCTGTGTTTATTTCTTGCAGCATAATAAATGATGCACAAAAAAATACAACATATTTATATATTGTAATGATTGATTTAATATAATTTTTAATTTGGAACTGTTTCGCTATTACTGTGCAGGTGTAGATTTAAGTTTCGATGAATTTTTGATTAACGGTTAATTTGTCTCATTCAATAATATATCGTATGATAAAACTCTTGATAATGTCTGTTAATTGATATCTATCTTTTATTTAAAACCTATAAGAAATAAAAAAAAATCATTCATCACTTTTAATGTATAAACTGTCACTTTTTTAATAGAATGGCATTATATTTTAAACAGCATAAACATACATTTGAATACTATATTCACAATATATTTATGATCAGAACCAGTATCGCTCATCGCGAATATTATCAACTGATATTTGATTATGTGTTTTTATTACATAAATCCATTGTCTTAGAAATTATTCTGATTTATGATATTGAATAAACGAAAAACGAGTAGTAATAATTTTTATATTCACTTATAAAAAAAAAGCTTTTATGTAAATTTTATTTACCTTACGGTTCAGTATGGTATTTATTTGGATGCTTGGAAAATTTCGACGCGTCACTGCGTCGGATTGCATAATGCATTTCTATATTACGGGTAAAGTTACCTGGTGCAAAAGTGAAGTTATTGCCTTTAATCGCTTTGACTGATTGCATGTCTTCGGCAATTTATTTCACCGTAATAGCTAGCAAAAAAGCAAAAGCGGCGGTAAATTGCACTCGCTCTGGCCTCAAAGAAAACTGTCCAAAATAGTTTTTTTTTTTTAAATATTATTATGTATCTCTTTCCCAGATTCGATAAATATACAGCAAAAAAGTTAAATGGTTAAAATTTAGAGTCCAATTCTTAGAAACTGATATTTTCAAATAGCCACTATTTAATTGGTTGTCGCGTGAATCAATGGGTGATTGCTTTTGGATTTGCTTTCAAAAAGCATTGGAAAAATATTTTTACTCAAAAAATAATATCAATCAATATTTATTTCTTATATGATATTAATTTGATTAGATATTATTACAATTTAGTAGTGGTATAAAATTTATGGTTAAATGTAACGATTAAGTCCGTGTATCGATCATTGGCTTTCATTTAATCAACAGTGTTTACTTTAATGGGAGTTCTCGATCTGAAAAGCAATGCAAGGCGATATGCTATTTACACAACTTATTTTGATTGCGTTAGTAAATGCAGTGGGTATATGCAATAACATTTATAAATCAATTTTTTGATCTACTTGAGTGATTTCACAAGATCCAATCCAAAACACTACGCATTATGATATAATATGTACTGTTAGAATGCTTGAGTGATTACCTGATTAATAATTAGCACCCGTAGTGCCATTTACAGTCCCTGATTTGTAGGCCTGCAAAGATATGATATTATTGCAAATCGACCTGCTGACGGTAGTGATGATTGCAACTGACAGGCCGATCAGCGTAATGAAGTGGCAGGCCGCACCCCACGGGTGCTGATACCTACATAAGCGATCTACTATCAACCAATAACTTGGTCGAGTAAATTCATACACAGGTCGCTAAGATGATCTAACACTATCGGCTTTGAGCTGTGGCAGGACAATAATAGGATAACGCATCCGAAATACATTGCTATTTTTTCACCGTGTTATAACGCATCCCTTTTTAAATTTGATACAATTTTTGAGCAACTCACTATAGAACTATCAATGAAGGGAGCTATACGATATGCTATGAGAAAGAGAAGTTAAGATGAAATTTACACTGGCCATTATGAGCTGACTTTCTGAAAATGTTCCAAATGGATTATGTGGATGGCATATATTACATATACTTTGATGCTAATTCGAATTTTAAGTTGTAATATTGTAATATTTTAACATTGTAAAGAAATATATTTTATATTTATTGATTGAATTGGCATTCACTTGGTAGAACTCCATTATAACACGGTGAAAAAATAGCAATGTATTTTAGTTCTACAAAATAATTTTTAACAAATATAGTTGATAGCTATTTCGGCTCACGCCATCGTCAGAACTATGCTTAAACTAACATTCGCTTATCTATATATAGCTGTGCAGAAAAGGCACACAACACATCCTCTCTCCTGTTCCAACGGCCTAGCTTGTTACTTTAACACAATGACACTAAATTTTCAAAATTCTAAATGAAACAATAGGTGTCTATGACAATAAGATTATATGTGGGATGGAAGTGGTCCTTCTGGAAGCAAATCAGACCACCCCTTTGTACAACGGCAGGACAAGTGGCGATACTATTATGTTTGTTTGTTCGTTAAGAATCCTTTGTGATAATTGGTGTCTATTGATTTCCAGCTGTTCCAAAGCCGTCATTCTCATTCATTCAATGAACAAAAGTACTTTTAGTAAAGATTAAATCAATAAACTGGACAGAAGCGGTATTTATAAAATGTCCTGTGGCTCATGTTTATCCGTTTATATCGGACAGACAGGTAGAAGTATATCTACTCGAGCTAAGGAACATGTAAGATCAGTCAATAATAAAAAAACAGATTCACAATTCGCTAATCACGTTATTAATGAATCACATAATATAAATTCAAACTCAGCCCCTAAATGTTTGCATCTTTGTAGTAAGGGTCGGAGAATGACGGCTTTGGAACAGCTGGAAATCAATAGACACCAATTATCACAAAGAATTCTTAACGAACAAACTAACATAATAGTATCGCCACTTGTCCAGCCATTGTACAAAGGGGTGGTCTGATTTGCTTCCAGAAGGACCACTTCCGTCCCACATATAATCTTATTGTCATAGACACCTATTGTTTCATTTAGAATTTTGAAAATTTAGTGTCATTGTGTTAAAGTAACAAGCTAGGCCGTTGGAACAGGAGAGAGATGTGTTGTGTGCCTTTTCTGCACAGCTATATATAGATAAGCGAATGTTAGTTTAAGCATAGTTCTGACGATGGCGTGAGCCGAAATAGCTATCAACTATATTTGTTATAAATAATTTTGTAGAACTAAAATACATTGCTATTTTTTCACCGTGTTATTTTATATTTCTGTTTTTACTCTTCAATAATAGCTATCACTGTGTTAAGTGATAACGAAGATTTGTCTATGATGAGACGAGGGTTCTAAATTTTCTCAGTATCGCATATGTAGTTTCGTGTAGTCACATCTAGTCATATTTTCTAAGAATATCGACTGAGAGGTATTCAATAACGAATTTCAAACGTCCAAGCTCTGTATATTTCCACATTTTTTGTCACTCACAATTCCATTTTTGCTTTCTTTCAGCTACCCCGACTAACTAAAATCAAGAATGCCCGAAGACGTCCTAAAACCTGAGAATATTCAGAAATTTCATAAGTATTTTTTGATAACGCGTATTTGAAAAATATTTAGGATATACGAAGACTTGCAGAAATCAACTACAATTCACAAAGCAGAACGTAGAACACTCAGGCTTTATAACAATGTTAATTTATGAGTCAGAAGACTCACAGGTCTTTATTGTTCCCGTTGGGTCCTCTCTGTGCCTGGTGTACGGCGTGGGGTAACTGGTTTTAGGCGCTCCTCGATTACTCTGTACATCTTCGACACACCCCCGAAGTTACCTGGACAACCGCATACAATCCAAACTAGTGAATCGCATCCATCAAAATAAATAAAAAGGCAAGAGGCAAAAATATAACATATTAAATTTTTTAAAGTTCAAATATCAAAATTATTAAAAGTTTAATAATGCGCTCGCTATCTTTGGTTGAAAAAAAATCATTACAAAACTGCTATATTTGTCTGCGTGAAATCGTTAAAATCTTAATGCAGTTTTAATATGCCATTAGTCAAACTAATATGTATGAAGGAATTTTAAGTAATTCTTGAAATGAAAAATTATATTAAAAAGATTTTAAATCATTGCAAAAACTTGATTCGATTTAAATAATTGAATATTTTAAAAATGTCAATTGCCTACTTTTAAGGTGTTAACTGTCACTTCTTAATGGAGGGGCATGATATGTTGAATAATAAAACACATTAATTTTTATGATCACTGTGAGCGAAACCGGTCCTGATCACAATATATATTGAGGAAATAAGTACTAAAAAATGTTTTTTTATTATTTAAAATATCAAATGCAATTTTATATTAATGTAACGTTGTACATTGCATTTCTTTATCAACTCTGTGTGTACTTACACTTTTCTTACAGTTTGAAAATCAACATTTCTTGTTAAAAAAAATATATTATATTGATAGGATTTATTATAACATCGGTTAAGAATAAATTTTGTATTCCATTGTTGTTAAGACATGTGACTGTTAAAATACATTTTCTTGTCTTTTAAGCCGAGCTGCGTTAAAATGATTTTATGAACATAAACCACATGTGGCGTGAGCTAAAAGTTTGTAAATTGCAAATTTAGCTAGTTGCGGCGGCGATAGACGAATACAAATAAGAAATAGCACAAAGTAATGCTATATATAGCACCAAATAATACTTTAAAGACACTAAACAAAAACATTCTCAAAAAAATAACCAGAATAAATAATTTTACGTTCAACTTTTCACATTCCAATGGCCCATATTAACTAAATAATGAATGCATACTACAACTTAATTATTAACAGATGAATATTTTTATGGATGATTTTATAAGAAAAAAAGAAACAATCAGGTGCGGACTGTTTCTTGTTGCACTTTATGGATCTCACAGGCCAAAACCCTAATTCTACAAAGCGAAAAATAATAGATGTTCCGAGAAGAGAATTCCTGAATTCTTGAAATAACATGGAAAATCCTCGGTTGTCAATAAGCTTATTTTCCAATGAAGATAAACACAAAATCACATTCATTAGTACTTTCAATATGATGTTAATGTGTGTATGGTGTTTACGGAAAAAAGTAGAACAATCATAAAACAATACTATTAAACAGGATTATGGAATAGTAAAACAAAATATTCATAAAATATGCACCCACTATTAAAAATAAATATTAAGTATGCTTTTACTTGCTTTTATATTGTTCTGTGTTGTCACCGAACCACGCAAATATATATTTGAAAGAATTACGAAATACCTGGAAATTAAACGTAAATATGATAATTGGTTATCAAATAAATAATCGACTGCCCTGCAAGTTTAACATGGTAGGAATGGCTGCTACTAAATAAATAGATACTAAATACTATCACGAAGTACTCCAAAATGTTATCTAAAACACACAGTGAGTCACAAATATCACTGATCTGTTGAGCTAATCCAACTTTTAACGATTGGAAAATTATTTTTAAAAAGTCGTCACCGTGTCTGCCTGTAAAACATATGATTTATATTATGAATTATTAGAATGAAATTGTCATATTCTTGAAAGTATAACTTCAAGACGTGCTATCTATTTATCTCATTTGGCCGTTTGCCATTCAAAACACTTCCCACCGATAAATTTAAAATAAAAATTGGCGATAAAAACAGAAAAACGCGCAGAAAATTATTTTCTTAGTAAAAGTTAAATTTTCGTATAAAAATGATGATAAAACGTTAAATCCCTAAGGCAAAAATAATTACTAGACACTGATTTATGGAGATAAATATTAAAAGTCTGTAGATGCTTTCGTAGTAAAACTATGAGAGTGTACTTTTTTAAAGCAGAGCCGGTCAATGTTTAAAGCTAATAATGCAAATTTATCTCAGCGATACGATGAAAGTTCCGCGTTAAGCGAAGGATTAAAAATTGATTTATTAATCAATATATATTAATAATGGCCAAGGTGAAAAAATAATTCAAATCATCTAATGTCTTTTTACAAAAAATGTTTACTGAGAAAAATCAGAGCAATGTCTAAAGACCTAACATACATAAATATTAGGAATTAGCTTGCATACAGTCCTAGTAAACTACTAGATACGACACATAGTAAATTTACATTATATCGACAATAATATAACCAAATAAAAATACGAACCATAAGATAAGCTTGAACATTCGAAAGCCATGAAACATGGAGGTTGATATTAAAGCGAACATCAATGCAGTTGACGCTTGCATAAGTAGTAATGTTGTTATGGTTTTTTACGAAAATGCAACATATCTGTCATAACAAGTTTACTCGTGTGACATGCCGTCTCAATGTTTTCTTATTGTGAAGACGCATTGTATTCGTTTTCAATTGCATTATTCACGACCAGTGCTTTTCAATGGCAATTGTTGTTAATGATCATATTGATTAATTATTGCATCACCAATGTAGAATATTTCTTACGTCTCCGCAAACACAATCATCCACTCCAATCGATTCTACTAGGCTTTGATATTTTCAAAGCTCAACCTCAAATACTATATTGAAATATTGCCTACATTGGAGTCATTTTTGAGACAAACGTTACGATCCGGGAACGCACAATGTGGCGTCTTCGGTTACGCGCAGCTATACTACCAAAAATTGATATGAATTTTAATTCTTACTTTCAAAATTTATCAATAGATGGATGAAGAATGTACACGAGGTCTAAAATCAAAATAGCAAAAAAATACTTCGGTGTAGTTATTTAGCGAAAATGTGCGGACCGTAAAGTGTTAATATCAGATTTACTCTGGGTTGCCATTTGTCCCGAAATATTGACTATAAAAGTTTGTGCTGTACAAAAATCACTACCTTACTCATAGTTTCTTAATAAAAAAAAGTAGTAAATATTAGTTCCAATGTATCCATATACAAATATACATATTAGATATCATAATTTATATTTTATGCATTCCTAATCAAAATGCAACCGCAATTTTTTCAACAATCAATGCACAGTTGTCAAAGGAGTACAATCTCGATAGAGTCACAATGGAAGAAATGATAAGTACACTATATCAGAGGTAGCCAATTAAAGGAACGTGGATTATAGTTTGCTCGTGAGAAAATTATAGTGGTACTCAACGTCGTTGGAAAAACGCTTTCGTAGCCGAAATCCATAAATGTATTTATTTACACGTTGTCATAAATATGGCTGTAGTTATTTTGTTATTATTGCGTATATTATTTCACACAACAATATATATATATTTTTTAAATAAATGATTAATAATTATAATATTTGACGTAGAAATCATGTTAATGATCAAAGCATACGCAGCGCGAGCTTTTACGGGACTTGATTCTATTTTACCAAAACGTCACTATATTTAATATATTACAGCAAAGGTTTTATTTTCCTTCTAATTTGATAGGATCATTTTATTTTCATTTTCATTTTAATAAAATGAAATAATAATCCTGCCACATTCATATTTTTCGAAAATTAAAAATACTGTAAGATTTCCATATTGTTTTCACTGTCAAGCTGCTTACACACCATATCAACATAACGAATATTTAACTTCCTTTCAATTCAGAATTCATCTCTTTTATTCCAAATGGTTCGGATAAAAAATATATTATAAGAGATATTATGATAAATCTATCAATTAATACACTTTTAAGGTGTTAACTGTCACTTCTTGATGGAAAGGCATTATATTTTAGATAATAAAAACACATTTTTTTAGTACTTATTTCCACAATATATTTTTTGATCAGGACCGGTTTCGCTCATCGCGAGCATTGTTGATAATGCTCGCGATGAGCGAAACCGGTCCTGATCAAAAAATATATTGTGGAAATAAGTACTAAAAAAATGTGTTTTTATTATTTAAAAAAATTAATACACTTTTATTTGGATACATTTACATTCGAAACCTAGTTTTTTTTACAAACGCGAGGCGGTTTCTGAATGTTTCCTGGAAAATAATATTTGTTAATAGAAACTTCATTTAAACATGCATATGATTGCTACCGGTGTTGTTTTTAAATCATATTTTAGAAAGACACCGAGGCTTCTACCAACTGTGTATTTCTTTCTCATAAAAATACGAAAAAGCAAAATTTTATTCTGTGTTTTGTTTTAATTTATTTGTTGTGCTGTACTAAATAATCACTTCTCTCGTCAAAAATACATATTTACATTTCGCATACCTGCGCTATGGTCACCATAGGTATGCGTCACGTTTAGTAATCATAACCTACGAGAAACACGCTGTATCGACGTAAATTCGAAGAGACAAAGACTCTTGACGTCGAATCATTTGTTACTGTTATTATTAATGTCAAACTCAAAAGGAAATGCGGATACTCAATCAAAATGATAAATGGTCTCAGATAACTATCAAATATTTCAACAGAATAGATGCCAAACGTAACAGTTTATACGTTCGAAAACAGTATGGTTAGGTGAGCCATGAAATGAATTATTCTCTCTCATCCAAGAACCAAAATAGTCTTGTAGTATTTTGCTGATACCGTCTGATTTTTTGAATCAATGACTCGTATTATGAATACATGACTAATGCAAAAATGCACCAAAAATGTCTTTTAATGGGAAACTATTTTAGATTTCTGAAAAAAATCAACGTTTCTATTTATTGAAAACCCATAGTTAAAAACACTCAAATTCTGCAAGTTTGTACGACCAAACCAAATACTAAAATTCAATGGACATAAATAGTTAAGATGACACTGTTTGAATTGATATTATAATGACACCCTTACTGAATAATCTCCAATTCAATAAGCGACAAAATAGTATCATTATATTTTTAGTAAGTACCCTCTTTCAATGGTAAAAATAATTCAATTATGCGAAATAATTTACAGAAATTCGGTCACCAGTTGAAAGTAAAAATGCACCAGCTACTCTATTTACTTCCTCCACCAAGCGACTGAATAATATTCCTCAATTACACCAATCACGTTCATGGCTGAGCAGATATTTTGACCGAATACGCTCAAAAATATCTAAGTGCATTTCTTTCAATTCAACATCGTTCTATTATAAATATTATATTTATCGAAAGAAAAAAAGTATATATTTTCAAATTAGTTAGTATTCATTCAGTTCACTCTTTCAACAGCGTTCTAAGCTGGTATAAATGAAACAATATTCTGCTATAGTACAGATTGAGAGTGTGGGCAGTCAAATAATTTAACAGTTGTTCAAATAATAAGAAAAGCGTTTAACGTGTCTCACGGCATGACATAAATTAAAGCTTTCATTTACTTTCGTACAATAGAATACACTACGTGCAATATTGCATCTACGTACGGTCTACCCATTACAACACGTTTGTAAATATGCATGTATGTAAGTCTGTGAGATTTGATAAAAGGTGAGCACTAATCTATCCAGATGTTCGATTGTACGAAGTATATATTAATTAAAATCTGCGATTGATTGAATCACTTTTACAATGAACATGATTCAACCAAATAGTAGATTATGCTCTTGCCATGAGAAAGTTGGACGAAAATCAATCATGGTATAAATATTTGATTAGAGTCAAAAGATAAATGTCGTGAATTTGAAAATTACTTGACTAACATACGATACTTTTTGAGTCTTTCGGCCGAAAACGGTATTAAAGTAAACTTCGACGTAAAAAATAGTAAATAAAAAAAAAAATCTTATTTTTACAAGAGATCACTTCATATAGGAGTCAACCAAGTTTGAGCTAAAGAAACTCCGATGGGGAGAAGATGAAAATAAGTCAAGAGAGCAAACGGGAACGTTTGGGGGGAAGGGGTATTGTAAGAGTATAATATTATACTTAATTGTAGTTGTGTGGGAAGGGCGGACATATAATGACTCACAGAAAACCACAGGTATACATCACTTCAGATGCAAGTCGTGGAGGGCAAGTACTTTTACTTTGCAACATACTATGCGATTAAAATCAAAAGCAGCACAAGAAAAATAGGTCGGCATTATAGTACAGTATTTAACGGGTTTTGATTCTAACCATTGCATTATTTATGTAATAAATGCAATCGGTAAGAGCCAGTATTCAAAATATGTGTATTTTAATAGAATAAGATACTGTGTGAAGCCGACATGAAATACAATACAAAAATATTTTTTACAAATCTTAACTACACTAAATATTTAGTCGGCATAAAAAACACTGATGATCTTTCAAAGGTTAATTGATTTGAGAAACTATTGTAAGTATTGAGAAAAAAATTTAAATTGTGCTCTAACCTATCGATTGATCTTTGACAAACGCTTATAAATAACATGTAAGAACAATAAATTTAATTTAAAAAAAAAATGCTAGTGTGGTAAAATTTCAGAATTCATTTTCTGACTGGACTTAAAAATATATTTGAAACGAAACCCTGTATGTATAATGCGACTCATTTTTCCACAAAATTAAGTGAATTCCTCTATTAATTTAGCAAACTTTTCCAACAAATTCATAGCTTTTGATTTTTTTGATAAAAAAAAAAAAAACAATGACCATGCACAACTTCATAACGCTTATTCTTAAATTCTTCGTGTTTTTACCTGCATTTTGTATGTTTTGATCTTCGTCATTGTTTACTTTTATAAACTTTATAATCAAAATTTATGAATTACATTCGAAATCTTAGTGCAAAACTTTTGAAGGATTAGGAACAGGATATCTATAACAGGTGATCAAAATAATCGATTATAAATCAAATTTCAATACGGCGTACACCTAATTCTGGTGAAGTATTTATCTTTATTCTTATCAGTGTTCACGTATTTGTTGGAAGCACATACCAGTAGAGGCATCTTCTAAGAAATAATACATTGCGATAGTCGTTATCATATGTGAGAACACTATAAACAAATGATTCATAAACATCTTAATTTACGATGGAAAATTCCGAATAATCATTTAATAATAGCCTTGTGAACTTGTTATATTATATATAGGATTATAAACATTATTTTAACAATTTAAGACATACTCAATTGCTTTGCCTTATGTTACGTCTCTTTAAGAGAAGAAACGGAAAAAATGACAAATAAAATACATTTTGCAAGTGTACAATTCACTAATGATTATTGTAAATGCATCTAGAATGAATATAACCTAAAATTATCTTAATAAAAAAGGGGTAAACTCAGTCTGTTATCGCTACAATGACGACTACACTAGTTGGTTTTGAAAAAAATATGAGTAGCTGTGAGATACAAAACGATCAAAAGAACGAGTTAAGATCACTTATAAACTAGTCGATTGTCGTTAAAGTGGCGAGCAACCGTTCATTTATGGATGAAAAAGTTTGAACCATAAGTCAGCTAAACATAAGATCAGTTCATAATGCTCGCGGTAAGCGAAGCCGGTGTTGATCATAAAATATATTATGAAAATATATATATAAATAGTGTGTGTTTTTGTTATTTTTTTAAATATCATGTCTTTAAAAGAAGCTATGTTACAATTGATATGTATGATTGATGTATTGATGATTTCAGTTGATAATGCTCGCGATGAACGAAACCGGTCCTGATCAAAAAATATATTGTTGAAATAAGCACTAAAAAATGTGTTTATTTTATTTAAAATATCATGCCTTTCCATCAAGAAGTGACAGTTGACACCTTAAAAGTGGTCACGTTCATGTGTTTTTCCCACATAGAAGTGCTGGCAGTCGCTACATTGTAATTTATAAAGATCCGGTTTTTTCTAACGGATGTCATCTTTTTTGAAAATTAGCAATTTGCCTAACGAATTGACTAACTATCGATCGGAGAGCATTAGCGAACTATAATGCCCAAAGTTGTCAAAATGTAAAGCTCAAAGTAGTGACAAAGCTCACGGAAATGCAAAAAATTTGAACGATTAAAAATCAAAAAGCTTTTAGTTTTATCGGTGAATTAATATAAATACATATTTATAAATAGGCAATGTTTATCTTCAATATGCTGTTAATTGAAATAATTTGGCTCAGTCTCTCGCGCGAAACAATGCATCTGCATTATAAATCACCCAGAAATAGAAGACCATCTTGAATTGCAGACTGCCTCACCGGCGAATATTCACGTCTATATTGTCAATGCACATTGTTCTCAAAATATCTTATGGCACGAATGAAAAGCTTCGATACTAAAACTGAGAATATTGTCCACAGTGCGGGAGCCGCTGGACAGTTGCAACGGGGGGTTAAAAATACAATGTATTTTATTCCATCGTCTCTTCATCTCGACATAATAATGTAGGTATCTACTAGTAAACTGTCATTAGCTGCTCATACACGTGAAGATAAGCTACTGGTCACAATACCCTACAGACCAAAGACAGATAATAAAAGATACATTATAGCGGGATGTTTATATATTTGTATTGAAGTAGTAAAGTGATATTAGTTGGCACCAGTAGAAAAAAAAATGATATCTAAACCGTGTAAAAATATATCGCAAAAGTGTTACAATCCAAAAATCACAATTTTAAGATGAAAATGTAAGCTGGTTTATATGTGCTATATACAATATCTATCTATCCATATTAAAAAAACGATAAGTCAATATACCTTCTTGGCGATTTTGTCAACGCTGTTAAGGTGAATATTGTCACGTTTTGCTCTGTGAGAGTTTTTTGTGAGCGTTATACGAGCAATTAAAAACAATCGTATTAAAACGATTCCATTACATTTTGTGATTTTGACATACTTGTTACGCTGAACCCGATTTCATGTGGTGATATTATATGACAGGAGTTTCCACCATTGAAAAAAATGTTGGTTTCTTTTTTTCTATACTTATCCGGGTAATAGATAATTAATTTCTTATAAATAATAACAGCTCAGATAATAGTCTGAAGATGTTAATTAAAGAGACAAAACACATGCCCCGCATAGTTACACAACCAGTAAATGAAATTTAATTCAATGTATTATTGTTTCGGCAAATGTTATTTATTGTGTTACATAAAGAAATCAAAAACGATATTGTAATACCTATCTATTGCATCGATTTTATTTAGTGTAGGTTTTAAAAAAATCGTAATTGAAAAAATAAATAAAAGAGACGTTACACTTATTAAACATTTCTTTGTACATTAACAGTTCCAACTACTTCCTATCAAATAATTTACGCTGTACAAATTTGATGTTAAATGCTTTATTATTCCTAGAATCAGCTCTTATAAAATAAATAATACGAAATATACCATGTAATAAATTTCTTCGTGTATCGAATGAAATAAGCGTCCAGGCTCTAGCACTGCGCACTAATTTATATTACAAACGAAACAATACTTGGAATAAATCATATAACATAGTGATCAAAAGCCTGTAAATCTTTCAGTGTGTGACTACTAACCGAGTCTCCTTTCGCTACTGAAGGATCCAATGAACTTGTATAAACCCTTTTGTATTATACTTTTATACCAACCCGTTGTTTATTGGGGCAAGATGTTGGGCATAAAAAAAACACATTTATTTTCCGTATTCCACGGAAAGATACACACCGATGTTACGAGTTATATTATAACGATAATTAGGATTGATCTTGCACTGCTTCGTACTATCAATTTGGCGCTCTTAACGTGACTCATGCGAGTTTTCGAATAATTCACATTCTATTTTTCTTATTTTTATTTAAAATGCGTTACAATTTAATAAAATATTCATTGGTACACTAATCGCATTATCAACCGATAAAATAAAAATCACAAGGCAAATTATGTGTATAAATTATGACATCATTTCTGAGTATGCAAAACAAACGGTTTAGAGACTTTGACAGGAATTTCCATGTGATTATAAAAAATAATGCAGATTTTTGGTTGTCAAATGACATGACTGAAAAATAAATCAATCTCTGCTCTCTGCCAATATATTCACTTTCAAACGGTGCATAATTACAAAACATACAAACGCCACATGTCAATGAATTAATAATAAAAAAAAAAGTTCGCTGTTACCTATGGACTCAGCTGATATTATGTGTCTGTGATAGTTTGGCATCAAGAGGAATCTTACCTGAAAACAAGAAATAGATATAAATTACGTTGATAAAGAACAGAATTAAATATTGGATTATAATAAAGAAAATATTGAAAAACCAATCAAGGAAGCTTTCATAATATTACTATAACTACGTCGACATGAGCGAAGACAACTGACGAAAACTATAAGAAAAAATATCATTGATTTGTGATGTTATGTTAACTGTGTTATTATTTGCAGGGCATATAAGCCTATACTATATATATTAAATTATCTTAATAGACCATTATGCTTTTTAGCATTTTTTTGAGGCTAAAATTGATTTCGGATTTGAATGATTTATCACACTTGGGTTGCATGAAAATGTGAATACTGAATTCCTTAACAGTAAATAAATTCAATGCGTATTTTGATATTATTGTACCTCGGAAAAAGCCATATAGAAGATTAATTGCTTTATAAAAGATTTAGGAGGATTCTAAAAGCTGTTTTGCGTAATTTTATACTACGTAGCTTTACCAGATAATTAGATGATTCGACTTGTTTTGAATACTTTCCAGCCGTACAATCTCAATTAAAAACACAATCATCTGCTCATTTATCAATGTCCCCTGTCTAAGTATGACTAAATTGTAACTCATTCGCACTTACACTTGTGGCGATCCATTAATTCCCATTACAGAAGGATATCAGTGATATCGCAGTGTCTAAGGAAAGAGGCAAGTCACTACGGAGTGTTCCTTTTAATCTAAGCGACCAAGAAGTGGCGAGAGTTGTAACTTTTAAGATTGGTAAATGTGTTCAGTAGCCTTTATTACTATTATCCACGCTCTGTTGGATCATAACAGAGAAAAATACACATCAGTTGAACGATGATTTCATTTTCAATTTCGAATATAAGATAAAGTCTGACACTAATAATATATCAAATTTATCTGCAAAAAGAAATAAAGATGGCTTCGACAAAATTATTTAAATACCCAACATAAACTTTCACAGACAAATGTAAGTTGCTAGACGAATATATGGAAAGCAGTCTCAGTAGAAATAAGGAATAGTGAATAAGTTCAACTATAATATAAATTTAAGAAATATAGACCGTTTTGATAAACATTACGCACTGAAGTTTTTTGCCACATCACGACCTGATATAGATCAGTGTTTATATTGAGAGCTTGGTCATAAATATACCGTTGAGAATTTTTTTAAAGATTACGTTTCAACAATATATAAGAAATATTGAAAAGCGAAACTCGGGTTTGAATGAAGTGAATTCAATTTCTCATAAATAAATTTAAATCTATCCGTCGTGTATTTGATCATTATTATATGCATCATTCAAATTATTTATACACGCCTCTCGCACTGCATAATAATGAAATTCACAATTAAAACAATATTTAGATTCTCTTAAAAAATATTCATATGAGTTTTGTAGAATCATAGTAAACTTTCTCGGCATTATTGTATTTATTTAAATTAATTATTGTGAACGCGATCACCCGTCACCAATTAAACTACAATGGGTTCAAAGCAACCTGGCATGTATATGCTGCAACAAATTCACGAAAATTACATAGGTAGACAAGGTAACTGGTCAGTAGGCTAAAAAAGAACAGTGAAACTAAGTCAATTAAGTCAAAGTGACATTATAGTAACCGAGAAGATAGGTTTTAAATTTCATTTATAATCATATAATATTTCTAACGTTGTTAAACCTATACGTCTAAACATATAATGATTTCATACAATATTTACTACTATGAAAGACAGTGAGTCGAAAAATGGAAAATCAATCTCATAAACTTAATATCAATTGAGGAATATTGATTATCCTTCAGCTAAGGCACTTTCTAAAACTTCAAATATATTTTTTGAATATAAAAATATATTAAAAGACGGAAAGCCATTTAAAAAATATTCTCGTTTGATAAATAAATAAAACCAGCGTAAAATTATAATTTGAATCAATTTTACATCTTTCTTTTCAATAACGGAATGTAACGTGTGAAGTAATCATTTTTTGATAAATTCGAAAGATTAAGTAAAGTTTGTTATTGTTAATAATAAAGAAGATTTTTCAATCAAGAATGATTTTGTATTGACTATCAAGTAACGAAGAAGAAGGCTTGGCAACGTCGCAATGTTGTTATTATTGTGACTGGACCGATCGAAAGAATAAAGTTGAAAGGAGCTTTACGTAGCTTCGCGTCATGGGCAATGTGAGGCGTTGTGCGCCTCACTCGGCAGGAACAGAAAACAGCCAGCCAGATATTACACGTACACCGTTAGTCGGTCGGGTTTCAACTTTTCACGGCCGCTTGATTCCCGCTCATACACAGATGATTTTGCAAACTCAAACACATACAAATTATATAACTTGTTAAATTTTGATGAGCGTTATTAAATAAAATAACATATTATTTTAATAAGACCTCTGTACAATATATTGTTTACATTTATCTCCTCTCGAAAAGTGGAACATATAGCCCAGAAGCTAATAAAGAATAGAAATGATAGGACTAGCACACGACCAATTTTTAGATATCCGCTCTTAGTACATTTGTATTTCTGGAGCGGATAGTTTGAAGGGGATGGGTAGTTTTCAGACATCATGATCATCCGTGTGTTCACACATACTCGATAGTTGAAAACAAAATTCTGCTGGTATCGGGACTTGAACGCGGTAATAATGATGTCTATAAATCGATTTTCAATAAAATTTCATACATCTGTATTGCCTTGTACACAACCAAATTTTATTCGATAAATTTTACGCACCAGACCAAAGTTTAACACATGACATCTGTGAGCGAAATTAAAAGTACAGGTCTGGTTTTTTTCCAAAACGATTTTATGTTGAAATTGTATACCGATCCTTTTTTATAACAGGAAATCCGATAGTTGGAATATTCATAAGTTAAAATAAGCTTTGATGTTCCGAAAACTTTCGGTGTATGGTCCAATATTATTTAATGCTGCGATTGGTAGGACAGCGAAGTGCAGTAAATTCTCCCGAGTCCGACATTCGACCTGAGGCAATCTAAAATAAGGCTTCTCATTAACGAGACAACCTGATCCCAAAACGTTTAGGCAGATTTTGATTTTAAACAGTCTATAATGCAGCAGAAAAAGATGTTTAATTAACTCCAATAAGTGATACGAAAATACAATAACAAAGACAATAAACAAAACGGAGAAAAAATTATGTGTATCAAAATCTGTAACTGTGACAACATTCGGAACCTCCACCAATAAACCGACAGCGTGACCAGAGTGCGATAGTTTGCAAAAATTATGTATATTTCCCTACAGATCCTGGTTTCAACGTCGATAAAATACTAATATATTTACGTATTAACTGATCAAAAAATGGAATAGGTAAACATAAATGAAAAAAGCATTGCAATACTCAGTTTCTCATATTTAAATTATTTCATTCTGATCACGGAAACAAGGCCCTTACATATCAATACAACCCAGTCATACGTTTTTAATGCTATATTAAAACGGAATCATACGGTTTTGTAAAACTCCAAATTTTCTAAATAAAAAAAGTAATAAAAAAAAACACATTTCAATCCCATAGTCCAGCTCTGATGCAAATAGCATTATAAAGAGGATATAAATATATATATATAACATGTTCGTAAATAAAAACTCTTTCAGAACCATAGATTTGCTTTGATTCAAACCAATGTTTCAGATTTTTATGAATTCACTAATATAATAACCCATCTTGAAGCAGCACTTTCTGTTTTTATTTTGTACAGGTATATTATACATATTATCTACAAAGCACTACGGTATATTGAGCTTACGATAAATCATTTTTTTTTCTTTAAGATTTTGAAAGCTTATACCTGGCAGAGGGCCAGGCAACTTTTTCCCACGTGAAGAAGTGGGAGTCAATGTACAAAATAAATAATATATTGATCATAATAGTATGAATATTTCTGGCATACGTAATTTTATCACTTGGCTTTAAAGTTTTTAAAGCTTGTTTTATTAATAAATATAATGGTTTATTTAAAATACAAATATAACGATCATTTTTTTTTAAATTATATACTGTACACAATTTCCTAATATATTTTGAATATGTGTATTAATCTTGAAGTATTAATTGAGCACTAATCTCCCAGATCAACTAAGAGCTAAGAATAAAATTAGGCTTTGGCAACTAAAATGATAATTCAAATAAAATGATCGGTCATTGATGATTGAATTTATCAAGCTGCCAATAGAAATCTATATCAAGTTCAATTCACGTAAGGGTGAGCGATCACAATGTTTCATGATAAACTAAGTATCATACATCAATAAAAAAAAAGTTATTTGGTTTCCTTGATAGTTATACGGTTTATGAACCAAAAGAATAAAAAATTTGTCGTAACAAATACCGGACATATGTCAGATTCAAAGTTAAGGTGATTCTATGACATACGTACTTTCAAACCCAGAGTGAGATAAATTCGCATTCGAGATGCAGTCAGGCTATTGATGGAATTAAAGAAACCTAGAAATGGCTTCAGAAATAATATGCACACTTTTCAAGGAAAATGAAATACTTGAGGTATGTAAATATTCTTGATTCAATATATTATGGCTTTGCATGGCATATTTCATTTAGTATTATATTTTTAAAAAAGCGACAATATTTTACAGCTGTATTTTATAAACACATTTATAAGAATACCGAAGTTATCGGTAAATCTCGTAAAATTAAATTTCTCATAATGTAACAGCGTTCTCGTAAGATATGAAAATAATTATTTACAAATTTGATAAATCAAATACCCAATTTCTAACTTACTAGTGTTCTTCTGGAGATGCGAATCATGCAGTACAGATACCTGATCAAAAATATCACATTTAAAATATTAACAATTGAATACGATTGAATGAATGGTATCGGCAACTTCGATACTTTAAACTTTTGTTTAAATTTATACAGTATCTGTATAAATAATAAATTAATATGTATCCATTCAACGTGTGACTTCAAAACAAAATTTCACTGTATTTTGGTTGTCTGCCTGACCCGCAAACACGCAACGATAGGTTTCCCCTGTTCTAAATCTACGCACTAGACAAGGATGAGCCTTTTAACACAAAAATCAGTACTAATATTCCTTACACGAGGAACACGTGCAAGCCCCGAGCCCATGGAATCCTCCCCACCTGCCCTGTCATCTCGTTCACGGTTTGAATGGAAGGTAACCTGTCGTGGAGCGGTCATAGCCGAATGCCCTTAATCCCAGAATGGCGTATTGAATAGCGCCTAATCGCAATGTGAAACAGTTTTTTTCTTTTGCTTCCTTTATATCTTTTTTTCATATACCTGTTCTGCTGGCGCCTAAATCTTTGCTTACAATGTGTCATAAATACCAACACATTAACGGGAAACCATGTACGAAGCATAAGAAGGAAAGGGATATCTGAAGTACACGTCCGATTGTAACAATCTAAACAGTTTCATTCATAATAACATCCAAAGGTAAAACATATTTAGTAAGACTTTTTGATTATTTTAACTTGATGTTATGAATGTAGTTTCTTTTTTTAAATGTATATAGCAGTATTGAATTACTTAATTTTATAATATATAGATCAGAGCAGGGTTTGCTATTGATTAGTTGATAATTCTCGCGATGAACTTAAAACCTGTCTTGAAGATTGTATCCTAAAATTAAAAACTGGAACTATAGAAACATGATTTATATATTTTAATATAACACCCTTAAAAGTATCAATATTAAATCAAAGCATATTGTATACTAAACATTTTTTAAGCATATCTGAATTTGCATATTGTGTTACGTATATGTAACAGTATCAACCTCGCACTCACCGATAAGTTTTGTAAAGAGTACAGCATTGCAAAACGATACAAAGTTTACAATTTTTTATGATCTATCATTGAAAATTAGCCCGAAATAAATATTATAAATCCGCATAAATATAAGTGTCAATAACGCTGGCAAAAAAAAATTCAACCCTTAATGTACGTACACTAACGATGCTACGAAAAATTGTTGAAGAGGGTTTACTAAAAAAAAAAAAAACGTACGTGTAGAATAAGCTCAAATATCTAAAACAGTTTTGTTGCGGCGACAGAAAAGCTCTCTTTCCTAGAAGCGGAATACAACATTAATGAAGACGAGACGCGAAAGCTCGCTCTCCTCGCATTTTTGGAATTCCTTCGACGCAAAAAATATTTGTGCCGGTTTAGCCAGCCAGCTCTGCGGTCACATAATTGCGCTTGCTTAGAGACAAAGATTCTTCAAAGGCTATGTCAAATTCCGATTTCTTACGAAGACTTCAAATAATGGCACATACTTTTGAAACGTTTCCGAAAATTTAAGCGACTCATTCGTCCGTGTCCCGAGATTTATTATGTACTATCGCAAACTGTTGGTAACTAAGCGTGGGAGGGTAATAAAATCTGTCACTTTTGTGTATCTACGTAAATATGAATTTCGATATTCAACTAAAATACTTAACTTAAAAAATGTACCGTTTTGTACAATTTTAAATGTCATGCCGTTGCCGTTGCCTATAAATGAAAAACGCTATAATATAATAGTTTTATAAATTCAATAAAAAGGGGTTTCTCAAGCTTTTCCAGCAGTAAAACAGCTCTCAAATCCTGGAAGTATTGCGGATCACATGTGAATGGAATTCTATGATTTTAAGTCTTTGAATTGCAAATACTAGAAAGTCGAATTCGTATTTGCGTTATGATTTCGATCCTCTTCGTAGACTTTGACTTAGTTACATAATGATAATAAAATCCTGTTACGCACACGCATACGGTGACAAATCAGATCAATGACAAAAGAAATCACAGAGGAAAATAAAATAGTCATAATTGATATGTATTAGATGTGTTTACTTATCATATTACGTATTATATGTATGGATTAAATACACAAGACATTTTTTTCTGAAAAATTTATATAATTCTACTTATTTTCTCACTGCGTTGATTTGTCACCGAACCACGCATAAATATGTCGTTGTAAGCGGAACGAAAACAATAATAGCTTGTTTCTAAAGCATGACAAACTTTTTTCTAGAAAATAAAGTGTAGTTGAATTCATCGATTTTCGTTTCATTTTAGATTTCCAGCACGTAAAAGTATTTGGAAGTCAAGCCAAATAAAAATGTTTTAAATAATGCAAAATACTATAAATTACTATAAAAGATGTGTAGCAAAGTCTTCCTGCAACAAAGCTTTACAAGATACATATAATACATGAGAGAACGTAATGATATGAGGCTATATGCACTGACAATCAGTGATTCACCTTATATTTAACCAGAGCTGTGTGAGCCGTTAGAAAAACACGATTCCGAATAAAAAAAAATATATTTTGTCAAGTTTTTCCCGCCTTTCCTCTTTTTGAGCATTAAATTAAAGATTAATTAACCAACTAATCCGGCAAATAGCCAAATTTTCAAGTCCGAACTTTATTTGACACGGTGAAAAAATAGCAATGTGTTTTAGTTATACAAATTTTATAAGATATATTATTTGATAACTGTTTTGGCTTACGCCCTCATCACAGCTAGATCTGATGAGAGCGTAAGCCGAAATAATCCAATAAAATAATGCCAATTAAATCAAATTTATTTATTTGACTTAATTCATAAAAATAGTGTTGCTTCTATTCAAATCAGAATTAAGGATCATAAGATTGGAAAATAACCGCTCTACTGAAACATGGGTTGCTGGCAATGCTGTAACGATCAATGCTGAATCTTTTATGATTTCTGATGAGACCGCTGCTGTATTGCCATTGCAACATTTAAATTATAGGCTCGGCCAATTTTTCCACTATTTTCTACTATAAACATCGTTAAATTCATTTTTGAATTTTGCAATAGTCTCCTTCGTCGACTTTATTGGTACTCAAACGAGGACGATTTATTTCTCTAGTTCTTCGAGATATTTTTCAAAATCGTCTTATCGAAAAACTAATCGGGAGGAATTTTCACGACTTCGACTTCGGCCAAAATGCCGCGACTCCACAACTCAAATTCCAATTCCATAACCGTGATTTTAACACTAACCTTTTGTGTAAAACTTCAACTATAGAAGCATGGAAATAAGGTTGATTTCTACACTATTTAATAAGTAAATTTCATAAACAAGATAAATTCCCAGAAGAAAATTATCGTACGAAAAAAATACTTTTCTCATAATACATTTATATATTCACATAATCTGATTTCAATCGGAAATGATAGGCAAACAAAATTTGAGACATTGACAATCAACTTGCGGGACATTATTATAAATCAGTCAACATTTATCAAAGATGAAAGAAAACGATGTATATACCATCATAAGATGCAAAACTGGAATTGAAAACGATTGTTGAGCATTAAATAAGTAGATGCACGAGTAACAAATAAACAAAACTCAAAGCAACCCACGCAACATCGGAAGACCTACGTCACAGTATTCAGTAACAGGTAAATGTCAACACGAGTTCAGAGCGCTATTCATACATGAACCCAGGTGTGCACTGGACGAAGAAAATAAATTTAAATAAATACCAAAATATGTTAGATACATGAAAAATAAGAGAAGCTTTTACAGAATAACGCCCCGCATTGACATTAAAATAAGTGACGGTAATAAAATTGCCACTTATTGCGGTAATAAAATTGCCACGATGTATGCAATAAAACATTTTCAAAATTCTAAGCCTTTTCGAGTATCAATATAAGTTCTCTCTGAATTTGTTTTTATAACACGGTGAAAAAATAGCAATAGATAGTTCTGACGATGGCGTGAGCCGAAATAGCTATCAACTATATCTTATAAAAATTTATAGAATTAAAATACATTGCTATTTTTTTACCGTGTTATAATGGAGTTCTTCCAAGTAAATGCCGATTCAATCAATAAATTAATTTTTATGCGTCAGTTTACAAATATTTAATTTGTTACGAATTGCGGGAAATAACCTAGTCATAAAAAAAGAAAATCAAGTGTGTATTTATGAGATAATATTATTGGTTAAAAAATAATAATAAAAGAAAATCAATTAAAGAATTCATCGATAAATACTACTATAGTGTTATTATAATTACGACCGACTGATTTGCTCCTGTTTTATCTGAACTAGGAACACCTGCAAACCGAACGTTCATCTCGTATTTGGTACAATAATGTACTTACTGAGTATTGTATCATTATAATATATGTTGGAACTGTGGTGTATTCGTCTCTTTACATATCGTTTAATACCCATATAAATATTTAATATTCACGAATATAATACAGATAAATTACTGATTTGTAAGTCAACTAATAAATATTTGCAGTGATTTTCTATTTAAACACGTCAATTTAATCAAAATTAATATCGAAGCAAAATCACGTAGACAATGCGTTCAATCACCGTCTATGAAGAAAAAATCACACAATAAAAGAATACAGCATATGTAGCATAAGGAATGATTATATATATATATTAATCTTTTGAGTATTTAATATGAAATAAACGACCGACATTGATATTCACAGGGTATTTAAAATTCTCCTTCCATGATTAAAATTTTAGGCGGGTAATCATGGAAAAAAAAAGATTGCCGATCATCGAGACTTTTCGGCCATTTGATGATGATTTATCAAGAATCATAAAAAATGTAATACTCCAACCTTTATGTTGCTACAATATTTTAACCACACTATGCAGAAAAGTAATGCCGAAATTCACTACGAATATAAAAAATGTATCACGACCACTTTCAGTGGACAAGTGTATGTTTACGCAATATTGTGAATCATGCATGGACTAAGTATCAAGTTAGCGTTTTTTTAAATAATAATATAACTATCAAACATAACTTCATAGTTACATGGAAATCGTTCCGGCGAAAATAATATATTTTATAAGAGAATACTTTTTCTCGCAGCATATAAATTTACTCTTTGGGCAAATCGCCAGCATTTACTAGATCTTCGAATCAAAAACAACATTTTCATAATACATACAAGCAATCGTGATTCATATTGCTTTTTATTTATGCAATACTATTTTGGACTCAACACTTATACATTATCTAGATGAAAATTAAATCTTATAATTAGAGAATATACATATTTAAGATGCCTTATTGCGATGATTTTACTTTACATCTGAATAAATTACGCTATCTCATTGGAAATTCCGAATTAAATAATTTGATTAAGATATTAGCTTTCAGTACAAATTGATACGAATACATTTTCTGTAAGTATTCAACAAAAATAAAATCGAACTTCTTTTACATTGGACATATTTTATATTAATAATAATAAGTTGCATTGATTTGTGTTTGAAATGAAAAACATTGGTACAATCTGAGAGAAGATTTCAAGCTGTACATCAGAGCGGATAGATTTTCAGCTAGTAATTTTATTGCGGAAAATTTTAAATGTAACAGGGCCTTTGCCGTGCCCGAGGGAGCGAGCACGAAAAGGAGTCAGGCGAACAGGTTTCGCTTTGTGAGTGGTGGACTGCTTACTTGCGACGGGTAAGTAAGCACGCCTACTATATACCACGGTGTAAAATTATGTATGTGTTTATATCTAAGCCCAGCACTGGGGAAGAGCTGCACGTTGCACTACGCAAGTATTATCGAACACTGACCGCCGAAAGAAGTTTAATTGATTCCAGTATTATACGGTAACGGTTGAATAAAGCCTACCGTATAATGGAGTGAAAATATAATGTGATTATAATTGTGTACATTCAGAATAGTTTATTAAAAAAAATAGATAACAAAAGTAAATGTCTGAAATAAATAAGAAGCCACATTCTAATTATAAATAAATAAATCGAAATATATGTGTTAAAGTAGAAGTACTTATTTCCCGTTTGCTTTCAGAGCACGATAAGTTCCTCATTCGTAATTATTACAAACATACTTAGGAAATCCGTTTCGATTTAGTAGGGAGGTTATAAATTTAGAAAAGTTTTTGTTGATATTTAACATTATAAATAATAGAAGGATAAACATTTCATTCTAAATAATAATTTAAGTGTTTCTGTAAAATGACTAGTCGACGCAATTCTAAAAACATTAATTTTCACTGAGCCTTGATAAAATAACACGCTAGAGCTGCGCCGCGAGCGCTTTTGTCTTTGACAAAAAGCTCAAGCGAATAATAATAATTTACGCCGGCGCGGTTTTCCCCGATACGTCATTCAGAGGTAAAGTTGATCTGCATCATTGTCTATCGAGCAGGAACACGTTGTACGCTGGGGTAAATGTTTGTTTACCGACAATCCTTATATTACTGTAGATATACCAGTGGTGTCCTGTATTTTTTCATGCGAGCTACTTTTGAAGCTGAAGCTACACAGCAAAATGACATATTGAGGAAGCGATGTGTAGGTTCTTCGTTATTTTACCATTAAGGAATTATTGTGATGCTGCATAGAAACTATAATGATTTGATAAACTATCCTATTTAGTGATAATTTTGAATAATCACTAGGTAAATTGTATTGAATTTAGTATAGACATTTTTGATTGACTTACGTGTTCAATTGAAGATTGACGCTATTACGAAGCAGTGAATGTGTATATTGCCAAACATTCATAACAATGACGTCTGTAAATTGGTGTGTAATTATTTCCCTATTAAAAAACAGTCATAAATCATATATCAAAGGTCCAGAAAACACACGAAGTTGAAGTAAATATTAAAATCATAACTCTATACTATGAGTTACATAAATAGAGACGTAATAATATGCAGATTTTATTTTATTGGACGTAAAGAATGAACCGTGCACAAGAAAAAATAATACCGAAACAGAAACTGTTCGCAGAAATTCGACCGGCGTATCAGGACTGTAAAAACATTCCGCTCATTCTAAAAATGCAAAATATGTTGCGTTGTGTAATCTGATATGATAATGTATGTAAAATGAATCATACAATTCATAACCATAACTCGATCGTACACAACTACAAACTTTTATCGAAACTGATTACGAAACTTAACTGTGTGAACGCACAAACACTCGTGTGTTTTCTGTTAAAGTTACTTAATAAAAATTGCAGAAAATCGAAAAAATATCAGATAACACGTATCAAATAAATCACTTAATAATATAAGATAAGATAAATATGCAAAATTAAAAATGATAGTCACTTAGTTAATAGAGATAATATTTTTTAGAAATAAAAAAGAATACTCGAGTATCTTGTTGGTCGATTGAAAATAAACATATTTTACGAATATTATTGATAATCATCTTAGTTTAATGAAGGCAGCATTTGTTCAGTATTATGTATATCAAATAAGCGTTTTTCTTATTTTCCTCTGTACATTTTAAAACCTTTTTCAAAAAATACAGAGGAAAAAAGGAAAAATACATACATAGACAATAACAAATTGCGTGCCATCAATTACGCATCTCATGTACCGTGCGTTGACATCACTGCCATATCAATATCGTGGAATACCATGCAGTGTTCCTTTTAATCTGCGCGCGAGCGTGGCCGCGCAGTTAGTTATTTTTGTAAATGAATTTTTCATATTTATTTCTTAACTCATAATGGACTATAAATTTCATTTTATTTTTGACTATAAATTAGTAAATATTTTGTTTTCGAATTTTATATGGAAACAGTTTTATTTCATTTATACATTTTAAATAATAAAAACACATTTTTTTATTTTTTTAGAATATATTATATAAATTGCATGATAACCTGTGAATTATTTTCTCAGCTGTCTAATATTTTTTTGAATACCTGATAATTTATCAACTCTCGATATTTTTAAATAGCATTGTACTAAATGTCTATTGTATCAGTTAATAATGCTCGTGATAAGGATAACCGGTCCTGATCTTATAAAAAATGTGAATAAGGTTATAATAAACATTGTGTTTTATTTATTTAAATACAATAGCTTTCCACCAAGGAGCTACAGTTAGCACCATTAAAGTTATAGTAAAGCATCTTTGTATAATCCACATACATTTTTTTAAATTCACAGCTGTTTTCTTGATTACTAATACTTGATCTGTAAGCAATTCTTGAATGTATCGGGATTATCATATGAATTGAAAATCTATACTCGAGGAGGCACTCTCGTGAAAAGGACAATTTTAAGTAAATACATTATTTCTGTGCTGTGTGTGTGTGTCTTTTTATTTAATAAATAAGTATAATATATCCAAATATAAATAACTATACTCTCATTACGCTATTTACCAATCAGTTTCTACTATGGTAAATCATATTAGACGAAAGTACACTGTTGTGTCGTTTGTATAATAAATCGTCATTTAAATCGTCCCTGCAAAGAATAATAATTGCCACTTGACCGCAGTAACATTTACAAATTTACGCTGAGGATATTTCTGCCAGAAAGCATTCAAGCAAGTGTCCAAACGTATTTTATTTCAATTGTAGCTTTATTTATAATTCATTTAACAAAATTGAAGCATATTTTTAAAAAATAAATTCTAACGTGAAATACATTTTGTCATTAAGACAATGTTTCATATTTTTTTTTAAAATAACATTGAAATCCTCCGAAAAATAGAAAGAGCCGTGTAAAAATTAATTTATGCGATCCCCAAACTGACTACTTAAAGCACCCATACTCAAACTTTTTTTCCTCCGGGCCGCATTCCGATTTTTGCTTTTCTAGGGGGGCAACATATTAATAGTAAACTTTTAAGGTGTTAACTGTCACTTCTTGATGGAAAGGCAAGATATTTTAAATAATAAAAACAGATTTTTTAGTACTTATTTCCAAATTGTGGAAATAAGTACTAAAAAATGTGTTTTTATTATATAAAAAAAAATAGTAAACTGTAAATGTAACACATACTATAACTGCATACATATATGTATGTATTATGATTTCAAAAAAAACTATTTTATTTTTTTGTGAATATTTATTAATTTATTAAAGAAGACTTACCAGCATAAGAGCAAGTATAAAATATTTTGGTTATAAAAGGATTTTTTTCTGCCAAAAGCAGGCTCCTCGATACAACTTTAAAACTAACTAACTAAACTAACTAATTAAATTTAAGATGAAAAGAGAAAAATAAAATAAAAATTAATGTAAATTATCATATTGAGTCAAGCTTTGAACTATCTTCGTCAAATCAGGTTCCTGATTACTACAGGCTACTCTTATTATATCATCAAAGTAAAAATCAGCAAGCCGATTTCTATACGTGCTCTTCACATATTTCATTTTAGAATATGACGATTCACAGAGATACGTGAGATAGATGAGATATTGAAAATATGTCTAAAATAATACCAACAAAATATTTGGTGACTATGATTATTTTGGGCCGAACATAAGAGCTATTTGGGCCGCAGTTTGAGTATCGCTGCCTTAAAGTAATGCATATAAAATCTCGAATACAAGAATAAGTTGCTTTGGTAGATTTTTTTAACTGGTAATATTTTTTTCATCGCATGATCCGAAAATGGAATCAAAACAAAATCTTGTAGATATGTCATGTTATCATCATACTAATTGCAAAAATTAATTCACTCACTGGATGTAGATATATCAAAGTATTTATTTTGTAACCAAAGCCTAAAAATTGAACCCGCTATCAAAATAATTGGTAACTGTAAGGATTGTGTATTCACAAAACAATATTTGATATGTATTCAATAATAATCATAAAATTGTTAAAATCCCAAAACCGTTCGATGTAATCCGATTTTCATTATCATCAAATATTATAGTATCAGACAGGAACATTGATTGAACGGAGACAGGCGTTAGAGTGCGTCGCCGCATCACACTGCGAAACTTGTGAAATGCAGAGAAGAGGAAAAGCGATGACTTCTCAGCGGGAGTGCAATTATAACTAATTTAGCGGAACACGCTCGCAGACTGCAGTGACGCGCACAGCTAGTAATAAAATTCCGATTTGACGGGCTTATCTGTTGATAAATTTTGAGAATGGATTTTTACCTGATTAATTCGTCTTCAAAAATCGAGTAAAATGAAAAAATTATATAGCATGTATATATAGTTACTATCGATTAGGAAATAACACATTTCAGCGAAAAAAATAATGTTCCTCACATATCCTGTGCCAAGAAAGAAAACACTATATAAAAATGCATTCACAACCCGAGAACGTAGCAAAAAAATCAGTTGATATTTTCTCTATTTTGCAAAAGTATTCAAGTACTAAAACTTGTTTCAGAATTTTTAAAAATGAATAAAGAAACACCATTAAAATATGATATATGCATTTAATTTATCTAATAAAAGGACATAATGATGATATTCAATGTGCTCCACTGAGAAAGCAACTGTAGTGGCCGTTGATAATTATTAATTATTTTGCCATTCAACCATCGCTCTCTGGTTCGCCTATAGCTTATCACATTTATAAAAACAAGATAATTTCAATGAAAAAACGCTGCACACGTTAGCGAATCCTTAAAAATAGAGCGGAACACAAGAGGGCCGTATCACACTCACTGCAAGATGCACGGTCTTCAACAAACATCGAGCAGACAAAAAAAAATGAGATGAGCGGCCGCCGTAGGAAAGTAGTCATTTTTCATGACAGCATGCGACCAACAGGCTTCGCCAACGATTAGTATTTTGTCGAGAGATTCACGTCCGGACACCTAATTTAAACGTTTGATATCGAGTCACGACACGAGTCTCTTCACCAGTGCAGCGGGTACCGAAATAACTATTTCTTTTAAATTATTGCACATCTAGCGTGTTACCTCATGCAACCAAAAATATGATATGCATAAAGTTTAACTTTGAAAGTGGAATTTTATCAAGGCGGTATTTTTTAAATGTTGAATGTTTATAAAGAACATATTTTATTATGAGGAAAGGACTAATCAGTTTTTTTGCCTGATGATATCAAATAAGCAAATGAAGACGTCGGCTAAATATTTTATAACAAAATATGAATTGATCAAAATTTAACTCTGTCTAGATAGCCAAATAAATTGTATTGTAGTGTAGAGAAGCTGTCTAGTTTTCTTGTTATCGCGCTATAATTTATGGAGATAAAGCGAAATCTACATAAATAAATGGATGACAACACAGCACTCATTCCCAGCGATTTTTAGCGATATACCATACTACCAAATACTGACACGAGGAAAGAATGACATGAAAAAGAAGCGGAAATTAAAAAAAAATTTACAACACTTGCCGACTATAGAGCTTGGATATCGAGTACAATTATTATGTCGTAATTATCGGTATCCGAAAGCCAATAGCCGAATTATAATTTTGAACAATAATGTAAACGTTAAAATAATAAAATATATCGAGTTAGTGGTTAAGCAAGTATACGTGCGTTAGAATGTTGTCGATTCGTAGAAAGAAAGCATTGCGATTTACATTTATTTTCTTGGCACTTATCTTAACATTCGCAGATTTTTCACGAACATATTATTATGTTATGAAAGACAAATTTCAATCCGCGAATAAGTTTTGTGCGATGTTTAGTAAGTTTGCGTTTCGGAGTAGTTTGTAGCAATAAACAATTCTGCGAAGTTCCATAATGAAATATCAAAATCATACCTCGTAATTATAACATTTATAAAAATTTGCGGTCGCAATATTCAGACACATATTTGCGGTGACTTTCTAATGAATTTTGAAAGATCAACATATTCTATTACGGGCATAAAAATGAAAACAGTGAAACTTAAATTAGGTTTGTTTCCATTTCACAAAATTCACTGTACTATAACACACTGTACCTCGAAAGCCCGGTAATCCAGTTTCGTTTGTAAATATAAATATTATTAATGAAACGTTCATGAATAGTATCGATAAATAGTAATTTCGTATGATATTGACGGATATAGATGTATGTACAATTTAAATGCAACAAATCTCTCATTTGTATCACTTCTATGATGATAAATTATCTGCTTTCTCCTCTGGGTAAGGCATTGCGTGACAATATTAGAGCATAAAACAACATGCAAGGAATAACAATACCTAACTAACACTTTTCAACCCAATGTAAAAATAAAATTTAAAAATACAAAGCCTATTACTGCGAAGCTACAATATATTGCGGAGGAATAACTGATAGCTATACTGTAAATATTAGAAAAATCATGGTATTTGAAATAGTTGTACATAATATGATCAAAGATTACGTGATTTAAACGTGGAAAAGTTATAACCATGACGAGTTTCAAATGATATTAAATGAAATCTATATTATTTAAAATATGGAAGATTTTTTTTTTTAAAAATACTCAGTTAATAAATTTAGTTTACATAAACTACAATAATGAACATTGGTATAATACCATTCCATTGAACATTGTCAAAAAAAATAATATAATATATTTCGGATAAGAAATTTATTATATGTGAAATTCTATTCCGGCAACTAGTATTTAAATAATATTTTCTTTTTTTCCGGTTTCGGATCCTGAATCCTGATCGTAAAATATAATGTGGAAATCAGTACTAAAAAATATGTTTTTATTATTTAAAATATCCTGCTTTCCACCAAGAACTAACAGTTAACATCTTTCAAATGTTTCCTATGGTGTATAGTTGTTATACTATTGGGGACTGAAAGGGTTCAGTGAAACATAATAAAAATACGTCACGAAGAGATGCTATCTTATATTTTTTTTAAGATTTATAAAAGATAACATTTTAAACTGTCGGGATAAAGTGCCGGCTGGCAATATAAAAGCTTGAATATTTCACATTAATAGGCGAATTTTTAAAACATTTCAAAAACCTTGAAGCACAACAACGGCACTGCGTACAGACGTCAAGTTTTTTAAATACCTGCCTTTCATTAGGCCGAATATACAGTAAATAATTGGGTAATTAAAAGCCAAAAATGTGCGGCTTCGACTTAGGAATGTAATTGAAAAACCACACTAAGAAATATTTCAGAAAATACTCAAATTCAACGAAAATTCCACGAATATATTAACGAACAAAATTATTCTTAACATTATCTTTGTGCCACTGTTTGAATTCAAAACTCACAAATCCGACAAACGATACATACCGTCGAAAACTTTAAATATTTCAAAGCTATAATGCCGTAAAAAATACTATATGGTTACAGAAAAAATATAAGGAGTTATTTTAGAGGTAAGAAAATCATATGTAATGACGTAGTAGGTAATTTTTATTTAGTCTCGCATACATTCAAAAATATATGTTCAAACTTTCCAGTTCAAATACTTTTAGAGTTCACTATATTTTAAGCAAAAACTGTAAGTAATAAAACGATGTATAATATTTATTTAACATGCATTGATTCTTATTTATTACATAATTAATAAATGGTATTAATTAGTTTATCAAAATTCATAGAGGATGAAAACAGAATTTCAATATTGTCCTGTCACATTTTACCAATATAAAATCCTTAAGTTTTTTTGAAAATATTAATGAAGTATGTATAATTTATCACGTAAATAGTGTAAATTATAAATCTTTTACAAAAACTATAGCTTACAGTATTTATCCGGTATTTTTAATATAAAAAGATCGGTTTCGCTCATAATTATCTTTTTATTATGGTAAAAGAAAAGATAATTTCAATGCTGACAAAATTTTTATGAGTAAATAAATCATTAGGTCATTTTATAAGATTATTATAAACGGAAAGCTTTAAAACTATATATTTATTGAATTGACATTTACTTAGTAGAATTCCATCATAACACTTTGAAAAAATAGCAATGTATTTTGCAGTGTTTTAAAACTATAATTTTCAGCGAGTATATATCAAATCGATTACTAATTGTGGCGTGAGAAAAGGATGTTTTTTTAAGGCGGATGTAAATTATGAGAAATTGACCGGGACTGACTGTCCGACGCTGTTATACGCCAACAATCAGTGCACAAGACTACACACTCCTGCCCTAGTTGTAAAAAGAACCAGTTTTATCTGACGACTCGCATGTACCGACTTATCTGTGCATAATAATACTATGCACTAAAATTATGCTAAATGATAACCTGTTGAGAAGAGGCTTTAAAGAGCGTGAGACAGTCGAATGGTCGATACACAACAAATTAAAGTGACTACTCAAAGTGCAGGTCACGTTGAATTATTGGATCATTTTTTTTTCACCCACAGTACTTCTAAAGTGGGTTATATTTCGTTATATAATTACCCAGACCTACTACTGAGACTGGCTTGAAACTGATATATTTAAAATCGCACTGCGAATGGAAGAAAGTTTTTTGGAACAGGAATTGTGACGCACTGTGTCTTTTTACTGCACCTTATGGTACACCTGTTGAAAAATATTTATAATTGCTATTAACAAATTGAATCTCGGAAACGTGTTTTGACGTGATAGACCGGCCCTTCGAAAAAAGACAAATAAGATACATTAAACTAAGTATTTGACAAAGAATTTTAATGTTTTCTTATTACCAAGACTCAAACGATTTCAAAACAATCATTCGATTAGTCTTATCACCCATGAAAGTATTGGTTTACACGATCTAAAAACACAATCATTTCGCGTGCAATACACTACATCAACATTCCCCCTCCTGAAGACGAAAAAAAAGTGGCACCGAGTCCACTCCGAGGAAAATTTTTGCAAGATTCATAAAACAGATTGTTTTGGGACATAAAATAAAAAAAAATAGATTAAGATCCCTATACCGGCAACAGAAAAAACAGTTCCTATAGGGCTTGCGAAGTGTGTGCAAACCAAAAAAATAAGTGAGATTCGGTACATGTATAAGTGTGGCTCTACACATGGGGAAGTGTTGACAATTTTATCAATCTAGTGCTATTTTTAATGTTGTTAACATTCTCAGAAAGTATCATTTGATTTTATCCAACATTACCATAGTTATCACACTTTTAATAAACACTTAAGAAAAATGTCGTTTGTTCAAAAATGGGCCGGGACTGAGAGTTAATATATATATCAACCATCCAATCGAGTTCAACAAATTGACGTCATTTTCGGTTATATATTTGGGTCTCATTTTCAATTCATTCTAGTTATGCAAATTAATGACAATGGAAAAAAGTTACCGTTGATTGAAAAAGAAAAAAAACACTGCAATAGTTTATATCTATTTTCGAAAGACTTGTGTCAAACGTTTGAGCGTAATCGATATTTCATAAATAAGAATGGTCAATATGTCGTCACTATATAAACATCGGCGATAATATTGTCGACGTCTTTTCACATGTATCTCATACGAATGCAAGATGAGTCACCATCGGCATAAGAGAAGCAGTCAACCAGCCGCGAATATCATCGAGAATGGTAACGGTACAGATGACAGCAAATCTCCAATCTTGCCGCTCCAATGTTTTCCTGATACGTCCGTTAATACCAGGTAAATAAATACGAACCAAACAGCAAGAGGAGAGGTCGACTGATGTTTTATTATAACAATGAAATCATGATAAAAAAAAATACACTAACCGTGTTAAATGCACGAGACATTAACGAATACATATATTATTAACAACATTATATGTATATAATAATATATTTATGTGATTAAAATAATCATGAACCGGTTTTTCTACCAGATCCTGTGACAAAAAAAGTGCGATTTCAATCCTACCGGCTAAAACGATTTAATATTTTTACAGTGGCCACAGAATAGTTTTTATACTCTGAATCGAGAAATAATACATAAAATTAGAGCTTTATCAAAGTTTAAAAACACATTCAATGAATCAAACATGTATTAAAACACTGTAGATAGAATTAGATAAAATGTAGATTTTTAAACAGTTATTGACGACGAAAAATGACAAATTACAGTTGAAAACAAAGCATTCCAGTCATTTTTAAACAATTAATTAAGTAGGTGTGTAATTGATTTGGAATTGTCAAAATTATTTTGCTATCATTCACCTATTGGGAAGTGTAACATGCATAGCACCTTTTCATTTATTTATACACAAGCGTCACTATGATTTTTCCTTATTTACTCATGGACAGATATCTACTCTAATCACTCAATATTTGAAGCAGCATATTGACCATTTTAGTGGAATGAATTGATAACAAATTAAACACAAGTAAAAGTCAAAATTAAGCCGATATTCATTATTCGTATTATTTATATTTTAATAAATCCGTACCAGGGACTGGGTAGTAATGATATCACATTTAAATGTCTTTTTTTTATCAATTGTATATAGTATGATAGCCATTTTCAGGAGAAACTTTCAATTTAAACATGCTCCATAGGTCGATCACATTGGAGCAACAATCAATTGTTAACGATGACAAATTATCGAACGTACATGTCTTGAATAAAATTATGAAAACGTTACTATTCTCTGCATCGATTATATGCCGTAGATGTTGTTTTTAAGTCCGATTATGATTTAGAAAATAAAAAGATACTATCAATTTCAAATAGCCGCTTAAAAAATAAAGAACGCATTTCGCCTCAAACAAGAGTCTTAAAACAAGACTGTGTTTTCATTTTTTCATAAACAATCATACTCACAATTCCAAGAAATCAACAGATGAAGTGATGTAAAAATAATAGCCTGAACCAAATAGTGATTCACGGTTATGCACAACGCAATAAATAGATAAGACGGACGCATATAAAATTTTGCAACGACTCACAGGTCACAAAAAGAATAAATTTACGACAATTGAAGAACGCAAAATAAAAATGAAAAAGAACAATATTTTAGTTGCTCAAGAGAAATAAATTCTATCAATATTGAATTTAAACATTCAGTGAACGGCAACAATCATTTGTTAAACACAACATGTATGAGACCGATCGATAAAAATGATGTGTTAAGTAAATTGATAAGGGTGGATTTTTCATCACACTTTACACATTCTCACCATGCAATTCGTAATGTCTTTCAATGATAAATATTCAATAGTCTTACCTCTCGATTAATCGAGAGTGTCAAGTAAAAAATCTTATCGGCAACAATCAAACCATTTTCCGTGAATGCAAACACAAATATGTTTTTTTTATTTAGTGTATTTGCTTTCTTTATGTGTATTATGAACATTTCTTTCAAAATCATACAAATCAAAAATTTTCCGTGTAATTGATACATAATACTATTTTTTACCAAGACTTATAAAAAAGTGGAAAAATGGTTAAATGTGGCTATAATTATTAATTGTTGTGTCCACGCTTTGGAAGCAGTTGTTGTCCATACAGGATGTTCGCCAAGAAGGTAAACTACTGTATTGTTGTATACATTTATGAAAAATGAAAACCAAATGGTTTAATGGTTACACTGTCAGCTAAAAGTCTGCCTCTGTTGGCTTCAAAAATACCAACAATTTTTATGGCATTTTTCATCATATTTTTACACATTTCAATCGGTACTTTTTGAGTAATTACATCACGTATGTTTTGTTTCAGTCGTTCAAGTGTTTATTTTTTGTTGGCATAAATATTTTCTAATCATCACAATAATTTACGATTGACTTTGATAAAATGTTTTTAGAGTGAAAACACGTTACCTTATCAAAACTTTCTTCATAATAATTTTGCCATGTCTATATTTTAAGGCTGCCAAATATGAACTATCAAAATTCATGTATGCTAAAATAGCGATCAAGCAAAGTGAGTATTTCCCGGTGAACACCTTGTATTTATTTCACGTCGGAAACACTTTCTAATTTAATTATAGATATGAATCTTCAGCAATAAAATATTGGCGTCAATTAAATGGATTATCTCTGCAAATTTTATTAATATAGCTTTTGTAAATAAATAATCTGAGCTCTCCAAGATTCGAGATAATTAGTCATTTCATTCGAAGCTAACAATAAAATAGACAATTAATCGCTGACAAAGAAAACAACAAAACTATAAAAGTGATTTAAAAGTTCGGTGCGTAAATAAAATTGATTAATTTATTTTATTTCCTATGCATTAAAATTTCAATATAATTGATGATTATATAGTGTCTTAAAGAAATGTAAATCATGAGTTTTATAGTTTGGTGGAATGAAACTAAATATTTAGTTTTTTAGTAGATAATTAGTGAACAAACTTTCTAATGAAGAATCTTTTGCCCAAAATATGAAATAATAATGACATATATACTTTTATGAATTTTGTGCCGAAACATATCGTTAAAAGCTTTATCCTGTGGTAATATAATGTAAAGACAACCTTTTATCTGTGAACTAGGAATGCCAAAACAATAGCAGAATGGTATTAGTCAGGAATAAAATATGCCACAAAATATAGATTCCAAAAAACATTTCCTATGACAATCGACAATAATATAAACTTTGATTTCTTGCTGAGTGCAAAAAGTTTACGTGGTACGAATTAGCCGCTTTTCATTTAAACATCGTTCACCTTTCGTGGAACAACTAAGCTAGACTGATCACTGCTCAATTAAATGACGCCGCGGCGAGGTGGTCAGTTTATTCAGGTGTAGTAATCTCAACCACACGGCTTACACTACATTACATTATACAATTCGAAAACGTGTTACATAATTACATGAAAATACTAAGAATATAATAAACCACGAGGACTGATCGAGGAATTGTCTGACGGTTCCGAACACTAAAATTAGCGACGAAAATTCTAAGGGAATTAAATAGGTATCTAATGGATTAATAGATTATCGTATCTATTAGATAGAAAATAATTGTATCCAACGTTGGTAGCTACTTGAATGTTTTATTGATTATAATTGTTATAGTCTTCTCCAAATATAAACCTAACTCTGCCGTTTGATTGCAAAATAATACAATTAGTCAATTCATATTTGTATTCCAAATTGATATGGGAGTGTATATAAATATAGGGTGTATATGTTAGCTTTGATAAAACCTAAACAGGTAATATAAAACAAGTAAAATGGATCGAGTGAAGTCATGAAGGATGGAAAAAGTTAAAAAATTGAGTCGAAAGATCAATGTGGATAACAAAAAATAAGGACTTGTGGTTAGGATAATATGACTCATTAAACACCGCAGAACTCGGCGCCAGTGGTTTTAAAATCATTGAATCACATCGATGCGCTAATTAATTTATCGAGTATTCCAATTGAACGATAAAAACTTTGTATGAAAAAAATATTTTCAAAAAAATGTCAAATTTTAAATCTGAGTTCAATTAGTAAATGAAAGAGTTTGTTATGTGAAAAGTGAACTAAGGATTGAAACTGATTTTGATTTCTAAGTTGTACCGATTTTTTAATGTATACCTGTGTCAGGTTGAAAATCCGCAGGCAGTCGCGACGACACAGAGATATCTGCAAATACAAGAAAAACAATTATATATAACATTCATTCTTCATGGATTAATATCATTAGCAGGTGCAAAATACAGTTCACCTGTAATAATAGAGACATATCAATGTTTCCGCGAAATTTACTGTTATATGTTACGTGTTAGCAAAATAACATTATTAGTAATATGTTGGCAAACAATAATGAAAACCATTTCAAGAAAATTAATAGTGGCATTGCAAAAGAATAAATTGTGGTTATCACTTTTTAATTTTTAACTGATATTTATATAATAAAAGCACAGCGTTTATAAAACAATAAATATGGTAATCAGTGAAGAAGGAATTGAATTTATGCTATCTATAATATTATACATTAATCACATTTAATCGGTATTATAACAGTAACTAGTGTCAGGAATATCGAGAGAGCGTTGTTTTAATTTTAGTAAAACATATATTTTAAGATGTTACTTCATGATGGAGAGATATTTTAAATAATTAAAAATATATTTTTTAAAACTAGTTCCACAATATATTTTATGAACGGGGGGTAATTTCACTTACCGCGAGCGTTATCAACTGATCGATCAGATCGTAAAATATATTGTAGAAATAGTACAAAAAATATGTTTTTATTATTTAAAATATAATATTATATTTTGCCTTTCTATCAAACAACGAAAGTAACCACTTTAAGTAAAAGCGATTAAAGAAGCGGGTAGGACTAAGCTTGTCTTAAAAAAAATATTGTGATCGAAATTCTGGAAATTAAACATTAATAATTAAAAAATGAAAACAATATACGGTAATGTTATAATTATATAAAATATTCATGTTTGATACAAAATTTGTCATATTGCCACATAAAACGTGCTTTATAATATGCGTAAATATAAGCAAAAAAAATGGATGCGTTATTCTTTGTAGTTTTTCGTGTTAAGTAGGATAAAATCCAACGGAGTGTTATGTGTAGACACCATCTTGATGGCATCTGGATTCCTCTCACTATATAACACGAACTTTGTCAAGTGACGCATCGCACCTCTTAGAGTTAAAAATGAACCATATTTAAAGTTTAGTATAAAATCTAAAAATATTATAAATAAAATAAGTGACTACTAATGTATGGACAGATTGCGTTTTTTATCGAGTAAAGTCTCGTAATATCTGTGGAGTCAGTTTAAAATTAATTATTGGACAAAAGAAATACTGTCGATTCGACATCGTGACGTGTTAAAGGATTAAATTGATATATGTTTCGTTGAGGTTTACGGATACGTCCACTAAGGCTACTCACTGCTCATATTTTATATTCAGTTTTGCAAATCGGGTCAGCACGACACGCCGGTCAGTGACGATATGAGGGGATTTAAACATACACACCGATTATCGAAGAATACATACAATATATTGTATATATCCGTAATATATCTGCATTTAGATAATTATTAAAAACATGAAAGTTTGTTAACAAATATATATCCAATTTTGAATTGTTGGCATGTAAATTTTGTTGCATCCGTGTGATAGAATGCCTGAAGATGCCGAAAGTCGAAACCCGGGTCGTTAGTGACAAAACATGTGGAATCGTACAAAATTGTAACAATTCAAATGTGATATTGAAATTCCATCAAGCACCTTCATTCGATATCATAAATTAAAAATATATCCGTTTTTTCGTCCCCATAGAAGTTGAAGAATATTCAAACATAATTATTCGTGTTATAGAAACAAAGAAAACTGAATGTGATGCGAGTCAATGATCACATATAATAAATTCATTTTATCCGTGATTAGATGAATATGTAAATATATCAACATATATGTCTATTCTAAATAATGGTATTGTTAATACTTTAACTAGTATTAATATACGTGGAAATTTTGGAATACATATACTCCAATCAGTCAACCTCTATAAAGTTAACTTTGGTGCGCGAAAACTGGCTACCGCAGTTTGATATTGTTATTATTTATTTATATCATATTCACGAGAGCTGAGTTAGAGAGCGAGAGAGTAATAATTTTACAAAACTACTAAATGTGCTTTCGAAAAGTATTCCCATATGAACGTGAATTTGACTAAACGCTGCGATAAGCCTAGAAGATACTCCTTACATTCATTTGAAATAATTGAGGTAAAGATTAACACCGATATGAAAGCATCCAAGACTTTTCGGATTTCTTAACATAACATAAGTATTTTAATATTCCCACATCTTTCTCTCTACGTCTCTGTGTATCATTGAGATTTCGTAAATAAAAAGATACATATTTATAACACGGTGAAAAATATAGCAATGTATTTTAGATCTATAAAATTTATTTGATATATACAGTTGACTGCTATATCGGCTAACTCTCTCATTAGAACTATGGAGTTCTACCAAGTAAATTCTAATTCAATCAATAAGAAATATTTATATATACGGTTATCAAAACGATAGCACTTTTATACAAATTTGATTTATTTTTAAATTGTTATCATATTTCATTAAATTTCAAACGATTCGATATAATTATTTTAGAACAATGCCTTGGTTGAAATTTATGAAACGTACGGTAATTAATGGAGTACCATAGAACACTATTCGTTGAATTAGTAACGAATAACTAAAGTCTGTAGCATAAGGGACAACATTTATATATTGTGAATAATTATTCAATCTTCCTGATATTCAGTATTGCAATAATGCAACAAAGTATTAATAAAATCTTGCATGCATAGCAGTCGTCTTCTCGATAGCGCTACACAGGAGTAGTGTTGTCTTGTCAGAAACCGGTTTGGCTGGTCCCTCAAACCCCGCCCCGCGCGACTCCGGCGTCCTAATATCGCAGCAGATCGGTCGTATCAGATCGCCTCTTGCCATCATATTATTGCTATGGACGATCGAGAGTTCAGATCTAAACGGGCACAGCTACCGCGCGTTTAAAACGAATGGTTTACTACCTGGCGTGAGAGATCGGTAACTAAGGACTTTGAAAATGAGTTTTCAGTAGCGTGCTAAATGTAATTTACATCAAAACCTCTCCAACGGTGTAAATTGCCTGTTTTTGTAAACCTTGACATTACATCTACAATAAAAAAATCTCGGTTTAGCATTAATTATCCATGTATTATATTTTTCACTTTTAATGTTTAAAATTTCAATTCTTAGTGTGTAGCCATTATTGAAAAAAAAAACAACGAATATTTTTTCACTAATACCACAGACAACTCAAAATTAAATAATTAAAGCCCAATTTCTATTCATTTATCATCAGTTGATAACAGTCGCGTCGAGTGATATGGTCTTGATCTTTATAAAAAAAAAAATGTGGAATTAGCAGCAAAAAATATTTTACTTGTGAAGATATCATATATGTAAATATTTGCTAGATTGTTTAAGCCTGTGTAAAAAAGTTAAAGTAGTAGTTTCTCAATCTCAATAATCAAACAGTAAATCGATAATTACATTGAAAATACTACTTGACTAAAAAATATATATTTGTATAGTTTTCATTGATAAATTTTGCTGACTCTATATTTCGTTACTTCGTGACGAGAATTATTAATTTCATTGTCCGATTCAATTGATGTACACATTAGTTACATCACAAGCTACCAATAATAATAGAAGACATTTTAAAACTTGAATTGTTTCATTAACTACTTTCATTGCGGTAAGCTTCGGTCGATATTAAGCTACGATTCTAGCTGCAATTTTTCTTCGTTTAATAATAAAAAATACAAAATTGACAATGTGAATGTAATAAGTTGTAACAATATTTTTCACTCATGTAAAATAGGGCACAGTCAAGCTATACAGTAACCCTCTTTATTGTAGCTTAGAATTTTAAATCAGAAAAAGAAATAATTCTTATTTGGCGGTTTTTTATTGAAAATGAACATTATGGGGGACACTTATTTTGGTCTAGTACACTAAACATGTTTTCTTGTAGAGCTTATATAAAAAAAACCCCAATAAACCCTTTGTGTCGTTTTTATATTAAGAAAGGAATATATCCGAGTTTTTTCTTCTTTTGACAGCTCCAATGTATGCATGCGTAACTCGACGTGAACGTAATTTCCTAGTAAGGAGAGGCGAAACTAAATCGGTCTGACCAATACGCCCCTGGGCTTGCAATGCACCTGCCGGTCGTCAGTTCATTCACAAAATAGAATAAGAACACTGTCTGTTTTTCTCGGAACAACGCTGTGATTTACAACGGCGTGCCAGACATTATTGCTTAGTGGGAAAGCAATCTAAGGACAAAAAAATCATAACAGTATTCGATATGACAACGACTACACTGTGACTCTTCCATAGCTTTATAATTCAAGCTAAAAACTTCTTTCAGTGTAAAAGATTACATTTAATGAAAACATAAATGAAAACCTACATAAACAAAAATAACACATAACATCACAAGACTATTTCTATTCCAAAATAAAACGCCAAGAACTAAAGATTAAAAGTGGAAATAAGAAAATACAAATTAATTTATATTTCAAATAAGCAAAAAAATAGACTTGTTTCAAATTAAATATTTCTACGACTACACATAGATTGACATTAATATTTTTTTCCATAAAGATACTGGCTGTTACTAAGGTTTTTTTATGAAGTCTACATAGTTTTTTATTTGACAACTGCTATTTTAATCTTTGGAAATATATTTTAAATAAACAAATATTTCACAAAAAAATATTACTGAACATTTAGTCAGCAGACATTCAACATGACAGTCAACTATTAATGCCATATCTCGATTATTCATTTCATTTTCATAGATACAATGGAAGCGACAGGGTCACAAAAAAGCACCTAGTGTCGCTCAACAAACACATTGCATAGAAATTGAACAGTGAATTATCATAACTCAACGAAGCGCGGTTATAAAACTCATATTACAATTTATATATATAAAAAAATGAATTATAATACAAACGTACAGAATCGCATATTTTAATAACACATATATGATCCATTGATAGCCTAAGTATAGTGGAATCGGTAATAAACATTGGTCTGAGTTTGTCAAGTTTGACAAATTATATACACAATGTTTTTAAATTTTGTATTCGGAAATATTTCCAAAATGGCGTGTCTGTCTATCGACCGGCATACCACTGGGAACACAAGCCCAGGATGTCCGCGGGCAGCGAACCCACATTTACTCTACCGAAAGGGATGCAATTAATAGACACGAACAAGAAGGTAAATTAGATCGAATCTGTGTCTGATGATGATGACGTGTGAGTGACTGGCCGTGGGCCTTTGCTGGACCACTATAAGAAAGGAAGATTGTTTATTTATCATCAGATATTTTGAATTTTATTGTATAGAGGATATAAGATTTATTTATTATGGAACATGTATGTGTGTACAGATAGCCAGCAACATTTTTTATTATAGATAAATAATGTATTGTTAGAAAGACTCGTTTCCTAATTTGATAATGCGTAATCGGTCCTTGCTGCTTAAATACATAACATTTAAACTGTTCAAACTTTGTACGATTCCACATGCTTTGTCACTAACGACCCGGGTTTCGCTTTTCGGCATCTTTGAGCAGTATATCACTAGAACTGTCAGTTCTATTACATATGTGTAATATAACGTCTAAAGGTGAAATCCGGGTCGTAACAAAACATGTGTACAAAGTTTCAACAATTTCATCTAGCACATTCAGCTTATATCATAAGCATATGTAAGCCTGTTGAAAAGTTGTGTTTCATTAGGTAAAATAATTTACATTAAGTATGCGGACAATGTAAAAAATTAGTACAACATATTTATATTAAAAAAGTATTTATATCAAAGTCGTACAATGCTTGGAAACAGCCGGCGATTTACAAACGTAATAATATGAATTTTTGTAACTAAAAATCAACCGAAAGCCTGACTACTTGTCGCATCATTTCAAAAAAACATTAATTTCACGGCAAATCCAGAAAATATTACGACTCTCAGTACAATAACTTCCAAGCCGTGACAAATACTAAAGGTTGTAGCTTTTGACGTGATAATTTACGGTCCGACGTGAAAGTAAGTAAGCACTAAAATAATATATAATATACCAGCTCAGCAGATAGATAATGGGAAATAATAAATAGATTTATATTTACGAGTTTTTAAGACGTTTAGAATTTACGTTGTATGGGAAAAGTATTCATCAGCCATATTAACATTAGTTACGGTGAAAAGTTCAATAATGTTTGAATGAATTGGCAATTTCATACTAATGACTCCATGACTTACTTAATCACAATGTAGACGGGGTGACGAACATTTACCTAAAATTATTCAATATGTATACGCTATTTTATATATATATATAATATAAAATAGCGTTTTATAGGTTGCGTTAGTGGTCTTTGTAAGAAATATTTAGTAATATCAATGCAGCACTAAGCAGCAAACTGGTAATTGTATTTTATATACAAATGAAAGAATTAGTAGGAGGTGTTTGAGTGTGCACTATTTTCTCAAAAGAGACATCGTTGTCATATTTCAAGCGATTATAATTATGTTAAAGATAAAAGAAACTTTCGACAAATTTATCCCATCATTTTTAATTTAACGCATTGTTTTCGCACAGTGCTACAGCCCTGAGTTTCAACATCGTTTCATAAATGCACGCAGTTACTATAATGTAAAAAGTGTGTATTCAGAGATGCTGCATGAATCATTAAAACTTTCAAATGATGCTATTTGAATTAACCTAAGTAAAATAAATGAAGATATGAACTACGTTGTACAAGATTCGGAACAGAAAATATCAAAAGAATCACCGTATAAACTTCTATGTTTTTAGTGATAAAAGATTTTGCAATCAACTTTTTAAATAAATTAATTTAATCCTAAATTTCAGTTACATCCCAACATATTATGTATGAAAAGTCTGATAAAACTTGGTAATGTGAGTACAATGATACTTCGTTAAACCATAGACCATAGTGCAAGTATAGATGTGCTAAATAACCGATGCCACATAACCGTGAGTGAAGATGAAATTTTAAAATACACAAAAAAGGATTCGCGTGTATAACCAATGAATTCACATTAATACGTTTCTCTAAGTATTGAAATCTATACATCAATGTGCTTTTTCTTTTGAAAGAATTTAACCGTAAACATTTATTGTTTGCGAGCTTTTACGATGCATATGCATATATATATGCATGGTGTATGAGTTTCCACGGACAGCCATAAAATAGGTAGCAACATTGTTTATGGATTGATACGCGTGTGCATTTTCGCTATGCAAGTGCCCCCTCCAGGAGTGTGGTTCCGACCGTAGGTAATTATGCCCGTCAGACATTCCTACATGGGCCGTGGAAATGCGCACGTTCGGGGGTCGTTGCCCACCCCGCCCGTTACCGCAGCGCAATAATGCTCAATCCACCCCTTATTTACGTTAACGGCTTACCGTAACACACATACCTAGTGAGCTCGCCTACTGCTTGCTAACTAACGTGGACTCGTAACATAAACACATTCACGATACAAGTCGCGTAATTGTATTTTCCGTGACAAGTAAGCTATGACTCATAGTTTTCAGCTAAAAACACTATCTTGCAAAATAGACTACTATACTGGCACTACTATACAAAATCACATCGTCATTTTTATAAGGTTTTATTTGGCGGCAGAAACTAAAGATAAATTAGTAAATCTTTAATGAGGTAAAGTTTAATTTTTATATAAGAAAATATCAAGTGAAATAAAAAGCATAAGCAACCGTAATCAACATCGATTATGTAAAAAAAACAAAATAGCAAATACCAGCACTCAACGGTCTTTGTTACTTTCGCACCCCATCGTCCAAAATCACCGAAGTATATTCCCAAGCCAATAAAGTCAGAAATATTTATAGCGTACAACTGTACATAAGTAATTTTGAGTTGAAGATTCACGACGTTACAACTGATATACATTTTCTGTTGATAAAAAAATCTCGCGGGAGACATTAATGTGAAGAACAAAATGAAAAATAGTCGTGTAACATCTTGTGCGATAACAATAATTATATGTTAGTCAAAATGTTTGGTACAAAAGTTATTTATATATTAAGAAAGTGAATAAGCTGGATGTACGAGTGTCATACGAGATGGGTTGATAAAATACTGCCGCATAAAGCTTTCGTCACATTTTATTCCTAATTACAAGTTATTCCTAATCCAACGCATTTCCCTTATTTTGTGCTTCAGTTGATTTATTAACGTTATGGTCCAAAATGGTTAAAATAAAAAGAATGAAAAAATAATTGAATTTAAAAATTTATAAAACGTTGGAAAGTCGGATAACTATATCGTTTCCATATACATTACCAATTTGCATGTTCGCAGATATATATTATAGAGACACTTAAAGCTTTGAGTGAAAGATATACAAAAGTTTTCATTAAACGAAGAAAATTTGTGAGGTGGGTATGCCATCACGCTAGGCGAGATTAACTTCTAGAACTACCTACGAATCCTTGCGTTTGAAAATTTCACATACTTGGGATGTATTAAAGCATCATATAAATAATATACTATTCATATGAAAAAGTTAACGACAAATGATATTTTGATAAAGGAGATAAGCAATGAGTTATAATTTTATTTACTATGTATTATTGTTTATTCAGAAAAAAACAGGCTGAGAAAATGAGCATTTTATATTCAATATACGTAGATCAATATTAAATTCACTAATATAACACCAAATTTCATTTTAATATAGCTGTCACTAGCTGACGAAAGTAATATTGAAATGTGTTTTTATTATTCAAAATATGTTGTTGTTTAAGAAGACTGACTGATCAGTCTACTCTAAAAGGCAACAAGTTTCTGTTATCCTGAAAGTATAGCGTACTTATCGATAATATGAAAAAGACAATTATGATATTCCACTGAAAAAATTCAAGATCATATCTTAGTAGGCAATATGCATATATTGCATGTTTGACTGCAAACATGCACAATAAGCCGATAAATAAATCCTACATTCAACCATCGTCTATTACGTTTTTAGAATATTTTTTTAATACAAACTGATTATTTTACAACATCTATTAATGCTTTTAAAATGTCAATCAATACTGGCTACGGTGAAATACAATGAAAATGGTAATTCAATTGACAACCAAAACGCTGAATAGTGTAAGCATTTGTATAAGAATTATAGTTTTATTTCAGTACTTCGTGCGATAAATCATAAATCCATTGGCGCTTTCAATCTGTAACTAAAACGACACCATTACTTCACTTCAACTGTCAAAGCATATATTCGAACAATTTGCAGTAGGAAAGATGTTCCAAACAAGTTAGTGATGCCAGTTTAGTATACATCCAATACAAGCTATAATAATTAAATTTGAGCGTTCGTCATAAATCAAATGATCCGAGTCGGAGTTGGAATCGAGCCAAGTGAAAAAATAAATTAAAGGTCGAGCGTCAGATTTCCGCAGAAATCGCGAGATACATGGACTCGTCCCAGCAGGTCGTCATAAATTTTATCAACTTTTCTGAATATCAAACCATTCAAATAGCTAATAAACTTATTTTATCGATGGCTTCAGAGTCAATTCAGTACTGCGTTGAAATATTTATAATCTTTAACTGTAAATAAATTTTATATTTGGTAGCCAAGCCACCCTAAGAAATTGATAAAATGAAAAAGAAATTGCAAATATTTAATATACAATTCGGTGTCATCATTTCCATTGCATGTACTGTATAATTTGCGTATGATGTTGCCATATTATTTGCTAAGCTATTTCTAAATAAATTGATACATACATTTAGTTTTTCAATTTATTATAACCACAATCCGCTAAAAAAAATCACTACTTAATTACGCGGATCACAGTAAGGTATCGGTTTAAAAACATATCGCATGAATATAGCAGACATCACGGGTGTAAAATTAATAATCACTCGATTTCTCCATATACGAAATGAGTCATTCCGATTCAATACGGGTTAAACATTGGCCTAATGCAGGGGTTAGCGGAGCGACTCGCGACCTGCATGCGGTTCTTTGCGTAGACGTTTGCGACTCTTCGGTCATAAACTCCAATCTCATCCCGTCTCAGTAACCTTATAACTTTCGAGCTTAGGAGAAAGAGCTGCAGAACAAACTTCGACTCGTACTCTTACAATCTTTGACTTCATATTTATGTGAACAAACATTCTCAACTGTGAACCAAATAAAAAATAAACTTAAAAGCAGAATGACAAACTGCCGACCCCTGGCCTACTAAAGAAAGTTAGGCGTGACTTATCAGAGACCAGATTTTTTTTACATCTATTGAGATGCGTACATACAATTCAAAAATAAAAAAACCAATGGTTAAAAATTACTTAAAATATATTCAGCTATCTCCCTATTTTATTTTAACTGAACAGTCGTGTGCATGTTAGTATCGTAGCAAAAAAACATTCAAGCATATAAACGAATTTAAAAAGTAACCGACAAAATGTAAAAAATACACACATCAGAATGGCTTAAAGAATTTTTCGGCAACGAAAGAATGTTCACTGTCAGTCGTCAAAGGAAAAAACTGAAAGTCATCTTCTAATAAAACTGAATAATATTTCAGGTTCAAAAGAACAGAAATTACTAATGGAGTTTAGTGTAATGCTATCATGCGATCGCTGGACTGGTACTTTTTCGATTTCGGTTGTTATCTGTGAATCTACGTATCTATCTAGTGCCGGTGGATTTATCGGCGTTGAGTTGCGAAGCTTTCCGTCGGGTCTCGATCCCGCCAGCGACCAAAGCTCAGTAGATTGAAAAATATGTTTCGAGGAGTCAGTAACATTCAGTGTCTGCATACCGAAAACATCCCGTACACATTCAAATGGAGATACAGAGTGGTTCTGATTGATTAATACAACGTCAATCTTATTAATAATCTTAGTAGTGTACACGTACCTTGTATAAGAATTTTTTAATGAAACTAGCTCGATTATACACATATGTGTAATCAAAGAGCTGCCTGAAGTTATGTCGCAAGTTTATATATCTCAATGAACAATAAATAGTATGTCAATTAACTAAAACTTTAACCATCGGATATTATTTAATCAGCATAATTGAATTTCTAAATTAAGCTATGCTGCGACAAAATCTTTTTAAGCATATATTCTAACTTATGTGATACAATATATAATACTGTGAAATAAACATAAAATTAGCTAGAATATTTTAGGCAGGGTAGAAAGATCGAGTGGTTTGACAGATTACAAGATATGTTTGTGTGTAAAATGTTTAGATTTGGGATTGCATTTGAAATTACCACGAAACGATTAGCATAATTCTAACCAGTAGCAGATAAGCGATATAATATAAACGGGTAGTAATAAGGTAACCAAATTTGCGTTGATGGCTTGAGTGGATGAAAATATTTTGTTTATTTACTTTGTTTTCCCCCGTCATTAAAATTTATTATATGATCTCTGAGGACGCGAAGTGAGGCAGGTGACAAAATGATGAGCTATGTAATTGAAGATATCGATTCTTTAGCTCAATTCACATTTTTTTTTTTTTGATAATAAATAAATGATAAATTTTAAATCGTAGAATAATTTTGAAAAATATAATTTACTTGACTTCAAAAGATGGGGATTTTTTTTAAATTTCAGTTAGCCCAATTCACTTCTCAACACTTTATATGATGGATTTGTATACAAATTCATAAAACCAAAAATCTAGAATTATGTTTTTAAGCATGAAATAAAAAGTCAACTGTAGTACATGATAATTAAATAATCAGCCACGAGCGAGAGGGGTGAAAGCCTTGAGGAAATTTCAGCAATCTTGTAAAGTTACGTAAATCGAGATAAGTAACCTTTGAAGCTGACGTTGTGCTTTCCAAAAGTTAAGTTAAATAATACGAAAGCCCACAATGCGCTGAAACAGTCGCTAGCTAGCAGGACCGGTCTTCACTTTATTTTTTTTCATTTCGTTTGCCACGGCAGTTCCATCGCCATAATAAACAATAGAACAATGAAAATAATTAAAGCGCAAAACACATTCGTATCTGTGCGTCGGTAGGAGTCTGTACCGCGGGGAGAAACGGATCAAATGGCACCGCTCGGTCCAGCTCGGGCCGAGAAATGCGGGCCGGAATGCCAGGAATTGGCTCAGGCATCCGGCCCGGCCTGCGACGAACAGAACCAGTCTTTTCACATAGGAAACACAGCGCGAACGACACACGAAAACACATCGAGCTGTGGGAAAATGACAGCGCGATACAGGGATGCATCTACCCTCCTGTAATGGGGGTTAACATGCTTATAAGAGGTGCATTTTTCAAACACCTAACCAGGCAAATTGTGTTATTATTTTACGTATAATTATAATCTCGAACCGACAGCTAACCAACCGCTGATACATATATATTTAATACTGAATACGAAGAAATTCACTCAAATCTCGAACCGCAGGCAGCACGCAAAGTAGTTAAGAAAGAATGCTTCATTAAAAAAATGGATTATTATTTTATATAAAGATTTTCTATATGTTACCATATAGAATTATGTTAATCTTCTTTATGTTTTAGAATAACATTACATTTGAAACAATAATAAAATTGTTATAAATCTAATCACCTTTTCTTATCATTTGAACATTAATATTTCAGTGATCGGAACTCCATATTTCAATCTGAATACACGCTTCCGCGTCCTTTCAAAAATATGCTACGAAAACATACTTATTGTAAGATAATTGAACATTCTAACAGTTTGAAATCATCGCAGTTTTTTATGTAAGTTAATAAATGAAACTGTTCACATATGTAAAAATAAATTTAAATGGCGTAAGGCAACTTTCGAAGTATATATGAAAAATTCAAAAAATGGGAACTTTTCTCACACTCCCAGGAAATACAAGATCACATCTGCATAAGAAAATCACATCTCGGTCTAGGATAGACCTATATCTAAGTCGTTAAATATTTGGTCGTCATTCTGTATAAACTATACGTGGGAAACTTTTCGCACGTCCCTGTTCATGAAACAAACAAAAAAGCGCGGCAAAGAAGACAGCCGCCGAAGATGTATTTATTTTATCGCGACAATGAGGCGGCGAAGGATCGACGGTCGAGATGGCCGCGGATCGCGAAAATATGTTCGCCAACTATTCGAACGGGAATTCACCGAAAGGTATTTATCTGGCTTTGTAGACGAGCTTGCCGAAGTGCTCTGATCGTGATACGAACTTTTCGGGCATTTTTTCAATACATACACACTTAAAATTACTCGCATTAACCGGACATCGTCATCATTGTCGCTTATGAAGACTGCCAAAAACATTAAGGTCAACACGATTTAGAAGAAACAATAAAAATATTAAAAAGTTTAAAAATCATTGCAAACATGGTGATAATGTCTCTTACAAATCTCTTGATAATTTTATCGATTCTGACATTTGCAACAATCTGTGGGTTGACATAAAACTTTAAAAATCATTTCATAAGATTGTCGGTTTTACTGAAAAAAAACTTCATGCCGAAAAGTTTGTAACCAATCATTTCCGCAAAAGGAGTTCATATGTGTTAGTCAAGCTAATAAATTATAATTGCAGTAGAGATTTTATACGGAAAAACCAATAAAAATAAGTGACGGAAGAAAGTAACTGTTCCAGGACGAATTTTGAGGTTTTAGGATATAAAATTATTTTTTACGATTAAAAATGTTTTATAGAGATATTCGTCCGTTGATTGACATATATTATGTGCGATAAAGTGGTGCGAGTCTAGTCACAATAGACATGAAAATAATATAAAATACATTGTCATGATAATATTTGAGAATAGTGTTGTTTATAAACTTATGGATTGTTCAAACTCATTATCTAGGTAGTAGTCTTAACCTTCGTTGAGTAACCGACATTCAGAAATGCGAGGCATTTAGAACTGAGCCCTAACACATTGATTTTCAATTACTTGCACTAACGAGAATAAAATAGCAAGCGTAACGAGTAACGATGTATATAAATCGTTACCCATTGCAGAGCAGGAATTTGAAGGTTTACTTACTCGAGCGTTTATTTAGCGGGAAGGGAGTCTAGAACGCACCTACAGCTTTTTGATCGCAAGGGAGAGGGCTCTTTGTATTGAAAACGCTTTCCTGGAAAAGAAATACTGGTAACAGAATAGAGTCGGTTTATGATGTAATCGCTTTAATGTTAAATATGAAATAAGAAATAGAAGCATGGTAATTTAGAAAGAATAAAAGTTAAGACAGAAAACATTGCAATTGACCTATAAAGTACGACTTAAATTATTCTGCATCATAATAGAAGAGCGATTCAGTCAAAAAAATCGGTAAATTGACATATTTTATACCAGCGATTCTTAACCTCGGGTTACGAGAGACTTTTTCGTTTTAAATGTGTAACATAAAATTTCAAGCTGTCTTAAGCTAGTTAAATTTACTTTCACGTGAAACGTATATTGAATGCACTACAAAAATATTGTGGTAAATTAATTAGTCGTTTAGTAATAAAAAATTGGAACAGACAAGGTACTAAAAAAAAAACTAAGTCAGATTTCAACAAAAAAAAGCTCGAACATAAATTTATTTCACATGCGTATAAGTACTTATTCACTTACTTATAGATGCATTATCATATTATTTCGAAATACGTAAAAATAGTTTCATGCGTGCCACCAGAACGGATTGTATCGCTTTGCAAGAAACATAAGCTGTAAATTTGAACAAGAAAACGAGCAAGTCCATGTGAATGTTGAAGATCCTATGTAACATTTTGAGCATGATGTCCGAAAGCTATTAAGTACAGCTCAACCGAACAATCAATGGATCTAAAGCGACGGAATACTAAGCTGGCGGATATGAGCGGTGTTCGGATAAGTAAGTCGCTCATTGCGGAAAAACACGTACGAGTGAGAAAATGAATTGTGTACGTGTAGAGAATCGCTATTGAAAAAGTCCTTTCATTGAATATAATTTGTAATACAAATGCTGGCAACAGATTTTGTCACGATCTGTCATAGGTGATAGTAGTGTCTTTCAATTTATCTGTGATATCATGAGGTGATTAATAAAAAGACTAACTAATACCTATGATGGTAATCACTGATGGGATGGTAATCACTGATGGGATGATAATACCCTGATGATACTTATGATGTACGCTCATAACTAAAGATATTTTTGTGAACTTATTGTAATTCACAAAGGTGTGCATTAGACTGGAACTTACATCTCTACATGTGGCATTGGCATCTCTTTTTCGGTATAAATTCAATGATGAAATTTTAAGCAATGTATGTTGTAATTTTCAGGAGAAGAATACAAACCTATCATAATATCAGGCAATCTGTAGTGTTAAAAAACGGTTACTTATACAAAATTAATCGTTCAAAGATTATGATCGATAAATGATTTTTGTGGACTGTTAAATATGGCCGCAATAGTTATTACACAATACAAACAATAAATAATTTATAATGATTCGTCAGTCGACTGACCTTATTCAAGAAAGTGGACACGGTGGAAGAAATTTAATATTTTAAAGTTTATATATCACTGGAATAAAATATTGATACACAAAGGCGCATGTGAATAAACATATGTGCATTGGTTATAAATAATGCAATGCCACTTGTAAATAACAAAGAAATAACTCACGACTAATTCGCTTGCAATTTATTTTTTAATGATTTATTGCATATATATCGATTATTGTGTCAGGTGATTTTCGAGACGTTATTATGTCAGCATGATACAGTAATGAAGTTAGGTTAAAGCGTTAAATAAATGTACAATTGCCATGTATTATATAATATCAAATAATTGTCACTAACTTATTGTATATGATACAGTGTTCGATATTATTATGATTTACAACAGATCCAGTCATTGGACAACATTGAACAAGCGTAAGGCCAGTGTTCATATATTAAGGCTTTGAAGCATGTTTACTTAGTCATTTTAATACTTGAACCACTGATTGTCAAACATAATCATATTTTATATCGTTAACTATGACACTACTTTTCCCGTTTCTAAATAATCATTATAACAGGAACACTAATTGAATCACAGGTATTATAAAAACAATTATAATTTGCTTGAAGCTTAGTACTTTGAATCCAGTATTTAGAACATATTAAATATCCGTTAACCATTCAAATAACCTAAAAATATTTTAATGAAATATAATAAATGAACTTATGATTGAACCAAACATATACGAATACACACTGTATGCATCATCAAAATGTTACAAAATAAAAAATACACTTATGTACACATACACATGCACCTGTACCAAGATACCATTGTAATTTTAAAAAGTGAAGATAAGATCTGTGCAATACCTCACATAATTTGGCAAAAAACTGTATTTCTCTTACGATAAGATCAAACCGCTTTGTTGTGATAAGATAAATAGATAATTAAGACAGTTATGAACACGAAAATATCTATATAAATATACCCGCGACGAAAAGTTTGCACATTTTTACATTATAGGTATCTTCCTTTAAAATCATGATATGTATAGAATAACTTTACATACCACGATTTTACACAGCATTGATTTGAACGTAGTGGCTTCGTTCAACAATATTATGCTAGTATAATACAAATTATAGTGATACTATCGATTACTTACGGATACGTTTTAAGTAAATTTATTGTTTTAAAAATGTATATATCAGAACAATAATAAGCATTAAATATTTCGTTTATCAGTACGATATAAGTAAAAATTTACATCAAAGAGAAAATAAATACGATATTATACGTGATAAATTTATACCCTAGTTTCAATAAATTCGGCGAGAGGCGAACGATTGAGGAGCCTCGGCGTGCACGCACACGTCATGTTTGGTCACGTCTCTAGTATAAAACAATAGACGTTAGCTAACCGAGACGTGCGTGGGCGAGATAAAGAATCGCTTCCAATCAAACTCACATCAACTTGTGTTCGACACAACAAAAAAAAAAACTCAGTGAGACTGAACCAGAAAATTTACTGCGTTAAGTTTCCATTCCCAGCGGGGACGTGTGGTGATTAGCCGAGCAGCACTTCTAAAGAAAAAAAAGACATCCACGATTGATGAAACAGTTATCTATCGTATCGGCATGAGCGGCATTCACGGAAAATTCTATATTACTATAGTATCTAACAAAATAAACAGACCTGAGTGTAAAGGAGTTGTGACAAAAAAATAACCTTGAAAGCGCTAACATTAATGTTGAATGCAATGAATAAAGAATAAAATGCAGGGGTATAATTTCAATGTAAATTGATATTGTTGTGTAACTGGCGTAACATGTGTTTTGCTGCTTTGATTAACATACTCAAGATTTGTTTTGAAAAATTAGTAACGTTCAAATCCATTGATAATATTTCGAGTCATTTGTACACCCAAGTTTTTTGTAAATTTAAATCCACTTAATGACGTTCAAAAAATGAATGGCTTGAAAAACGCATTTTTTGTATTCTTTCATAATATGGATTCAATTATGATGAGACATACATGTCTAACATCTTGTCCATTTAGATATTTTTACACAAAGCACAAAAATGATATCAGTGAATATTCATGAAATTATTTTTTTTATCTTATTACCTTTATATCAACTAAGAGAAACATAAATTTTACAAAAAAATCACTATTTTGTAAATAAGAAGTTACTTTTTGTAACAGAAAAATGGACATATTGTCTTAGGAATACACGGTAAAGTGAACAAAGATTGATTGCTGTTATTCAAAAAAAAAAAAAAAAACGATAAATAATTAATATCTCGCACACAATGACCTAATAAAAATTATAATCGAATTTTATTTTGCAAAAATCTTTACTGCGATTGTTATTTTTTGTGCGAAATCAAAAATTTTATATTTCTTATTCCGTCATAAAATTGATTTATTCAATGTTACAAACTAACAATAAAAAGTAGGGCGGTCACATTTTCAGGCTCATCCATAAATTTATTTGGATCGAACAAGGATCTGGTTTTGAATCGGTCAATAAGTAATTACATATTTTTTCAGCAACAAATTTATGGCATACGGTTCTCGCTTAATAGAATAAAACAATTCTTGAAAGTACAAACAAAAAAGAGACACTGGCTATTTACGGCATTAGCCTGCCAAACGAGTTTTTTCTCAATCTACGATTTTGCCGAAGGTTGCTTGACAAGTTCCGCTATTCGAATTCACAATAAATATGAATTTTTTACGAGCTAATAATGTACAATCACCGTTTTAGATGCAGCTGTAATAGCCATAATGGCCGACGACGTTGCACTCAACTAGTGAAAGATAAAATCTTTTTTATCTTAGTCTGTCGTTTAACCTTTCAGTGGCGGAACAGAACATCGGTATTGGTGCGAGAGGCGTATCTAGCAATTTATTATTTAACTCACTGTTAAGTATTTCATATAATTTCAAATTTTTAAGAAATGTAGCTTGTAAGATGTTTGTAGCAAACGACTCGGCTACTTATTAACTATAACTATGAATAACAACTTATTAGATTTATATAAATCTATTGAACTACCCCTATGAATGACAATAATGATATATATAATACGGCGCGACAACATGCTTATAATTAACGTATGCATACAGGCACAGTGACAATATTGACAGCCAATATTCGTGAAATCCACATATATTTAAATTAAATCTTATTCAAATATACATAGCCTTCGAGACAAAATATGATTTGATTTTTTTTCACTATACTATGGTTACTTTATTCGAAGAAGTAAAGTAACCATACGTAACCATCTACTTCAACGTATACAACGTATTAAATTATATCGTAGAAGGTAAACTTTTAATACCACCAAGTGGAAATAGAATATATTTCAACTGGAAAATCAATAACGATTATTTTTGATCATTAAAAGAAACTAGGATACCAACGCAAGATTTGAAAAATAATATGTACCTTTATTTAAATAATAAAAACACATTTTAAGTACTACTTCCACGATATATTTTATGATCATTCATTCAGATTCATCAGTTTATCATAAAATAGATTGCGGAAATAGTACTAAAATCAAGTGTTTTTATTAAGAGACAGTTAAAAGTGACTAATATGATCGACAGGTTATCCAAGATACGTTTGATATATCATAATAAAAAGGAAATAACTATCCTTCTTTCCATCATAAATAGAACATGAGTTAAAAAATACAATTCTTACGACGCCTTAGATGGCGGTGCTAATTTTTCGGCTCAGGCATCAATCACTAAGCCCCGCGATAAATTCGCGGCGTATGGCTCTCTAGGTATCATATCGATGACCTGTGCATGCATTAACTGCCGTTTATTCAAACGACCAGAGTTTAAGTGTTCGAAAATCAATAGAGCTGATGCTTCAGTCCGCGGCAACACTTAATACTACTACACGCTCCTGACACGAGGCTGGCTGACCATTGTCCAAGCAAAATGTAAACAGTCGAGCATGCGCCCCGCTAACATAATCTAGAAATTCTATCCATCAAAAACACAACTATAATACCAATCATATTTGAGCAGTTTCAATGAACATCGTCGCAAGGAATGGAAAATTTACAATTTTTTAAAATAAAATACACCATTACAACATTGGGCACTTCTTTCGCGTGGAATCCTTCTATTATAAAAAAAAGCGATTTGTATTCTGTGTATTTTTTATTTCCATTTCATAATTTGCAAAGCGACTATGTATTTAGGGGTCAAAGAAATATAACTGCAAATGATACGATTGATGTATTATATTACGATTTAAATAAATTATGTAAATCCTACGACCCACGCGGAATACCAGCAATCGACATCATATAAATATTATATAATAATACATTTTTTGATGAATAATACGTCAAGATGTAAGTCGCCTCTTTTAAGATTCGATACGAGATGCATGTTATAAATTTTCAAAGCTTTTTTGAATGAATGTTCTTTCAAAAACCGAGCTAATAATGACACAATCTAAATTCGCAAGTATTTTGTAATCCAGAATTGATAAAACGAGCGATTATAGGCATAGTACATCTCTAAATTTTGTTATTTTATTTGTGAAGAAAAAAAAGCTATATCACTAAATATTGCTATGTTTACTTTTTAATAAAATAATAAATAAAAAAGTAGGAAAGCGACACACCGGTGAGTCGTTAACTATAGACGGGTTAACATATATCATGAATTACAAGGGGGAGAATATTCGTATCATCCTGAAAAACAAGACGTGAAAACTATAATTAGTAAATAAACAAAGAGAAAACAAATAGACTATACTCAACTGACGGCTCGCAGGTCACACGCGATCCACCAAACTTTTCTGAATTTATCAATTAGAAGTCTTGTTTATCTATAATATTGTCTTTGAACATCTTCGTTCAAACTTTGTACACAACTCATAAAAAAAAATTCAAATCTGATATTGAAATTTCGTCAAAAACCTTCATACTTTCATATTTATATTTTGATTTTTTTTACATTTTTATATTTATCCAGCATAAAATAATATTTAAATATGGCTGAATTAAATCGTCTGTTATTATGTGATTTTAATCACATTAAGCAATATGGTGATTAATAATGTCATTAACTAAAACCACAATTTCATATTTATTAGCTGGCAGACTGCAATACGTTAAAATTGTTGAAATAATGTATGTATGAAAAAAATAGATTAATTTATTAAAGGACAGTGCATCCGTCATGATTGATTTTTATTTCGCGTACAGTGAGTCGGAAGTGGCTGCTAAACAAAGCGAGTCGACTAGGTGAGAAAAATTCGCAAAAGTGAAAAGCAAAATACATACGAAAGTGCTATGTGGTAAAAGAAATGAGATGAATTTTCAATAAATCAGACGAAAGGCGTCGAAGTCTCACGGACGCTCTCCCGGGACATTAAGGCAAATTTAATTCTCGATTTACACACAAATGAGATGAAGCAGAAGGTAGTAAGCCTGGTGATTCAGGGAGGTTAAACCCAGTCCCGATGCAAACTTTGACCAACCAGATACAAAATAAATTGGAAATAGTATCATCATATTTTATTTGGATTTTGATGGAAATTGTAGCCAAAAGAATAACTTTCTAAGATATAATTCGCTAACAATGTTGACAAAATATTTTCATTATTACCAGTGATAAATAAAGACCTGTAAGATAAAAAGTAAACTAGTTATTGACTGACGTAATTTTATTTCGCCACACCTATCGAGAGTAACAAGGGTATTTATAGATTAAGACTCGTTACTTTCGACGATCACTATTACTATGCATAAGTCATCAACAGGTTTCGAACTTGATACATGAAAAATCTAACATACATATTAATTTATGTCGTTGAAGGGTAATAAGAGTTTTACCAGGGTACAATGTGTATTTAATATAGCGTAAGTTTATATGTCAAACGTAATCACATTACAAGAATTTCAGTATATACAAAACAAATTTGCTTGTATATTATCACATCTTGGAGGAAAGGAATTGTATTTCAATACACGATAATCCGTGTTATTTCCACGATTTGAATTATTCAAGTCACCACCAGTTTCGCTCATCGTATGCATTTGATAATTCTCGTAGTGAACGAAACCGATCCTCACCTTAATAATGTAAAGTTATGTTCCATTATTTAAATAAAATGAGAATGAATAAGTTAGTTATAATAATAACCATCATTAATCAACACAAAAAAAAATGATGGGAGTGAAAATAATTATCTAATCGATCAAAATTCATAAGATTTCGTGTGAAATTGCAGTTACGAGTGGGTAAAAAATCTTTTCTACAGAAAGAAATATTTTCTAATTCTAAAGAATATTATGCATTATATACATATTTGTTAAATATTATAAACTAGCGAGTTTTAACGACATGTGTCTTATATATCCAAAAATCAAAAACTATAAACGTAAAAATGCGGTCGTGATGTAAGCTGACAAATAACATAATTATTATCATACTAAATCGACGAGCTTCCCGTTCGAAGCACAACAAGCGAGCGCGCGTGTAAAACTCCCGAGGCGAGAAACAACAATGAATAATAAGGAAACGAGAAGTAAACAGGCAAAAGGAAAAACAAAAAAATACACAATATAATGCGATCGCAGGGCAGCCCTGGAGGGCAACTTGTTGCTAGAGTCGAGCGGGGATAATGGGGCAGAAAATAAAAAAGTTCCTCACAAGTGGAGTCGAGTCGTTGTGCTGGGAGGGCCGCACGGAGGAGGCGGGACGTCGAAAGGAAATATCTATTAGCCGAAAGCTCCGAGAAACTTTCAAAGCTCACGGCGAGCTATCGCGTGAACCCGCCCGATAGCACTTCTAGGCAACGTGCGAGAGCTAACGTTTTCGTTGCTCTTAGGCATTCAACTTCTAATTTAATAAAATCAGTTCGTTTAAGATATCGACTGCGGGTGCTCGATGAAATTTAAATATGAAATTTGAACGATCCAAATTTTTAAATCGAATATAAATAACAATGAAATCTTGTAAACTAATGAGGATAATTCACAGACGTTGATAACGCATAAGAAGGTAATAATACTAAATATTATAATTCTGTCATTTCTACTAAATAATTAAGCAATTAGAACATCGCTTATTCATTATGTACATATATCATTAAACCACATAGTTCATTCATTACTCATTAGTCACGGTTTCTTATGTCGTACAAATTACTGTATATAGGATCAATACTTTAGTTTATATTAATTAAAAAATCTAAAAATATAACAAAAACAATATTACACATATGATCGATGACTGCAAATATATGCAAGTCAATACGGTCCGACTATTTGCTGATCTACATCCCGGACAGCACAACAAATGGATGGAACATTCGTCAGTCACCCTCAGTAGTTTAATTTACGATACATTTCAATTAGCTGCGAGACCCGACAAGATCGATTGATCAAATGAAATCAATTTAAATTGCTCAACTACGCCACGGGAAAGCGTGTGCAAACAAAATATCTTATCAAGTATATAATTCGGTTATGAATTTGGATACACGATTTCTTCAAAAGGTGGAAATAAAAGCATGCTTTTTTTCAAATTTTGATTGTTTCGTGTTAGGGACAGTTTTCAATACGGCGATGACATCAGTCAAGCATATCAATTGGTAGTACGTGTACTATACGACGAGCAGTTGTTTTAACCCACATAATGTTAATACATTAATGTGTAAAAAAAAACAAGGAAAAAAATGTTTGAAGTTTTCCCATTTATACTGCAATAGTATGCGTGGCTGTTATTTTATACGTCTGCGAATATATTCAAAATCTATTCGGAATATATAATCATTTGTATATTTATTTAAATATTTTTTTAAGACTACTAATTTTTTTAAAATGCTACAGATTTATCGAGGCTTTTATCAGTGAATCACTCCGCTGACAATCTCTAACGTTTCTAGTAATCACTCTACTGGGACCATCGCTCGAGTTCAATGAAATGTTTTGGAAAATCGCATTGACGCACGCCTTTTTTACTTGGAAAACTTAATTATGACTCCCAAGGACAGCGAGGCCGGACGTAATGTGTACGCCGCTTTAGATTTGGCACCAGCCCAGATCGAATATATCGCCGGAGCTAATTACTCGCTCCGCCACTGAAATCTGTGCGCGCCGCCTATATTACACGTATGTTAAAAACGATCGATTTGTAAACAAATTGAAAGTAAGTAAACTGAGCCAACTTTGTGTATATTTCATGCCGGTTTATGATGACTCAATACAAAACTTAGCGTAAAGCGTGTAAAACATCGACGCATGTTTTGGAAATGCAGTAATAAATAAACATTTGAGAATAATTTGAAAATGATGAGATGATTTCTTACACATATCGCAATGTATACTCGAACAAATTAGAAAAGCCATTTTGAATATACCATACAATAGAAAACCAATAAAAACTATGTTACATATGCCTCGAGCGAAAAACTCTATACTTTCTTAACGACGCATTATACATTTACAACGAATTCATTATCTTGTAAACTGTGAATCATTTATTGAAATATTACAATAAAGTCATATTTAGCTAAGTTTAGAAGGGGGGTTAGATTGGGTATATTTTTTTTGATTCGACAGGCACATGCATGACGATATATAACGCTGAAAGCATATAGTTGGGGTTTATATGCCTATACACCAAGAATCTTTTAAACAAGCTTAATTAACATAATTTATTGGACCACTTTAAATATGTTTTTTAAATGTATCGGTTTTTTACTCACTATGAAATAAAAGAAAATACATTTTATTCAATAAAGAATTGAATAATAATAACGGTTAAAGTTAATATCTTTCAAGTTTCCTGAATGGCTTAATTAAGTTTTTTATCCCCTCTTAGTAATAATTTGTAAGCAAACTTTATTTGCAAACTATTTTACTTCATCTAAATATATATTTTATGATTACTTGTAAATTATTTTATTTCCTTTGGATTTGTACACTTGCTAATTTTGTTTTGTAGCAATCGATAATTCTTCGCGGTCAGCGAAACTGGTCCTGCTCATAAAAATATTAAATTGTAGAAATAATACTCAAAATGTGATTTTAATATTTTGAATATTTTATATTTTTTTGAATTTTTGCCTCTCCTCCGAGAAGTGACAATTAACACTTTAAAAATGATAAAATCGTTTCATAAACACACAATTCGAATAATAAAACAGAATAAATTACACCAAAAACATCCCAAGTCCGAATGACAACTTTCTGCAGATATGAATAAATAAAATATTCGCATTTATGAACGGAAATAACGACGAATAATATGCGAATATTAAAAAAGTGTTGAATATATTCGATAGAAAATTTTAATGACTATAATGATGACATCCAATATTATACACCCAGTCCTTTTTTTACACGATACATTGGTTCCAGAAAAAGTCGCGTAAAAAAATGATTTCACGCAATTACATTATATTTATTTACACACCCTAAAACATAAATTCGCATAATATCCGATACACTTGTCAACATTTGGCAATTGTATGTGTATTTAAAAAAATGGAATGCTTTACAAAATTAAGTTTTAAAAATACACATTTTTTTTTTATTTAAAAAAATAATGAAACGTACATTCCTAGCATCATATATTAATGTCTTATTTAAAACAAATTTGGCGAAAAAAATGCGTCAAAACGAACGAAGCGCTTAAAGCGCTTAAAAAAATGTAGCGGTGCCGTGCAAAACAATCGCGTATAATCGAATTCGCGTAAAAAAAGGACTGGGTGTATGATCATAAAACATATTGTGGAAATAGTACTAAAAAATATCCTGCCATTACATCAAGAAGTGACTGTTAACACCTAAAGAGTGATCTGAATATTATTTACAAATTTATAATAAGACTTAACTAGGTACATACGTTTCTATTACATTGAAAATTCAATGCCAAAGTTATTTTTGTACGAACGGTATACGGTCAACGATAAAAAAATATGCGTATTTCATTATTGCTGTCAAAATTGGCAGTAGTTTTTAATATAGGACGATTTTGAGTGCTCTGTATGATAAATGATTGAACTTAACATTAGATTATTCGACAGGTTACAATATTAATGTCTATTTAATAAGCTACATTTGAGTATTAGTAATTGAATGTTAATAGTATAATCATTGAACCCGGCAGTGAAATAGTTAACAGACTAGAAAAAAAACTATTTGATCTAAAGCAAGTGAAATAAATACGAGAATATTACATACAATAATTTATAAGTATACAAAGTAGATAGCCTTAATGTTTATTATTTGAACTTTTACAACGGTCGACAATGCAATAAATGTGATGGTTTTAAAGCCGATATGTATTTTCGTATATTGCCTGTTATAATGTTTTTTTTTTCATAATATAATATATGAAATAAGAGGTAAACTAGTTGTGATGTTTTACTGATCGATGGCGACGTTTTCCCGCACGAACCCGTTCCGCATCCATTTTTCATCGCTTTTCTGGGGTTTTATAGATTTTTTCCGGTAGCGGTGAAGAGAGAAGAAAAGCGCGGAAAGTCTGACAAGCGATGATGAATGGCATTAAGTAAAATTGAAAGTTGCGTAACGCAAGACGAACGCAATTACGGCGGCAACGGAGGGCGGCCCTGCCACACTTTGCAAACGCAGTTCAATAAATTTTGCTCAGCCAATAAATGTATAGACTGAAAGAATTGCGTATAATACAAAGTCATTCACCGATTCGATATCGAAAAACAGTCGAAAACTATTCATAATTAATACACGGTTACTTTTCGTATAAATATATAGATAATGAACCAATTTATTGAATTTAAAAGGCATTCAGATGCTAAACTGGGTTAAAAGGATTAAATATATAGCTGGGAAAAAATATTTATAAACAACAAAAAAAAATGTACATTAATGATTTACGTTTTAGCATATTTTTAAGCATATAATTTTTGCGTTGAAAGTTATTAAAATTGAGTTGTAAATACATGATAAAATTCATATATTCAACAATACAACGGTGACTCTATTATATATAACACGGTGAAAAAAATAGCAATGTATTTTAGTTACACAAAATTATTTTTTATATTCATATCCATATTTACACGTCGTGACTTAATCAATCAGATAAATTGGCTGCCTCTCCGTCAACTATGTTGTACCTGCAGTGAATAGCTTCTAGGCCTATCATTAATACAATAAAATTTTCCATTAACACATATAAAATAATTAAGACTGAAAAAGCAAATCAATGACAATTTTTTATAGGAAGTGATAATTTTAGAAGAATCGACATAGCTTGAGTGAATAGAACACATTACTTTTAAAATTTTATGATTTTTTATTCATACGGAAACGAAGCATAGACAAAACGCTTCGTCGATTTAGTCACAGTGGTCGATTTCCTCGCCGATACCAAGGTGAAAGAATGAATTGCAATATAGTTATATAACGATATAATGATAAATAGTAAAAAAAATCAACAATCTCATATTGTTGAACTTACAACACACAATCTGATAAGTAAGTATTGGTTTTGTTAAGATTTAGTCGAGCTATGAGGTCTCACAAGAACCAGTAGACAATCTCACACCGCTCACAGTGGTCTATTTAAAGCGGTCACAAGATACAAAACCTGGCCATTCACTTTTAATTGAGATTGATAAATGATAGTATTTATATGTATCTTATCTGATGAACATTGCACACTTCGAACAAACATTTTAGTTCAGTATTCAATCTCAAAACAATCAATGCACTAAAACGTTTGTAAAGTAACTAACGAATAAATTACAATGGGTACTATATTTAATTATACGCATAACGAAGTTTCAATATTAATATTTAATAATGATTAAAACAGCGTAGTCAACTTAGTTATTAAATGTTTAAATTAAGTATTAGTTTTATAAAATAGTGGGTAAACATACTTTTACAATGAAAACAATTTAAATAGTTATTATTTTACAATTTCTATCGAAAGTTAATCGATTTATCCCCACCGGGTTTCGTGTTTAAATAAAATATGTGTAGTACATCTTTGAAATTTATTTTACTTCCTTTTTACAATTTATTTTACAACGATGCTTATTAATCGAGCTATGTAACATAAAATTGAAATGTATTTTTTGCAAGATGAACTCAACTAGGACTGGACTAGTTGACTCAGTTGCCTTAGTTATTCAGAAAATTGCCTACTCTCAGCCAATTTTCCCTCTAAGACGGGAGGCTATCTACGTGGAAATGCATACGCTGACAGGTCTGACCAACAAATGCGCGGCATAAAATAATCATTTTTGAAAATTACATTATGTCACATTTGTCAGAACAACGAGGATTATTACCGTGCAAACTATTATACATACACAAATACAAATTTAGAACAAAAAGGATTTATTGAATGCTATATGTCTAACATTACCTCAGTTAAATTAATGCTATTTTAAATGTGAGCATGGATTTAACTCGATGTTAAAACATTGAAAAAGTCGTACAGAAATGACAGTTCTATGAAAACTTCATCTCTTAAAACACGTTGCAACATGTTGAGAGAGAATCATTTACCATAGATTTTTAATTCCAGGTATTTTTTTTTTCATTTTAACTCTACTAATTTATGCGCCGTCTCTAAGATAAATAGCTGGAGGGGGTTTATAATTGCTGCGTGGCCACGCACACGGGCAGCTTAGAGTTATGCAGACTGTACTTAGAGCATTGTTCTCAACTAAATCTGCGAGAGGGAAGAAATGAAAGGACAGAATTTATCGCAATCAAAAACATTGCTAACTCGTGATATAAAAAATTGATTACATATAGTTTGGATATAATAAAAGAACGATGCGCGTCCGAGGAGCAAGTTGCCATTTAATTTTCAATAATTAACTCACACTTTAAAAGTAATGTTGTAAATAATGCTGTTTGTAAATTATAACAATTATTTTAAATAATAAAAACACATTTTTTTAGTACTTATTTCCACAATATATTTACTGATAATATCAGTTGATAATGCTCGCGATGAGCGAAACCGGTCCTGATCAAAAAAATATATTGTGGAAATAAGTACTAAAAAAATGTGTTTTTATTATTTAAAATATAATGCCTTTCCATCAAGAAGTGACAGTTAACACCTTAAAAAAAAAAATATATAACAATTATGATGAAATAATGAATAACGCTATGAAAGAAAACGGAAAACATGACACTAACAAAGTAAGAAAATTGTGCTGAACGTAAGTTCATACAAGAGCATATCTTATTGTTTTTGGAATCCATGTCCTCTCAATGTGGAGGATGTGGCTTCCCTATCTCAATAAAAGTTTGAACAAGATGCGTTTGTGACTCATTTACCCTGAAACCCTTTTTGGACGTAGAAAAGGGAAATATAGGGCTAAATCCTCCCGATCCTTCGAACGGAACGAAGCGGTAGTGGCAATCTTATCACACTTGTGTCTAATATGTAGCGATCACGACCTCAAAAATTTAAAAAACCGTGTTTACGTTGAAACATTATATCTACACGACACCTTTATTTCGGTATCAACAAAATCAAAGTAGGCAGGTTTTTTGAAGATGCAATTGGTATGGCATTTATTAGCATTAAGTAGTTTTGGAATCAGTAATTTTTCGAATTAATAAGAGCACATATTATTTCGAGCATTGGATACTTCTGTTTAATAATGGCTTTGATATGCCAGTGGATTTGGAAATAGAATTTTATTTCAATCACACAGACGATGAGTCGTGAAATATTGTATATTTTTGACGTGATAAATATTTAGTAATAAATATAACCGCTGCATATTTTTAATATATCCAATGTGATCTGAAGCTTTTACTTTGATAATTCTGAAGAAAAATCTTTGAAAGATTGTGAAAATCTCGATACAAATCCTAATGTATTAATTATTCCATTTGATACTATGCGAGATTAAATCTGGGCAAAAAAGCGCACTGATTTCGTTGAATATGGTTTTAATTCTACTTCAGTATTTATTTCACAAAAGTGAATGGTACCACTCACTAGTTTATGTGACAATATATGTATCGATGATTTGTGTTGTTCGACGAAATGTTCGATCAAATGATGCGAAATGTCATAAGAATATTTAAAAATGAAACATGTAAAATTAAAGCCCCGTCGGTAAGTCACAATTTTATTTACCGTGCTAGAAATTAGGTGCCCGTATTTTAATTTTTTAACGCTCAATAAACAAATATGATTGTGTAACTTTGGTAGAATGCTTCTTCCCTTGCTAATAATTTATGAATCTGATTACTAAGTGTGTACAAGTATTTCATATATGGAATATACTGTATGAGGTTCAGCAGGGAACATGTTAAATTATAAATACCTTGTATTAGCAATTTGCCCACAACTGAAATATTGGCAGAAGAGAACCGCGTATAGCTTTTATGACGAATGACAAGTATACGAATATAAAACACATATTTTCAGAAGTTTAAGTTTTAACAACGAAAATACCTAAAAATAATATTAAATATCCTATACATATAGTAATACAAATGAATGCGAATCATACGCTGTCATTCGCAGTTAACGGAATAAAACCTCTGACATTTCATCGACGAAAGCATTAGTACCTAATTATTGACCAAGTCGGTTTCATTATTCAATCAACATTTGTACAAGGTTAGAAACACGCTGGTACAACAAAAATCAAAGAATGAGATCTAAAATTATAAAAAAATCAATGGATAATCAAACCTAGTCATAATTATTATTTGGGGTGTTAAAAGACGAATCCATGAAAATTAAAAATGGTACGCATGCCGATGTAAAGTAAATTTTATTCGGATTTTTTTGTGTAAAAAATATTATAACTAAAAATATTTTTGATGATTAATGTACTGTTCGTAAATGGTAAATCACACCATAAAATCAATCGGATTTTCTAGACTATTTTGCAATTTATTTTGCTGCTATTAATTTAACATACATTTTTTTCAATATAGTTATAATTCAATATCACCAATATTTAATTCTGCTTCCTGTGTTGTGTTTGACTCAATCGGATTGCAATACAACCTGCAATACAATACAATTGTGGAGAATCTAAAACAAGTCTCGTATGACCTGGAATTATTCATAATCTGCGCCTTAGTGCGGTCTATTCGTCGACGACGGCAATAATTGCCGCGTCGGCGTCGCCTAGAGTTGCAGTTCTTATTTTGGAAGTAGAAGGCTGTCCAATCCTGAGTGTCTGGAGAGCGAAATAAAAACAAAAAGACTCGGCTGACGGGCAGGAGGCACGGCGAAGCTTCTCTGCTACAAATATAGCAGGCCAGGAATAGCGCGCGAACGGAGACGGCGACGCACCCTGGTCGATTCCCAAAATTACACCCGTTGAACGCTAAATGAAATCTTCATTACCAATATGTCATTAAGGTTGATCTAAGTAGTGGGAACTCGAAGAATTAACTAATGACCGGTCACTCGATTCGTTTCATTAAATGCACGTATAATTAGCGCAGCTAGTATGTTAATATCAAGTAGATGATGGAAATATTCCATTTTTTTTCATAGAATACAAATATGGCCACACAATACTACAATAAAATAAGATTCATCAATTTGAACTTGAAGTTATTTCGCTTAGATGTCACGGAATTTGTCTGCACAGTAATTGGAACTCGCGGAGGATTTGAAAAATATAATTGGGAACACTTTTCGATACAATTGTCATATAAGTCAACATGATGAAATGGAAAATCTTTTATTGTTTATATTTATTACGTATATGTTTTGTACTGAATACATATTAAGAATAAATATTTTTTTGATTATGTTTACTAAATCAGCATACAATGGAAATATATGCGTTTGAAAGATTTATAAAATTAAAATATATCAAGTGTACACATATTCTTATGAATATAGGATAAAATAGGCATACAATAACATCAAAATACCGCTCACATTTATGTGTTGAGACGCGACTCTGAACCAACTGGTAGTATTGACAAATAACATAACATGATTTATTGGCATTTTCCGAGAATGTAGACAGTACAGTATTGATATCACCTAAGCACAAGCAGTCGCAAAACTGTGACACAGCCATAAACTATTTAATATTTAATAAATTACAAAAACCTTACCACTTTTTTACCCTTTAAAAGTTAATGAAAATTATTGTAAATGAAACTATTCATGACATAGTAAGTGGATCCATATTCATAATTCAATCAAAAGGAAATCTGTCAAATCATAATTTGAATCCCATAATAGATATCAACAAAATCGCAAGAACATTAATTATTGCAATTTAGTACAGTAATATAATGGTTTTACATGGCGTTATCCCTAGTCTCTGTATTAGTCATATGCAGGAATGAAATCGCTTGGTTTTCATAACGGGTAGTGTGTAGAATCGCTGCGGTTAAATAAATCAATTAGGTTGTTGCATATGAAAAATAATGGTAGGTGCCGAGATTGAAGTAGTGTGTCGAAGCTTTTGGAGGAGAGCCTGCGTCGGGTCAATTACGAGACGCGGAGCATCGAGGCGTCGGTCTCGAGAGATACGTAACGACGCCGGAGGACGGAAATAGCACTTGGCATCGATGTGTCCGAGGCGCGAGCGGCGCTTTCGGCTGTCAAGATTGTCAACGACACTGGGGTCACCTGCTTCTTACGCCATATTCATAGAGTTGACATTTGTTGAGTCACTCGTGTGTCGCTCCAACTAATTATATTGAATTTTAAATAAGTCAATGATACACAGCAGGATATACGCATCTAGACGTTTGATTACAATTAGGCGATTCAGTATATGTTGATGTTTCAATTCATATAAATCGTTAGGCAACAACATATCATTTCATTTACTAGAATTCATTGCTGAAAATATATAGTATACACTTACCGCGTATATTTCTTCCAGCTTAGAACCAATTCGACAAGCATTAGCTGTGCAGTTCTTTACGTTTTAATTACACAGAGTTTCGAGTTAGGTGAACTGATTTAAATCTTAGAATTACAAGATCAAATAAAATCAAAACGACGTACAAATTTAAGATTTTTTGGCTATAATATTTAACATTAAATAACCGGTATCGAGGATCGAATTTTTCTGTTTAACCCGTCGGGTTATTCTTGTAAATTTATTATTTTATAGAGGACAATTTATTAATGAAGAATATAAACAGTGAAGCGAGACAACGCCGAGCTTGAAAAAATTAATAGACTTTTTGAGACTTGTGATGACCTTCTCTAACCCAGAGTAATGAGGAAGAGAGCATAGGACATTTAGGACGATATAACAACAACTAAAAACGATGAAAAAAATAGCAATGTATTTCAGTTCTACAAAATTATTTTATAAAAATATAGTTGATAGCTATTTCGGCTCACCATCATCAGAACTATTATATAGTTCTAACTATCAGATAGTTCTGACGATGGCGTGAGCCGAAATAGCTATCAACTATATTTAAAAAAAAAAATTGTAGAACTAAAATACATTGCTATTTTTTTCAGTCTTATAATGGAGTTCTACCAAGCGAATGCCAATTCAATCAATAAACTAAGAATGATTTGCATCCAAAAAAATAAGCACCTCCAATAGTAAAGTAATACGTAATTATGAAAAGTAGATAACTGAATATTGGCGTTTTATGGCAAATATGCCTAGTTGAAATACTTTTATTTTTCAATAGTCATGTAGATGAGAAATACCCTTTGCACGCACTAATTAACCATACCTGCCGACGGAAATTAACTTTACAGAAAAGGATGATCATTTATTTGCCAGTAAAAAAAGCATAATTGATAAAGGTTCTAATATGTCAAAGAGAGTGATAACAAGATAATTGTGAAATAACGGATAAATTAATATACCTCAATAAATAATTATACTACTATGACATATCTGAGTGTGAAAAATAACCAAGCTGTCATGTATACAGTGGAACCGAAAGTTATTGAAAGCCGTTTGTAAAAGATTAGCGACGACTGCGGGTGGCAATATGGGATCAAAAAATGTACGGAACTTTGCACGGCAAAAAAGTTTGAAATAATGACAAAAGTTGGTTATGCATAAGAGGATTGTTGTTGATTGTGTAATAAACCCGTTCTATCAACGTAATAAAAGATCAAGTTTTCACATGCAATTAAGGTGAGTGATATCTTTCATAAATTCAATTATTATTTGCAAAATGAAAATTTCTTGCATTGATTGGTTTATTATGAATTTGTTCGTTTCTATAGACGGATATAATTAAAAATAATTTTGTGGTCGGTTAGCTATAAGAAATAAAAAATACACTTTGAATCACTTCTGTTGAAATCGAACAATAAACTATTGCCAATGGAAATTTAAGATGAATGTTCTAATTAAATTCGTCAATAGTGAAATGCAAAATGCAATGTATCTGCATAATTAACGTAGGCGATAAAACTCAAATTAAATAATTATGAGCAATTCGTTTTTTTGTATTTGCTATATTTGACTTTTTGGTTTATTTACTCCTTGTATACGGTTGAATGAAAACAGAATTAATCTAGAATCAGTGCATTTAATTGTAAAGCCGTATTGAACTTAAGATATTCTTTACATATAATAAATATGTGTAGTCACTTAACAAAAATATTAAAATAAATATAATGAACGTAATAACAAACTGTTTTGTTAAAAAAACTGCATAGTAAATCCACTGATGAAATGATATCAAAGCACGATAAACTTACATTTTGGATAGAATTTAGAATAATCACAATCCATTTTCATAAAACTGAAACTTGTAATTAATTCACTTTGGCGTCACTTTGGTAAACAGAAATAATTCACTGAAAGTTTAGACATTTGTCAATAAACACAAAAAACGTCAAAACTGCCAAACGACTATCACAAATAAAAATACTATCACAGTAAACTCAGAGAACACATAATACCGCGGCTTTCGAATATTGCGCCACTGACTTTTATCAAGTTAATTAGTAATTTCACATAAACACTGCATCAAAACGGATCAATAACATTCGATAGTTGTAACGTTTTTGACCGATAATTTGTATCATGAGCCAGCGCTCACCCGCTCTTCTATTCAAACATGAGCACTGTGGCCGCCGGAAGTTGCACTAGCAAACATGACAAGTATGTAAAATATTGGTGGATCGCGATCGCATTGTTGGCATTCTCCGCTTGGATTTTGTCAAATCAGTTACCGTAATGTATGAAAATTACGCCAAATTAAAATGTTACTTACCAAATTAGAGGTTTGACGCTGGTATTGTGGCTTATTCTTGAATAACGACAGCGTTTTGCCAGTAAATATGAAGAGTTACACTGTTATTGGTATGCCAAGAATGGCACAAAGAATCCAGACAACGCACACGACGAATGCGCACCTTGTTTGCGCATATGCTGACACAACTTCATAGGCGAAGCCAGTTTATCCACTTCGTTCACCCGCACCGCCCCGCAACGCTCACGTGTATAATGTGAATGTATTCAAGTGGTCAAACATGAAATAACGTACACACACTCACACACCTCGTAACAGTTCTACCTGGATCTGATAATTTTATATCCATGAACAATTTCTACCGTTTTAAGCGATGGCAGCGCACTCTATAGGAGAATATTGAAGTATTTTCAGATACAATTACGTTGTCATAATAAAAAGTATTTCTAAGTCGTTAACAGATGCCCCAACTTTTCTAAATTTAAGCAAGCGCGCTAAAATGTTGGTATATAAAAATTACAAATACAAAAATTTCAGTATTTATTTTGGCCCATATTCATTATCAGATTAATTTTCAATTTAGAAAATATTTATCAGCATATACTAATTAGTTTAATTGATTATGTTAATTTTTTCTTTATCTAACTTTTGTGATATTTTTAAATGAAACAGTTAATACATGCAAATATTATACCAGACATTTTTTTAATTCAAATAGTTAACATATGTGGCTAATTGTGAAAAACTAAAAAAAAAATATTTTGAGGCAGTGGAAAAGTTCCCGGGAAGCCAGGATTCATAGGGTTAGGGATGTATGTATATAATAGATAAGTAGTCTATTAATAAAAACACATAAAACCATATTATTTACTTTAATGAAGAAAAAGTCAAATTACATGTTACATATTCAAATTTACATCTGAGGAGCTTCTGTACAGGCTCCTACAACATCGTATTATATTCCATAGACAACCGTCGACTATATAAGGCAAAATGTTAAAATTTCAATGGAATATAAACTGTTTTCAAAAATATAATAGCTAAGGTATTACCGTAGTCATCTTAAAATAAAAATTAGTAACTTATGACTATATTTCTAACTTTGGTGATAAGCATTTCAAAATATATTTGAATCAATACTTCTAACTACAATGTATTTTTGAACATTACAATTTTTTTAAACATATTTGATTATAATATCGTCAGTCAACCTCTGAATAAATAATTAGATCACAAATATAACTTGGACTATATGAAATATACACATCAATGCTGAAAGTTTCAATTGTCCTTAAGAAATAATTTGTAAACTTGCCAACAGGAAAAACATGGTTGATTATTAAAATCGGCTTATATTTTGCATTTAAGGGGTGAAAATATCGATTTCTATTAGGAATCTAAGTACTATTAGGAATGATAGCCTTGGATACCACTTCTATTACTTTCTTCGATCTTCATTAAGAACAAGTGATAATTCCAACATCAATATTATATTAATATGGCTACCTAGAAAGTACTAACATTACACAAATGTGAGTTGTCGGATAGAAATTAATAAAATATTACAATAGAAACGGCCGATTCCCCATCGGTAAAGTGACCACAGACAAGCATACAAAATTGCTCACACTACTGTAAAATTGACAATTATGAATTGTGAAATTGAATGAAAGAGAATTAATTTTAATGAAACACTAATAAATATTTGTAGAATGTTATTATGTATTAACCAAATTTTTGTATTAGAGGCTAAATATTAATTGTCATAATTTGACAACACAGAAATATTTAGAAAACATTAATAAAAAGAAAACTAACAATTTAATGTATATTCTGAACAATGAACCAAAAGTAGAGGTGATTTCTTAGTTATAGGCTTGATTGTATAGTACATAATTTTTATAGTTTTGTAGGGTGCAATAAAATTTTGTTAGTTTGAAAGCAAATTGCAAAATTGCTCACAATATTTTATTGGAATTAAGACCTCTTCACAGATCATGGCAGGACAGAAGACTCCGCCTCAATCAGAATCTGCTGAACGGAATGTGTCAAAAGTCTTCCATAAGCCTCTTTTGAACCCTTTGAGTGGCTAGTGATTTGTATTTTTAAATCAAGTTTGTTCTTAGATTTGCATTATTTCTGTACACAAAAATATATGTTTTTTTGTTATATTACTTATCAATTTCCTCAATAAAATGTCAGAATCTTAAAATGGTAAGTTAAAATATAAATGAATAATTCATTATTACTTCTCACACATTCAATGCTAATTAAATATGGCTATGCACTTGCCTATGATTACTTCCGTTATTTATAGAGAATTCACATTCTACGCCAGTATAACATGTGCGATATTCTCATTTGATAATAAGTATTTAAGATGCGCCGATATTGTATACTGCAAACACATCTCTGAAGAAACTTGATTCAGAAGCATTTACAGGATCAGTGTCCAATGTGCTAAGTAATCATTAGAAACAACTTCTCATAATTCAGGTCAAAAATTTTATTGTGCCCCATGTAGTTCTCTACAGGAAGGGGGGAACAAAACAGTCAACGAATTTTAATCTCCATATTATTTGATATTTATAAATCTTTTTTACAAAATTCTTTTGTTAATTTGAAAAAATAATAAAATAATGCGACTGCCGGAAATCACTAATTTGCAGTATTACTATCTGAGGAAATCATAATAATTCAATAAAAAATATAGGAACCAATCACTCGAAACACTCAAAGGGTTGAAGAGCCTTTTCAATATTCGATTATCTTAAATAAACAAAGAGTGAGATTTGTTTGCTTTCTAAAATTTTGCTTAGTATATAAGTGAATATTTTTATGCCTGGGGTGAATAACTGCACATGTCAAAAAAATCAGTTTTTCATTTTACCTATTATTATAGTAGGCTTGATTTACCTAATTTCTCTGTAACCAGATACATAAAATCTTCTTTTACAAACATGAATTATTATCAGTAATCTTTTAAAAACGGGGTGAAAATATATGTAATTATGCCAATACTTAAAACTTCAAGCTACAGCAAAAATTGTTTCACAACAAAGCTTTCTCAAACATCAAACAAGATTTTTTCAAGAATCACTCCAATACACAATCTTCTTTTTGACTGGAGTGGTTATTCACTCTCAACATAGATCTGTCATTAGAATTATAAAAGAATCACCATATTTCATATTTGTATTTTTTATTGTGTCAGTATATTAAGTCTTATTTGTATGTTAAGACTAACTTGGAATTCATGCATCTCATCATTAGTGAAAACGTGGCCGTCTATTGCATATAATATTCAGAGTATTCATTATTTCCCAATACCATGCTCAATATTCAATAAATTATAAAGACTATTCCACAAACTGAGTTGAAAGTCACCAACTACTGATTAGTTCATCTAATTTACATACATGTAGTTAAATAATCATGGATTAGCCAATTGACATATCTTTTTTTTATCTTATTACCATTTTTTGTAGCATATCTGGGAAATGAAACAGAAACTACCACATTATATAATAACCACATATCGTAAAATCAACCAAATTTATATTTTAGCTTGACTTCAAGAAATAAAAATTTCAATATAGAGAGTTGGATTCATTACAGGAAATGTGATGAATGCTCAAGTCATATATAGCTGATAAGTCAATAATAATTCTCAATATTTAATGAAATCAAATATCTCATCAAGCCAAGGAAAAAATAAATTTCAATATACGGACATTCACTAAATTCAATTCCACATTATAGATGGCACTCATTCTACAGAATATTAAAAAGTACATTTCAACACCTACTAATTTTTTTTGGCATAAATTATAAAGTATTCAATTTGTTTCGATTATGGATATGATTGCTATATTTATATGTAGAAAATTGTCAATATTGCACACTAAACATATTAAATATTATATGAAAAAGTGCATGTCAGACTATTACAGCTGCAATTTGGTGGGTCAGTAAAAAGTAGCCATAGTAGTAGTTATATTATTAAAGGGTTAATAAATATTTTACATATTATTGCAGCATCCTTAAGGATATTTTTAAAAGGTACAAATTTACCTATAAAAAGGCTAAAACAGGAGATTGCCAATCGAGATTCATATTGGCTAGTAAAAATAGCCACTGCATATAAAAAAAATCATACACCAGACAAAAATTTTTATGGTTAAAAAATACATAGAATGATAATAAATACAATCATTGAAGGCTTCACTTTTTGTCAAAAAACACTGCCCCGCATTGACTGCTGTAAATGTTTTTTGGCAATCTTTTTATGTACACATAGTTCAAGTCTTAGGGAGGCACAGAAATTTTCATATTTATACCGTTTGGCTCAAATAGGTACGCACAACATCAAATAATCAGATGAGGTAATCGAATATTTTAAAATTAAACCGTTTTGTGAAATTTATGAGATTTAATTTAAATTTAAATAAAAGTAAAATCGCGTGTATAAAAATAAAATAATATCACAAATAAACAATCAATCACATAGGACACGAATGAGTATTAAAATAATGTTAATAAAGTGAAATTGTGTGAAATATATACATCTAAAAGAAAAAAAGCCAAAAATATTCTTTCTAAAAACAGGCACGACATCTGAAAAGTTTCTAATATTTCTTTAATTATCTTTACCAAAAATTGTATAATGTATTGTTGTTGTTAAATATGTAACCGTAATTTATTTTAATGCCTATGTTATTTATTTTACTTAAGTGCAATTACACAACACAAATGATAACAACTCCTAGAGTTTTCCTAAATACATTATATTATGTACCCAAAAAGGAAAATACTTATGATTGTATTTCTTAAATAGTTCAAATCTCACTTTTAAGAAAGTAATATTACGGTGTGTTTTTGACTAGAAACTACAGCTGTGACAAACATTATTTTAAATTGACTAGAAGGCTTTAAAGCGTAAAAAAATCTTCTGGAACCCCCAATAACATCATTAGGCATAATTATATAGAAATAATAACACGTGAATAACGGCTAATTTATAAATAAACATATATATATTAATTTTACATATTATACGAAGAGATTGGAAAACTGTCAAAAATTAATTCAAAAAAATCTAAATTCGACTCCAAAGTGTGTATTATTTTATGGCCAATTATTGAGATAGATTAAAATTATTGCGATAGATTTGAAAGAGAATTTCAGATATTATTTTTAGTCACTAAAAGAAAAATAATATCCATTATATAATTTGGAACTTACATTTTAACTAGGAACTACTCAAGGTAGGAATTTTTCATGGAATTACACTACAATTTATATTTAATTGATTGAATTTGTAGGTATCATATCATCACTATCAAAATGAAATAAAGAGCAATAAATATGTAGTCAATATTTTCCGAACTCCTAAATTAATAGTTTTGAAAGCTTTAATTCATTAAAATAGCAGTCATGTTTATAAATACAGTATGCAATATTCTATACTTATCAACAACTTTTCAACTAACAACATAAATGTGTGTCACCAAATACAGCTATTTTGTAAAATTAAAAACAAACAGTCAGATTGTTATTCTGTTCTAATAATTCAATGCCGAGTCGCAATTTTCCATAAAACCAAAAGTAAGTAGCTAAGATTAGTCTATAGCAATATGTCAATCTTAATATAAAGAGGACAGATACTATAGTAACAAACTTTGTATTCACTAAGGCTATCCAGTCTTTCAAAAAATACTTTTGATAGCCAATTATAATGTACAGGAGAGATAGTAAATTTCATTAATGTTTATTATGTACTAATAACAAAGCAAATTTAATTAAAATGTTTTCGATTAATCATTTTTAAGGAAGCCTACATTAGGTTTATTTAAAAAAATGTGTATTAAAACTGTTCAAAATTTGACTATGCGATTTCAATAAGGAAGCGATTAACCTCTAATGGAAGGCGAGAGATAAAGTGAAAAAGAAAATTTTTCATAAGTGTTCAATATCAGTTATTTTACATTGACACAAAAAATGTAGAAAAAATAATAAGGTCAGAATAAATATTTATTATTTGGACCCAAAATAGAAAAACCACCTTTCCCATCACACCAAAAATTGAAAAACCGGTGTTAATTGAATCAGCTTTGAAGTGTTGTATAAAAAAAACACTGCATTGAGTAAATGAAATTGTAAAATAATAAAAAGCAGCATTGAATATAGGAAAAGATATGCTTAAGAGAATAGTAGGTACGTCACAGTCCTAATTCCTTAATCTTCTTTTTTATGGTGCTCCACAAATTGAGCCACTTGTATCTGATGGCGTGGAAAGTCTAGAATCACTGTAGCATGAAATGCCATATTAGAACAGGCTATTATGTATTCACATAAGGAGAACCAACTGAATGCTGTAAAACAAAAATATTTCATTAGCTTTTATCATTTTAGAGTGATTTGGTGTCAGATAATTATATACTTTCATAGAAAACATTGACATACACAAGAGACCTTCCTATTTGAGTAAAATAAAACGATATCAATAAAATAATCCTTCAATTTTTCTTGACAGTCATAATTATTAACTTACTGAAATCTACATCACAGAACACTATTAAAATATTAATTTGTTAAAATTGTTATATAATTTTACATAACCTTATTTTTTAAGTTTTATGGATTAACTTGCAATCCGCTATGCAGATCATAAATTCTAAAAAGATTACAAGAACACTTTAAGTTTATCCAATATAGAAAATCCAGCAGAGAGCATAATAAATTCATTAAAAAAATTGATAAATACATACCCATCGGCCTACATAGAAATCGATGTCGCAAGAAGAATACGACTAGCCCGATTGTAGAAATGACAGATATGAAAAATAACACCCAAACAGTTTTATTTCCGTTAAGTGGTTTTTTGCCATCCTGCGTCATACTGCCAACGTTTGCACGACACCACATATGTAATAAAGATGATATCATGAAAACAATGAATATCTTCTCATGGACAGCTAAAAATAAATGACACACTTGATGAGGTTGATGTGATATTTTTCAACAGTTATAGCTCTTGGACAAATGCTGAAACCTAACTCTTATTTTCACATGGAATGCTTAGCTTTTATAATATGGAAGGATTTACTCCATATCCAGGTTTGATATTAGAAACTTAACCCTATAGTCCTAGCCTATTTTGTTTGGTACTCACGCAAACTCCCAATTATTTTTTGCTAAGGTGACAATTGTTTTTGTTTATTTTGTATTTCAGCTAATTAATTTTTGAACCATATTTTTTTGTGGTGGTCTTTCTATAGTGAGAAGTATAATAAGTAATCTTCATATATTGGATACAATATGAATAAAAATTATAAATTTCGACTACTCGAAGCACTATGAACCGCGTGTAAACCATAAACAAATCATCCCCAGATGTTCAATATGCAGTTAATTCATTCCTTTTTTATGTGACAAATGTCAAGTTTTTTAAAAAAAATATTTTGACTAAAAATTTGATTTGAAATTTTGCGAGACTCCAGAATCTGTGGGATTCTTTGCATACACCAGTCTAAGAGGGTTAAGATACCAGACGATCTTTTGAATCTTCCAAGAAACATTTCAATTTAGATTTATTTGAAATGAAAAAATACTTGCAGTTAATTACCTGTTTCAACATATTATTTTATTGACATTGATTCAATAGGTTTCAATATACACGGTTACTAAACTATCAAAGGTTATAAAAAAAAATTATGGTTAAGTATTATATACAGGTAACTATGGCATTGAGCGTGGGGATATGTTCGGGAGAAGATCACGATAAGTAAAATATTTCGATCTACGGGGATTTTGAAAAAAAAGATATTATAAACAAAATAAAAGTCTTACATCAGATCAAAGTCAAACTTGGTTCTGTATTGCAAAGAAAAACTAGTGTTCCTTGCTTGGCCCATTTAAATTTATTATTGAAAAAAAGTCCTAAGTAAAAGACAATTTCAAATCCTAGCTTACAACTGTGAAGTTATTACCATTTTATATCATTATGATGATTTTTTTTCTAAAGTCACAAAATTGAGTTTTTTTTATGCTACATTCTTTCACTCTTAGTTTAGTCAGTTAACACCTTAAAAGAGATTCTTTCGCATTGTCTTTTTGTATTTCAAAAGTTGCATGAATTTGACTGCGCATTTAAAATGCCACTGCCTACAGCACACATGTAAGCAATTCTTGTGGTGACTTGGAAGCAACACGAAACTTAATATATGCCATAATAATGCATCTAGGGATACATTCAGAACAAGAAGAACATATTGCAGATTGAAAACGTGTCTACAAATACAACACAAACAGGACTTACGGTAATTTTCCCTATTTGAAACATATGTGACACCGGTAAGAGCACAGACTTCAAGCAAGTTCAGCCAGTAGCAAGCGTCACCGAGTTTTCGCATTTTTGTCTTATGCTGAAAAACACAAATATATTTTGAAAGTACAAAACACACATCACTATATGAAAATAACTACAATGTGCACCCTAATAAATTTAATGAACAAACCTCAAGATTTGTAATAAGGTTGGACCGCTGTACATGATATGTGTGGTAAAGAGATCCAATCAAAAAACGCGGGCCCAGATGCAGAGCTACGCAGATACGCCACAAATATCTTTGAGGGCTTATGCCTGTAATAGCACTTATTGAAGGAATTATATTGTAGACCTGCAAATAAACTAGAATTACTTTTCAGATTTTTGATATTCCAGGTTATTACTAATTTTATATAACGCTTCTATTCATAATAGAAAATCTGGATTATCATAATATAACTATAAAATAATAGCCCAAAAACCAGCCAGAAAAACCAAGGACACACAGTTAATTTTTAAATACTGATCTTGGAACTGATATTATTCTAAAAATCGGAAGATTATGGTCACATTAAAAAAATTAGCAAAGAGGATTTCACAAATATCACAATTAGCAGATTTCATTCACAATTAAGTTAATATAATTAATAACTATATGCAAGCTGTTACTGTAATAAATAATCTAAAATACACACTACAAAATAAAAACATTAATATTGAAAACAAAAAAATGCTAAATAGTAAAATATTTATAGACCAATACAAAGTCAGCTGCAGCTGCCCACCCACTTTGTAAGCTATGTGCAATAATCACATGCCAGCAAGAACTCATTCAATTTATAATTTTAATGAAATATATGGATGCCAGCCCAAAAAATTTTGGAAGAAAAATGTCAGATCGGTCATATATATCAAAACTAGAAAATCTATACTGGGTTTTAAGGTATCAAAAGATAGGCTACTGGAGTTTGCAAAATCAACAATTTCAATATCTACTATGATTAATGTAAGGAATAAGCTTATTCCCAAATTAACCATGACTATTATGTAAACTAAGAAATCGACAATGCTATTAGTGAACTAGTCAAAATGACTGAAGAACCTAAATAAATCTGGAAGACGATATCGTCAATTATTCAACAGAAATGAGCAACAAAGTTTTGATGGAACTCGAGGACCTAAGAAAGTCTCTTCACAATTTAAACACATCTAAAATAGTATTTTGAAATAAGCTAAATAATTAAGCAATGGGAAAAAAAATTGTACATTGAAAAAACCATATTGAGCATGCTAGAAATGTAAAAATTCTAATGCAGCAGTAAAATGGAGGAAAAAGATTTATTTTATTGTTATTCAACCTAGACTATTGGCTTTTATTAATGTATAAAAAAATAACTATGATTTAGCAACCAGTAAACAGTATACTTAGCATACTTTTGATAAAAATATTATTAATATTATATAATATACAAAACAAGCACAACATATTTACAATTTGCTAGCAAAAATGATTAACAGTGATGGAAATAAAGACTGAAATTATATTTACATCAATTGGGAGATTAAATATTATTTATCCATATAATTTCATTGAAAATTACTGATTACAGATTTTTTTAAAAACATTTACAAAATCTTTCCAGGAGTATGGACATACTAGTTGTCAGTGCAATTTTTTCATAAAGGAGTATGGACGTATTTGTCGTATATGCTAACAATTATTGTGATAATATATTCAAGTGCTATGTGTCAATTGTTTGTGATCCCTGGATTATGCAACTGGTTTTATTAGGATAAAACTCTAAAACCGTGAGTTGTATTTTTTAAAATGTGATTAAAATAAAAAATTATGTAAAAAAACTCACTCCCACAGCACAGTTAAAATAAATAAGTTACTCCTGGAAAGGTTAATATATTTTTTAAAGAAAACAAGACTGCATACATGATTATAGAGAAGACTGTTATCAAATTTTATGAAAAAAATGTCCAAAAAAAAAATATTTCAATATTTAAAATTTTCATTCTACATTCAAAATATTGAACTGATGTCTTTCACTCAAATCCAATATATTTCGGGTCAACTGGGCAAAACACAAATTCACTGTTTAATGAACATCGATAACTTTGCTTTTACAATAAGTAAAAACTAACACATTGTCTTGTAGACATGTCTTTTAGTGAATATATGGAATATTTCTTGAGTATGAAAGTTTTCATTTCAACTTACATTACTATTCAGCGTGAGTGCAAAGAGACATGGCACCATTCCCTTGATTTTCGATTGAGTTGTTTTTAAAATAACTAGTGACTGACATGCAAACGATAGCTACAGGCTTTAAAATGTACATTTCTGGTGTAAATACCCTGCAGTGTGTTTCATGAATATCATCTTGCTGAAAAATTGACGCTGTAACGAAACAAAACAGCAAGGCTCCCAATGGAAGCCACAGTGCTACAATGCACACATTGCGGAGTCCACAGCGCCATAGCATCACCTACATTACCAAAAAACTTCATATTTGACAAATATTACTCCTTTTAATATAATGTTCGTTTTTTCTCCGAATGTACCAAGCAATATTGTGACTCAACTTAATCATATTGAATAAACATTAAAAATATGAGAAATAATAAAATGATTACCTCACAGTTATCACAGTCAGAAGACTCATGTTGGTTCTCTGCTGGTTTGTTAACAGGGGAATTGGTTGTTGAAATCATTATTTCAATAATAAAATTGCGTGTTAGATATTACACTTGTGTTATACAAATCGGTCCCATAATAAAATATAAGGATATATGAGAAATTTGTAATATATTATTCGTTTCGAGTTGAATGCATTCATGATAATAATTTCGCTAAATATTATTATATTTGATAATAACCGCGAGTTCATACAAAAATAAAATAAAGATATGTATTTAACACTTCTAAATGAAAAAAAATACGCACAACGAATTAGCAAACCGCAATATACAGATGTACAAACAACCCCATATAACAGGTAAAATAATTATATAACTGACATATACCCTTCGGCCTCTTAATATGCCTACTATGGTTTACTTTACAACGCAGTATCTTGAAGTCCCTCACACTAGCGGTTAAGCGTCGCGTAAAACAGTAACGTTATTTCATAGACAATACGATAATATAATTCATATTATTAATTTTTAAGCGCTCGTGTGATTTTTATATTTTCACATAGGTGTATTGATTCCTATATATTATTTTATCTAGCAGAATTCTAAAATATATTTTATCTATATAAATAATTCTTATACAACACGGTGAAAAAATAGCAATGTATTTTAGTTCTACAAAATTATTTTTAACAAATATAGTTGATAGCTATTTCGGCTCACGCAGAACTATTAGAACAGTTCTGACGATGGCGTGAGCCGAAATAGCTATCAACTATATTTGTTAAAAATAATTTTGTAGAACTAAAATACATTGCTATTTTTTCACCGTGTTATAATCGAGTTCTACCAAGTGAAGTCAATCAATAAATTCTTATACATTTCTCATACGTATGACATTACCAAATAAACAATGTACAGTATTTTTTATACCATAGGCAATAGAAATACTTTTTACATCTGAGGTTAGGCAATATTAAATGTCATAAATATAAATTATATTTTACTATTTTTAAGTAAGTTATGGAATGAATTAGTTGGAATGAGTAGTAAATATTTATGGAAATTTGCCGGAGCATTCGGATATGTTATTCAGTACGGATGCATAGCACACTGCGCTTTTGAATATATTGGAGACCTTGTAGTCGTAAGTGGTTTATTTAGTTTTTACTGAAAATATATTATTATATGGTACTTGGTGTACTTGACTCTACTCGAAATCATTAGTAAATGAAGTCTTGCAATAGTTATTGAGATATTTTGACCTATAAAAATCAATAAATGATTCTGTCAGTAAGCATATTGATTATATTTATTTAGAGTAGAATAGTACTTACTCTGATATTGAAATATTTGTGATAAAGAGATGAAAAAACTAGATATATACAGAATTTTATACACATAATACGGAAATCTCACATAAATTTTGGTACGCTTTTTTTTGCTATCAGAAAAATTTGGTTTTTAAATCACACCAAGGATCTCCCGAGTGCATAATCAACCATTGATAGAACCTTACGATACAGGTCATTGTGGTTATAAAAAATATATTTAATGCTTTTATTCAGTATTTTAATTTTATTCAAATGTTTTAGTGTTCTGGGCCTTCAATGGAACCAACATTACATTCCAATAATGTTCTTCTAACCGAGCACATAAGCCCCCGACTGAATAAAATTCAAAGAGGCGATATTGTAATTGCAAAAAGCCCATCAAATCCATCACAAAACATATGCAAACGTGTAATTGGATTGCCTGGTGACAAAATGAGAGGGCAATATTCTATTCGCAGCCAAATTGTACCCAGAGGTCACGTGTGGTTAGAAGGAGATAACACCTCGAACTCTGCTGATTCGAGAATTTATGGTCCGATACCTCAAGGCCTAATTCGTAGTAAAGCCATTTGCAGAATATGGCCATTAGATTGTATAAAATCTTTGGTTTAATACAATATGCCATAAAATGCTCTTAATATGTGACAATGTCTTGAGTTGACCGTAGAACCTATTTTGATTTTGGTTTCTCTTCATTTAAAATTATTATGAATGCAGAATTAACATCAACTGAAAACTTGGATTTCTTTTAGCAAGATTGATATACATCAATTTGTATTGGAACAACATATAAGAATTACTGAAAACCAAAATTGTAGAATGCGGCGTCCATAATATTCTCATTTCTTTATCTTTACCCTCCACAGATCTATTTTGAAATTTCATACAATTATTTTAAATTAAAAATATTCAACAAAAATAATCATTTTACTCATTTGAATCACCAGTGGCTGCAGCAAGGTAAAATGCCTCTCTCAATAAAACGAAATGTGAGTAAGTGTATGCACTACTAATTCACTTTTACATGTTTACATTTCAAACCTTGTCAAAATATGCAAATGGGTGAACGTAAGAATATTATGTATTGTAATATTGCATTTTTTCGCAACTCAAAAGCAATTAAATAAATTTAGTACAATGTGAGAAATTCTGGTCATAATTTTATATTACTTTATTTTATATTGTTAGTTGTCACTTTTCTTGTCAGCACGAACAGATTTATTAATCATAAATATTTTCTTATGTTTGTGTATAATTCGATTTAAAAGGAAAGCTCTGAATTCATCTAGCTGCCATTGCTGTTATTTGTATCGTTTAAGCAGTATCTTGGCCTTTCTGATAAAAAGGTGTTAAAATATCGATCAAGCAGAGGCATGTAAGTAAAATAATGTCTGCAATTATGAGTTAAACACTAATTGCCAACTTGGTGATATTTGAATATGTCCAATATATGGCCTACCAAACTACCAATATTTTTTATATAAAATTATTCATTATATCCCTGGGCTAACATTTTGAATTTTTTTTACAGAATCATACTGATTTCTTTGTTTCTTCATAATGTACATATTTGATATTGTGATGTTATTGGTTTTCAATATGTTGTATTTTAAATTACTTAATATGCTGTCCTGATTTTAATTGTAATAAAACATAAATTATAAATTTTTCAAATAACTTTATTCTGATTACCTATCCTTTGAAAATTTTATTACTGTTGGAAGCAGGGCTGTGGATTCAGAGTTGCAGTCGTGAAAAATGAATGACTCAGAATACTTTTTGTGATTACACAATTTTTAAGAATATCTCAATGAACAATTTGCCGGATTGGTTTTTTGATCTTTAATTGAATGCACATCAATAGGAAAAGTAGGAAAAAACCTGACAAAAACAAACTTTTTAGTCAGTTATGTTGTTGGTCAGTCAGAATCGGAGTCACATTTTTGGTCAATGTTGGAGTTGGAGTCATTTTTTCGGAAATCAGTTTTTTTTTAATGTCAACCCTGATTTGAACTATTAGGTACACCTTGGAAAAAAATAATTATGAGGAATTTGAATGTTTATGAAATTGTTTAATATATATCTGCACAACATAATTATTAGTTTCTCAACATGTTCTCTGCTAACCCATATAAAGGATATTCCAACACCGCTAAAAAAACTCAAGTGAATGGTGTGAAAGTTTCTTTAGACAAGAAAATATGTTTTAATCAGCAACCTAGTTGTTCATCATGATCAGCTATATTTTGAATATATTAAGCCCACAAAACAATTTTAACAAAAAAGCAGCTTTAGCTTCGGTTAATGAAACCATTTTGTCATCATCAAAGTTTACAACTTTGGGGAGTGAGATACATTATTTAGGCTACTAAATGCCTTTAATTTATTACATAATTAATTTCTTAGTAATAAAAATTTTGAACAATCTGTGCTTAACCATACTTACTGAAAACACGGTTGCCTTATTTTAATACAAAATGCAGGGTTGCAACATCTAGTCTGTGAGTTACCTTACGTGTAGTTGGACTAAGATATAAGTCAACAGGAGCAACTCTTTGCATGGACGATTGCAGTTCTTCAGACATAAACTCCAATTTCACCTCATTTCAAGCAGCCTTATAACTTGAGTTTTACAAACTTCGGCTCAAACGGCATACCGCATACAATGTTAGTCTGTCTGCACAATGGCCATACTTATATTGGTTAATATGAGTCGGATGCAAATAATGGATTAAAATTTAAATCATGTATTCCATTAAAAGAATTAGCTATTTACCAGATATAGTGAGTGAAGCTATCAAAAGCAAAGCACGAAGACCGTTTAAGTAAGATTTTAAAACAAAACATCTCAAACATTCTTTTCCTTAAAAATCCACATTCCTGTACATATGTTTATACATATATACGACTCGCTGGTACCTTTATTATCCTCTTTCCATGACATTTTGGCTCTTCTCACTTGACAAACTGCCGAACCCTGGACTAGAAGGCGGGACGAAATGACCCACCGTTCCTTAACCGTCAAATGACATGCCTGCTCCAAGATCTAACCATTGACATAAAAATCATAAATGGGTAATATAAAAGGCACTGTTTTTAAATATTTATAAGTATTTTCAAAATAATGACGATTTACGATTGTTTATTTTACCATAACGGCTATTTCAAATTATGAAATAAGGTAATATTTATCTTCAATTTTCTCATAAGAACCACTGAAAATCATCAGAAAAGTGGACTCTAAGGGCTATTAAATATACATGTGTGAAATCGTGTAGTGTATCATAATAATGAAAAGAAGTAGTATCTTATGGCACTATTGTGGGGACTAAGGGCGCGGTTAACGCCCTTTTTGCCCTTTCGTCTCTGGTGTGTGAATGAAAAGAAATTCTATTATCGTATAACACTATAATGGGGATTAAGGGCGCGTTTAACGCCCTTCTCTCCCTTTCGTCGCTGGTGTTTTGTGTTGGGAAAAGAAATATTTCTTGTCGCCTTTTATACGGCATTCGACTGTTCCAATAATTAATGGGCCCCCCTTCTTTAGTTTTTCTACATATTTCAGTGATATTTTTGACGTGACAACGTCTTATAAATCGATGAACGCCCGCTGCACGCACGAAAAAACATGACTCATTGTCCCGTTTGTCGCGTGCGAATAAAATATATCAATAAAAAATTGTAGATTTCATTTCACTCCTTCTTCGTATCCATACAAAATAATGATAATTCAATAAAAATGATTCCATTTTATTCATAAAAGTATGCAATCATTTCATCAATGTTTTCTTATGACGTTGTCACGTTAAACTATCGTCCGTAAACCGACTTTACAGACAACCAAATTTTTTTTTTTTGATTCGAATGGATGTCACTACAATATTCCGCAGGGTAGCTAGAAGAAATATTTAAATAAAAACCGCTTATGTGAAAATCGGCACAGCGGACCATAAACTAATATGACTGTTACCCAGTTAGCTATGTATTATACATGAATTTTAACGTTCGCCATCGATTGCTATTTTCGTTCCATTATCTTTAGGAACTTTTGCACTTCGTGATCATGGAGAAATGTTATCACTGTCAACTTAAAGTATAATATGGTATAATAGTTTGTGTTCTCAATTACATCGTTGGTATTTAGCTCAACAAACTTCTCTGCATGGCTATCGGTTTCAACTGCGGTCAGATTTTTTTTTTTATTTAATAGTAATAAATGAAATTTGAAGACTGTTATATTTACCTTACCACGTTAAATTTATTTGTAAACATTTGTGTATTTTTTTTCTCTGAGGCTTCATTTTTTTATTTTGATTGATCATTTAATTCTTATAAGTAAAAAAATATTTCTTTTCCATCTCCACTTAATATACTTAACATCAAAGAATTGTTTTTAATATATTTTAATGTAAAAAAATGTATGGGATATTTTTATGAATTTACCCAGTAGATAAATTACAAGTATTCACCTTTAGCTTTAGTTGTTGGTCCAAATATGCATGGTAATAATGTTATAGACTACATTATATTTCATCTCAACTCTACGACTAGTTAGCCAAATATATTTCGACGAATGTCGTCAAATTTTGACAGAACAGTTGCCATTACAATAAAAATTATCGAGAATGTTCACGATTTCGAAAATGGCTAAGTAAAGTGTTGTCTCGTTTCTGAGAAATTCATTAATCATTACATATCATATGACGTAGATGCCTTTAATTTAAGTGATACCTGTAAAGTGAATATTATAAACATTTATATCGTCTTAATGACTCCAGTGATATTGTTTTCCTTATAACGTGAGTACTATTGTTTGTTGCTAATTATTTAGAATATTCTTTGAGCATTAACCTCAGTGCGTTCTGCGATTAATAAACAGTTAAATAGGTAGCACTATTATATGTATATTTTTTTTTACTAAAATTACGATTTTATACCTTCACGGTGCGGGACACAAATGTATTTATATTTTTTTTGTCAGTTTTCACTCGACTTTGAAAAGAAGCTTCGAGTTATTTGTTACTGAATATTGCATTGTTCGCAATATTTTCGGTCAGGCTACAAAAACTGCGATATGTTTTCTTAATTTTTTTTTGGTTACACGTTTTTTTTATTTTGTAACCTAGATACCAAGCCTTGATTATAACAAAAACATTCAACCTTACTGTGCAAAAAAATGCATGACCATTAACTTTATTTCCTAGTAGAGCTTCTAGCTCGTGAGTCATTTACTAGAAGGCGTTGAAACTCTGTATCTTTTGCATTCTCCATGCTGGTATAGCAGGACAGTCAGCAAATTTCTATTGTTAATGAAATTAAATATATAACGATATTGACAGGTATGAATTAAAAAATGTGTTGTAATTGTTGGATGCTATTACACCTAAGATATTAAATTTGATAATATTTCCACATATTTGTTGAATCATGTGAAGCATCTTCAAAATCGAAGGACTGGTTGGCACAAAAATTGCATATAAAGAGATCTCTTGTTTTTAGTTGCCTGTATCAGAAAACAAATGTAATTTTATGTGAGGTGTGAAAAATAGCCCTTATATTTTTTTCATCAATATTTATTTGTATTTATTTAGTTGATAAATTGCAATTTCATACTGTACCAATTTAAAATGTGTAGATCAATGTTCCTTTTATTTTTGGACATTTAGAATTACTAATTGTCTACATGAACTCGTATTCCATCTTAAAACTTTTAATTATTTTTTATGTTTAGTGTCATTGTTTACTTCTTTCCGAAAGAAACCAAAGCAAAATAAGGTTTTTTTTAATCAAATATTTCTCTTTGTATTCCTGAAGTAAAATGATTTGGTATAAAACTTTAATATTTTGGAATATTGCCATAGCAGGGCGCTCACATTTTCAGTGTACAGTGTACAATGACATAGTATGAATTATAAATAGATATCATCATTTTGAAATACTGTTAAGTTCATTTCCCTATTAGGAATAGAAAATAACGAATCAGTGAAACACAGAAAATTTTATTTATCATAAATATGCCACACTGTCACATTTATTTTATAAGTGACTGTTCCTATACACGTGCCAAAGAATATTTATTTATGTAGTCACTGATAGTTAATTTGTTATCTTTTCTAGATAGATATATATAATTTCATCTTTATTGATAATCTGCACAGTAGTTATTTGAATTTTTCATTGAAGGTAATATCAATCGTGTTAAATAATTATTATACTGAAGTATAGAAGCAATCGAGAAATGTTATATTTGTGTAAATAATCTTTATCTTGTTAAATAGTTGATTTCTGCTCTAATCAAACACCAAGTAGATTAATACATTGCCTTTAAGTACAGAATAACATACTTTTTTTCGACATTAATTTCATGTTATTGTTGTTTCTTTATGCCTTTGTTGTTGTGAGGTTTTGTAATCAGCAATTCATAACATAAATATATCATGACTGCTGAATGCGGTGGTACACCTTTATTGCTTGTGGTTTCGAATTGATAAATAAATTTAGTGACACGGTACTTTGATATTTGCAGTTTATTGACAGCTTTGTCTGATTGATTCACAATAAGTATTGTGGAAAACAGTGTTCATTTGAAATTTTTTTATGTGTGGAAAAATTTAAAGTGTAAATTATAAAAATCAATATTATGAATTTCTTTCAGTGCTAGTTATTTTCCATAAATCAGTTGTAGTTATATCATCATTATTGTAATAATTATCATTCAAGGTGGTACATTTTTCAAAGCCAAGTGAATATTATTGAAATGAAGTCATATTAAAAAAAAATCATATCTAGTCTGCTGATTTGAAATGTTTCTTCTGTAGTTATTCTTAGACAATTTATTGACCTGAATACGCAGGCATTGAATATTTTCCGTGACATATAAATAATACATTTCCAGTGAAACGAAATAAAATATTTTTACCTCTTTTAGTGGTGAGTTATGTATGAAAGAAAAGCATTTTATGAAAAATAATTCTTATTTTTTCAAATGTAAATTAATTAAATCATTTAATTTTGAATATATTTTTTTCTCGATTTGCTTGTGTAGTTAATCTAGAAGCTTCTACTTTCAATTTGGGTCTAGATATTAATTATGTTTATATGCAAACATGTTATTTTCTATTGACACTGTTTCCAAAGACCGATTCAAACAGAAATGGGTTTTCTTGTTCAGTATCACATCCCTACAGTTTTATTTTTAAAAATTAAACTTTATTGAATTTTTATAAATATGAAAATTAGCTATACATAATTAACAGAGGAAAATTCTGATGATGCTTTTCAAACAATTTAATGCTGTTTCTAAATATGAATATTTTTTAATAACTAATTCACAATCTAACTGGCTCACAATCTTTTTATTTTCAGTAATTATGAGTAGGTTTACGGGTAAAAAATGTCGACTGCTGTCCATGCTATGGCTCACGACTATCTTCTTCTTTGTGGAAATCGTGGTGGGGTATGTGACAAATTCCATGGCATTAGTGGCGGACAGTTTTCACATGTTAAGCGATGTTGCAGCCTTGGTTGTTGCTTTTCTTTCTGTGAAGGTAAGATTCATTAGAAAACATACAGATATTTAATAACCTTAATGCAACCTTATAATATTGTAATTATATATGAATATGGTATGCTGGGAAAAACCCATGACATAGTTTATTTAGAATTCTATGAATACTCTTTTGAATAAGAGAGAACTATATTATTTGATTCATGATGCATGGTTATAAAAAATGGCATTGGATGATTCATAATATTTTGTTTTTTGTATACCGTCTAGATGTCACCTAAAAAGTGGTCAAAAAACACTTTCGGGTGGGCCCGAGCAGAAGTTTTGGGTGCACTGGTGAACGCAGTATTCCTTGTGGCGTTGTGCTTCAGTATTACCGTGGAAGCCTGCAAAAGATTTATCGAAGTGGAAGAGATACACGAACCGAAACTTTTAGTTGTCGTCGGGGCTCTTGGCCTATTAGTTAATGTAATCGGTCTCTTCTTGTTCCACGGTAAGAATTCATATGATTTTTTTTATAAGATTTTCAATTGATTGAGGTCTAAAATCCTATCGCTATTCCAATCGTTTAATAAGGACATTTTTTTTATTTTTTCTTCCACAAAACATCAATCAAGTCATCAAAACCTGTTTGAAAGATGAAAGTCTTATATGTAATATACACAATCAAATATTTTTTTAATTTCCTTATGAGAAATTAATTAATTAATCACGTCACTTTAGTTGCTACATTATCATTGAATTTATGTATTATAACAGAACACGGAGGAGGTCACGGACACTCGCATGTTGCCAGCAACCTCTCCGAACTGGTTGGCACTAATGTGACTGACGACAATGAGAACGACTCAATGTATTCGAAGAAGATGTCAGGGGTGCCGACTCTGCCGCCTCCGGTTCCTCCAAAGCACAAAAGCCACGCTCACGGACACAGTCACGACGCCTCGCAGATGAACATGAGAGGAGTATTTCTGCATGTGCTCTCTGATGCATTAGGTGAGAACGGACATATCACTAACAGTTTAAAATGAGATTAATTAATGCAAATTGATTTTGAATAATTTAAACAATTAAAAATTGGAAATATTGATATTTGGTTGAAAGACCTAAAAACAGCATATCATTAGTCATGGGCAGTATGCTTATACTGCCATAATCTATAAAATAATCTCATAAAAAAGACTATTTACACTGAAAAAAATAGATAGCTTAAAACTGCATACGTTTTAAATGGGAAGTTAAAATATAGAATTGCTTAAAATTTATTTTTTAAAAATTAGGAAAACAATATTACATAAAGAGAAACAAAAAACTCCTGGTTTTATTTCAAGGTTAACCCTTTGACCGCCAACGTCTCAAATATTGAGATGGCTAATTATAGTGTAGAAGTTAGTTTTTGTCATAAAACATTTTTCTAACTGATTTTTCCTGATATTTTCCTTAACCTTGTTAAACTCATTGTTAACACTGAAATTATTCCATAAATTTTTGAATCACTCGGTTATAGAATATCCTTTACTCTGAGATGAGCTGGGAACTGCTTTAAAGGAGCTTGGCCCCCAGCTCTTAACTAAGGGCTTAGAAAAAAAAAACACCATCCATATATTTATATATATACCCAATATATGTTTTTACATGCCCGACTTGTCTTAGCACTTGACATGTTGAAAATCATATCACAACTTCAAAATTTAAAAAAAATACTATTTTATGTTTGTTTACTTCCAAAAAATATTTTATGATCAGGACCGGTTTTACTCATCACTTGCGACTCACAATAAAATGTATTGCGGAAATGAATATTAAAAATATGTTATTATTATTTAAAATTTCATGTCTTTCCATCAAGAAGTGACACTAAACACCTTAACCGTTTTAGTGCTAAGCAATTTTGGCAAAAATAAATGAAAATTGCTATACACATTGATTAATTTAGAGGAAAAAATAATGGTGTCAAATAAAACACTCTAACTTAGACAAATATCAATCAATTTTATTAATTATTTTTGCATTATAAAGATAAAATGTTTATTGTTTATTAATGTTTATTAGAAAGGATTATTCCAAAAGGGCTTTGGCCAATCGTAAGCTTGTGTAAAAATTATCTGTAAACAAATGATAACCTTTGTTCAGGTAATTTCCAATTGAAAGCAATTTTTGCACTACCGTAAATCCAAGACCATATTTTTCTACCGAATCTCTGTCATCTGTATTTTTAGCTCCTTTGTAGCAGAAAAAACCCAAGCAATATTTGGAAACCGAGTCGCACAGCATCCAAAATTTGATTCCCCATTTATGGTGTTTTTTGTTTGGAATATATTGTTTTATCGAAGAATGGCAGTGAGTACCAACTAACGACTCGTCGATGGATAGTTGTTGATTTGGTACATAATGCTGATGAAATACGGTATTTGCATGTTTGACAAGCACATCAAACCTGCCACATGGGTCATAATTCGGATGGCCTGGTTCAAATAATAATCTGTTATCAACCAAGTGAAAAAACTTCAAAATCAGTTGGAACCTATCCCTTGAAAACATTGTCCCAAACCATGGTATGTGTCGGGAATTTTTTATCCAATAACTACTAATTGTTGGCCTTCTCGTTATTCCCATTTCGAGTATGACAGCAATAAAGGCTTTCATTTCGTATATTGTTGTCGGCGTCCACTTTTTTGCTCGAGAATTATCCGATACAGTGTGCGAGGCCAAAAACTGTGCAGCATATCGATTTGTTTCCCTTATGATGGTTTCGAGCAGTGATATGGTAAAGAATATGTTGAAATAGGTTATGGGTGTGCCATCGGGAGGAGGCGCCCGCCTAGGTCCAGGAGTCTCGAAAAAATCATTTGTTGATTTAGAAAACACTTTTGTCGGAGGAATTTTGGCAAAATTTGGTGTTTCTTCTGTTTCTGTAGATGAAGAGGAGGTAGAAGACTCACTTTCAATCCTCAATCTTTTTCTTCGATGCGTTATAATACTGCTATCATCACTATTTGTATGTGTCGTTTCACTCCCCGTAGAATCACTAGGAATCGAATCAACGTTCGAAATAATAGCACGTGACATGGTTATTTTTTTAAAATAATATAATATAAAAAACGATAAAAGTTATTTTTAAATGTATAAGAATGCACTCTCATTACAAATTACGCGCGAGGTTAGCGTACGTGCACTCCCGCGGAGCACCGAAAACACACTGAAACTCGCAGCGCTTTTGCGCTGCGCCGCAATTTTCGATACAAACGATCGCAGCGCTTTTGCGCCGCGTAGCATTCTAACGGTTAAAAGATATTTTATGAAGATTATAAACATATGTAAATATTGTTTTTTTTTCAAAATTACGCAAATTTGTTTTGTTTTTTTAATAAATTAAAATACTTTCTTAAAAAAATGGTATGGAAGTTCTCATCATTATTCATTACTTTATAAATATTCTGATCAGTATTTATAGTCACGGGGGCTGGTAAATCTATTTATACATAACAATATAATGCTAAAGATAAAAGAGTCAGAATATTGTCATTTCTAAAAAAACCTTGAAATATATGTTACCTGGTCGGCACTAAATATAATTCGTAAAAGTATACAATACATCCAAAGAAATGTAGCAAGTGTTGTCTAACACGATAAAAAGATACATCCTATTCTACCTACTATTCCAGGCCATTCTGCTTTGGCCATCTCACTGCGTTAATTGGTATTTTTTGGAAACAATATGGACCACTTGTAAACTTTAAACGAATCACCCCCAAATGTTAAATATGCAGTCAATAGATTCTTTTTAAATTTAACAAATCGCAAAGTTTATAAAGAAACACTTTGTATAAAATTTAATTTAAAACTTAGAGACCGATGATTGGCATCATGGGACTCTTTGCAAGGGATTGTCAAATAGTTGATAATACTTGTAATAATTGATTCCGAGTACAATGTTCACGAAAATGTGTTTTATTTTTTTTAAATGTAGTATAATGTTTACGCTATCTTTTTTTCTTAATGTGCAATATTTCCCTCTTTGATAACAGTCATGGTTATGCATTGAAACAGTAGATTTACTATTGTATTACACTTTTTTTATAGTGCTATGAATCATTTATTATTCGAATAATGATAGCATTTTATCACCATTTTTTATTATTTCTGTTCAAAAAATCTACATTGAAGATTTTAAATAATTTTAATTGTACATTTTTTTCACACTGTTCATTGATCTTTTCACAATATAATTGGATAACATGAAAAGCACTGGAGCTCAGACTGCGATTCATCCATATTTCTATAATCAAAAATAAATATCTTCGGTGTGGAAGCATCTTTTTCTATAATAATGCTTTCTTCAATAATGGTGAACCAAGTTCTAAGTCCTGTAGATTAACGAGATCATTATTCAATGAATATCAATATAATTACATGATATTTTATTTAGAATCATTGATATAATTTATGATAATCGACTGAATGTGCTTGATGGAATTTCAATATCAAATTTGAATTGTTACAACTTTGTATGATTCCGAAGAATGAAGATGCCGAAAGGCGTAACCCGGGTCATTAGTGACAAAATATGTGGAATCATACAATGTTGTAACAATTCAAATAAGAATCATTGAGCTGTTGATTTCTCTGTTCGCAATGTGATTTGTTGCTATGCAATTCATTCTATGACCATTATGCTTTTTTTATCGGTCAAAAATATTTCTTAATCTATGATGGCATAAATATCTTGTGTCATATCTTGTCATATCTTGTGTCTATATATGTATTATTTTTATTTTGTTATCTTTGTCCTATAATCGTTTTTGTTAATACTTTTAGAGTGTTTATATCGTTAACAATAATAATAATAATCAGTTTTTTATACATTTTCTTGCAAAAATCTGGTTTACTTGAAAATTTTCTGTGTATTTTTTAGGATCTGTGATCGTAGTTTGCTCCGCCTTGGTGGTCTGGCTGACCGATTGGAAATACAGATATTACATCGATCCGGCTTTGAGTGTAGTCCTGGTCCTTTTGATTCTTCACTCGGTGTGGCCACTTTTACGTGAATCAGCGCTCATACTATTACAAACAGTCCCTACACACATACAGGTATTGCTCACATTGCTTTTTAATCCTTTCCACGTGAACGTGTGAGACGTGAGCTTTCAAACATTGATAATACAGGCAATCTTTTGCATACAAGACTGATTTTGGTTTCAGAATATCACCTAATTTGTCCTGGTACAGCTACCTACATACACTTGTCAAAAGTATTAGGTTTAAATGTTTAAAACATTGATTTTTCGAACCCTTTAAATTTATCGCGATCTCTGCCAGGTAACAAATCAGTTTGAAACTATGCGCCTAACTTCACAGGGAAATTTACACCAATCTCGTGGCATTGCAATGTGACACTCCATGACACATGACAGTAATGGGGCTTGTTCATTTGAGTTTGATTGGTGGCTTCATTACTTCACTGTAATGGCAATTTACGAGTGAGTTATTTGTTAGGGATATATTTATTAAAGTGATTGTGACAACATAGGACATTTCTTTGTATTTTTTAATGATGTGAAACATTTCTAATGCATCTGGCTTCCATAAAAGCCAACCCAATTAATTTTATTGCTCTATTTATGACTCAATATGGAAAGAAAGGACAAATTTAATTTGTATGAAAAACAGCCCATGGAATGGGTTAAATGTGTGTAGTATTTCACAATACAAGCTTGCAGTTTATGAATGCCCGTTGACTGCAATATCCCATTAGATTATTATTCTACAGTGAATTCCTATAATAAGATATTAAAAAAATTATGAAACTTTATCTTCGCGGTAATATAAAACTATAAAATTAATTTGCAGAAACAAAGTACCGGATTCTTTTATAATATATTTATACAAGTACAATCAATAATATCTTTTCTCCGCATTTTGTATGATTTTAGATGTTTTCCTTTATATACTCATCATGTTTAGTTATTTTTACCTTTTGATCAATATTATCTATATCTCTCAGCCTAAACCTATAAGCATAATTTTGATATTGAGTGAACAGTGAATAAATAATTGGCAATAATATATTTTAATTTGTTCCAAATGCAGTTGTAATGTTATGATTGACTATCTATAGGTGGATGCTATTCAAAGACGGCTTCTCGAAAGAGTCGATGGTGTGCTTGCCGTTCATGAATTTCATGTTTGGCAACTGGCCGGAGATCGAATAATTGCATCCGCACACATAAGGTGAGACATGTCAAATACATTATATGTTTTCTTACTATCAATAAAGTTTTTATAGGATATATTTCATTCATACAGTCGTGATCATTTAATGTTAACAGTCTCAAGGGCAGATGCAAAGTGGCTTATCTCTTAACTGTTTTAAAAACAATATTTTTTAACTTGAGTGCAATGTTTGTGATATGTAAAATAACATTGGTTACTTCTACATGAAAGCTGAGCAAGAGTATGTGGAGGTGATTCATATGATATGAAGTGTTGGTGTGTAAAGGAAACAAAGTGTTATTATTATTTTTGTAGATAAATGTGTAGCTGTGACTATCCTCAAGAAATCGGTATATAATATTTATACATAAACATAGAGTAGATATACCTTATCCGTTTTTAAAGCCGAGACGATGCAAAGGGTAGGATTATCTTTCCCACTGTTAACCACTTCCTGGTCGATTCTTTTATAAAAATTGTTCCAAAAAAATTGTTTTATGGTTTGATATGATGTATATTGTCAAACAATCTTCAATTTTTTTTTTAACCCCTTGAGGTTCAAATTTTTTTTTTTTTTTTAATTTAATTTATTTTACATGAGTAATCATTTTAAACTTTATCCCAGGGTCCCGAACCGTGTTTTTTTTCTTTCCAGTCTTTGGTTTGGGCAAAATATTAGGTCGATTATATATCCGTTTTCAAAAAAAAAGGGCACAAAAAAATTATGCTCCGATCTGAAAAAATATTGTTCTTTTCTGTTTTCAGTTCGAAAATCCTTTACCTGACATTGTACCCAATAGAAAGAGCCAATAAAGGTTATATGTACATGCATTAGAAGAGTCTAGAACAAGAGTTTACTGTTAGAGTTGTGGCCTAAGGGCAAAATTATCTTTCTTTCTCACCAACAATGTGAATTTATATAGAAGTTGAAACAAAAAAATCCAAGGTTTGAAAACCTGTTTTTAGTTGAAAGAATACGCTGAATAGTGTAAATTATCATTCCCGCATATATACATCAACATCCAAAATTTTACTTCATCTTCCATATGGTATTTTTACCGTGTATAGGCATCTCGCACATGTGCGCGAACGTCCAAACTGGTAAGTTTTTTCCTCGCACATATGCGTGAAGGACTAGGAAGTGGTTAAAGACCAGTTGAGCGTGCGGGTTGAGCCACATTTCCCACTCATAATAAGTAATTTTACATTATTTGAAAACTCTTCTTCTACGAAGCAGTATAATTTCATTTCAGAAATAACGTTTCATTAACATTTTACTGGTGCTGTTTTTATGATAATTTGCACCCACATGTTAACAATAATTATAATAAAGAAAAAATCTTTTTATATAGTTTCATAAGGAATGGTATGTTTCAAAACTTTCTTCATTCGAAAAGGAACAGAATAAAATGCACAGATGTATCAGACTTAACTTCGCCTTTTATACATAGCACAGCTTGTTACAGTATTTTTATTGTTCATCTGCAAATTTGTGAAAAATCTTTAAGGGGTGTGATTTTTCAGTTCAGTACATGTCCATTGAACAGTGTTTTGCTTCCCTCTTGCAGATGGGTTTGAGGTTCTGTTATTATTTGATTCATTACCCAAGTTGAACTCATTTTTGAGTATGGTAATAAAAAAAACCTTAGAAAATATCAAATGTATCCAAAACTTCTGTTTATATCAACACAACGTGTAAATAAATCGCAGGTTGAGGCTGATATTGGGTTGTAAAAATATTCTTTCACTACGAATTTTTACCAGAAATATAATGCATCAAATCAGTTCATTAGTATAAAATACATAAGCTTAACTTTGTAATATTTAAAAAGTGATAGACCATATATCAACTTATCTAGCTTAAAATTTGTTATTGTGTTAAGAATTGCTCTAAGAAAGAAAATAAACCCAACTAATATTATTGATAAGTTTATTAAAATTTTATAATTATTCATAGTTACATGAATTCCTTTTAGTGGTGTAAGCAGCGGTAATGAGTTAATATTAGTTTGATCGCTTAAAAGCCATCAACAACCATATATAAATTTTGTAGAACTGATTGCTTTAATATTTTTAACACATTATAATAGAGTTCTACTAAGTAAATGACAATTCAATAAACTATACACAATTAATAAGTTTTAATATAACATTGAGTGTTCATTTTATTAATCTGAGATATGAAAGCACTTACATAAATTGGGTCAAAAATTTGTCAGTCGTGAGTGCATAAATATTTTTTATTTGTTCGTGTACAGCTATGTTATCTGGTTTTTATGATTCAGATGTTTGATTAAAAGAAATGGTGTCACCGCGACACAAACATTTTAATACAATCAATGTCACATTTATATTTTGTCATTGTCAATGGAAAGAATTAGTAAGCGTAACGTTGCTCGATCGATGGAATCAATACAAAATAGCTTTATCTCTTACATGCGATTTGATTGATAATGTTCTTGTATCAATATTATGTCCCGATAAGGTATATCTTTTTTTACATTTAGGTCACTCAGTATCACTTTATTTCGCAGGATCAATTAGAATGGTGTATATTTATGCAGCTTTTGATTATTTTGTGATTAAACATTAGGTACTAAATGATGTTTGTAGTAAAATATCTAGGTTTATGGAATAAGTATTTTGGATCAAGAGATAAAAATCGAGAAGCATTTTTTTGTTCCCAATTTGTATCTCAATAATAGTATACATCATATTCTCAAAATTATTTCATATCTTAGCATTGTTCTTTTGTCTGTATGATGTTTGATAATTTTTGTGTTCACTCACGGTGCAAGTTTTAATGAATTCTTCACTAATTGAAAATAAAAGAGTAATATTATAATTTTCAATATTTTGAAAGGGGACTTACGTTATTCTCTTGGATTTTTATAAAAGCTTGAAAACGATGGAACTCAAGTACAGTGAAACCTCGATTTTACGTTTTCCAAGGGACCCTGAAAAAATAACGGTAATTGTGAGAAACGGTGAATGCGGGAAAGCTTCAAATAATTATAAACAAGTAAAATCGTTGAAACATTTAATTTGTTAGTTGCTTGTACATACTGTATATAAAATTTATTTTTTAAAAAAGTCCTTTACATTAGTTTGCTTCTTTGATATTTGGCACTTTAATCGGAACAAAGACTTTTACTAAACTTGTGACTAAAAGTTTGTATGTACAGGAATCATTATTTCCATGAATTTTAAACAACTCTACATTTGCATCATAAACAATAATACGCGTGTGGTGGATTTCAACCCAAAAAATAGCACATGCGTCCAATGCATTACGTCTAACATGTACAGCGGACTCCAACGTGTCTACACATAACACCTGCACTCGGCTGTGTCAAACTTGCTTGCCGAGATACGGAGAAGTATGCAATAAAAACGGTCAATCGAGATAATATTTGTGACTGGACCATAATATTTAGACGGTTTATCGAGGAAATCGGGGAATCAGGGAATTGGGAAACGGTCAATGCGGGATTATTTATCATTGCTCTTATGGGAGTTTGACGGGACTATAAAAAATTAGCATTCCAGCCGGGAAAACGTATTATGCGAGAACGGTTGATCGAGGTTCCACTGTACAGCAATCCTAACTTTTTTTTATGCTAAAATTTAGGCTAAAAATATAATATAAATTTTACAACAGAATATCTAGGAAAGAGCAGTTCTCCAGAAATGCACTCGTACACCTACGATCAATGATGATTATGATGCTTTGAACAATGAATTAAATTGATTCTCTTTGTAGGTGTCGGAACTTATCAGAATATATGAAAATTGCGGAGAAGGTGAAAGAATTCTTTCACAATGAAGGGATTCACTCTACAACTATTCAACCTGAGTTTGTGGAGCTTCCCGCTGATGGCTTGGAGGTTTGTTTTTGTAATACCAATTATAATTGGATTTAAATTTCATAACCCTTTGCATTTGAGGGTAACACTTCTTAATTGTTCGCTCATTCTCAAAGAGATCACTTTGATTCGTCATTTACAATATCGATTGGAATTTCAAAAAATCTAATTTGTGTTATTGTTTTTCGAGTGCAAATGGTCAATTTACAGTCTGCATATGAAGACTTCATGAATATTCTCTTACTTGCGCACATTCATGTCGAAGACTTCTCATGATTCTGGCAAAACATGCAATATATAATGATTAAAAGTAATCGATTTGCTGAGAAGGTTAATTTGTAAAATAGAATGAATCTGTGTTGCAGGGAATAACCGGTGGCAACAACGCTTCAGAAACTCCCTGCGCTCTCCATTGCCCCACCGCCGACCCCCCCTGTCACAATGCCACCTGCTGCGGAACCAACAAACAAGTAAACAAATTCATCATAATATTTTATTATATACTTCATATTACCTGCCGAAAAGCTATCATTAATCTTGCCAGTTTTCCTGATCTCAGAATAATCATAACTTAACACAATTCTGGCGGCGCTGATTGAGCGTAAGTCAATTAGCGACGCAGGCCTATTCGGGAACCATTAAAACATATATCAAATCTTTCCGATAAAAAAATAAGAAATGTGAACACTCACCTACAATATTATGATGTTTTTAGTTAATAGTGAATTAGTTTCTCACGCACACTTAATAGTTTTTAAATTGTAAACAACATAATAAACAGGACTGTGATCGCAGTCTTCCGCCATATTGGTAAATTTTTTGGTCTTTGTAATTACAGTCTTTCCGCAAACGATGATTGGCAGACTGAGGACTGTGATTCTTGTTTCCCATGAGACGTGTTAACACTTGTGTAGCGTTCCATATTTTGTATGATTAAAATTGTATCATGCATTATTTGCTTAAGTGTATATCCAGTCACATATATTGATTTTAATTATTTTCTATATAACTCTTTCAAATTGTAGGGCCGAGAGACTCCATCGACGTCTCCCGCCGCCACCCCTTATCTGTGCCGCCAGCGAAATGTGTCCACCTCCTGCCAGCAGCCCGACGCGTTAGAAAGCGGAGCGCTGCTCCTTCCTCCGGATTCGGCGGCCGCGCCTGACAGCCGAGAGTCGTGCGTCTGACATCCGACACGTCCGCAGACCGCCCTCTCGCCTTGCCTCGCCTTCCTCTCGCTCGCGCTCTGACGCGTGACACGGACTCCGAGCGCTTCTAAATTTATACAATACATAGTGAGCGTGCGGCGGCATCCGCTGGCCGTCCGCATCGTCCTAGGCCCGTACTTTAAGTAATTTTTTAAGTAATATTCTTTGTAGTTTTCTTGATATTAAATTATAAAAGCGGAGTCATATCTCCGACGAACGGCTTATTTGTGTATTTTTATACATTCGAAACTGCGCCGTGTTCGCTTCGACCGTGGATAACTATCGGGTAGTTCGCGGTTAAAATAAAAACTGCCAATTAAATAACTACATGCGTACATATATGAATTGTGTAACATTGTGTATTATTTCTATATTTTCGCACCATCATCAGTGAAATTAAAAATATTTACCCTCTTATCGATTTAATCATAACTTTTTCATAGACATAAAAATTTTAATTACTTTTTTCCTTTATTGCTTTAATATACTCTTAAAAATGATGTGAAATTAACGTTAATGGAACTGTAGTGCGATATTACATTACGTTATATTAACATTGTTAACCCTAATCTTCTGCCAGACCAAAATGCTTTGTCCAGAAAAGATTAAAATTTGTACAGCAATAGTGAAAATCAATGTTGAATAGCAATCCAATTTATTAATTTTTAATATTATTAAAAAGGTCATAGATGCTGAGTAGATTTGTTAATTTACTTTGACCGCTTGACATAACCGCAGGTGGCACTGCGGGAGACTAGCATTTATAAAAGACTAATGAGAATGTACCTTTATATTATAACTTTGAAAATAATATTAGACTGCTATTTAAATGTAAAATCCATCAATGATTGAAAACATTCTCTTTACCTGAACTAAGTGGGTGTTTCTAATTATTATTCTTATATTAAATCTAATTTTATTATTGTTCTTTTAATGTGTAATAATTAATCTTTTATAGTTATGGATTTATTGAAGAAGGTTTTTATTGTTTTTTTACTGATTCTTACAAAAGAATTCACTGCTTTGTATATTTTTACTTCCACTGACCACATAACATAAGACTAACGGTCTCTATAAATTGTTCTTGTAGTGTGACCATAATAATAGTTCAGGCATATAAATATTATAATATATATGCTTTGATTAATCCTGACAGATAGCTTAAACTTATAGATTTATTCAAAATTCTTTGACAGTTGTTGACAAGTTGTGTCGAAAATGATTCTTCACTTACTTTTGTCATACTGATTCACCTAACATAATTATCAGTTCCCTGATTCATTTGACAAATATATAATATTTCAATAAATAGAACGAAAGTTTTATTACTATATTCAAAATTTTATAATATACTGATCAGGACTGGTTTCATTTAACGCGAGCATTATCAACCGATGCTATAATGCTGAGCAATGCTCGGAATGAGCGAAACTGGTTCTGATAATTATTTTAAAAATTGTGTTCTATTTATTTAAACATAATTAATGCCTTTCCACCAAGAAATGACACCTTTAAAGTGACAAATATATTTTAGTATACATAAAATACAAAGCAAAGACAGTGATCTTGTATCGGTGTTTGTTTTGGTTCTTCTCAATATATTTTAACCAACAATCAATCTCATATGATTTCATTGTTATTACTAATTGAACAGAAATCACAATTAGATTTATAATTATATGGATACACACGTTCGTATGGTATTATGTATGTTCTTTCAAACTGATTTTGATTTAAACAAGTTACGTTATGGTATAATATCAAACACCCATCGCTTATTCCATACATCAATATCTAGTTTGTCAACTGAGCAGTATCACTAGGATAATATAAATCTTTCTTCAATAGATATGCGTCTTCTGCATGGCAGACTTGAAATATTACAAATCTTAAAAAAATTACTCTTCCGGTTTATGCCGTAAACTGTCAGTTACTATTTCATACTTACTATTTTAATAATCCTTTAATATTGAAATATTTCTATAACAAAAACACAAAACAAGGTTGAAGTACTTATTCCAGCATTTTCAAAAGAAAAGGAATGATGTGTATGTATCAATCCATCTGAGATTAAATCCTGAAAAGTTATTTAAGGATGGATATTGTGTTACTGATTGCAATCCAAAATTGTCTATGCGCCGTGCCGCTTGAAGAGAAAGTGTGTGACAACCTAAAGCCTGCAATGCAGATCATACGTATCTAATATATAGTTTTGGAATAGATAGACTTACCGTTTATCGGATTGTGATAATCGCAATTTTTTATGTATTAATATTAACAAAATGTATTATTTACTTATTTATAGTTATGTAATTTCTGAAAATGTCAAAGTCATACCTATACCTAAGTGTTTTAGGGCTGTGCATTAAACATAAATCTCATTTGAAAGTGTCAAATCATTAAATGAATATTGATTTAATTTATAATTGACTTACTGTGTCCACAATACGGCTCATATTTTGTTTTGGACATGGTCCTCAAAGAACTTGGATTATTTATGTTCACATATTTAGAAAATTGTACTATAGATTTCAACATTGTCAAACTAAATTTTGTTATATATTGTGAAATATTGTATAAATAAAAATGTTAGTAAATATCAGTGGATTTTATTCTTCATTCTTCAATGCAAAAAGTCAAACTGGCAAACATCCTGTAATTCTATTAAGAGTGAGCATTACTAATATTAAAAACTCTAAAGATTTTTACACTGCAGCTGTTGGCAGTCCAAAGATTCGCTTCTTAGCCATTACGAAATGGCCACCTCAATTTACCAATAGTAATTGAAAAGAATTATGTTTTTATGTCATAAATCATCAGGCAGAATATATAGGTAGGAGAACGATATTGATTGAATTGGCATTCACTTGGTAAAACTCCATTATAACACGGTGAAAAAATAGCAATGTATTTTAGTTTTACAAAATTATTTTTAACAAATATAGTTGATAGCTATTTCGGCTCACGCCATCGTCAGAACTATGCTCAAACTAAAATTCGCTTATCTATATTTAGCTAGGTAGCATTAGCGAAAAAATTCATCGGGAGATTAAAAACTCAATAAACATAGCTTTCAAGGTCAACAATATCTTAGGCAGACATCTTAAAAATAGCAAAGATAAAATCAATAAACTGGACAGAAGCGGTATTTATAAAATGTCCTGTGGCTCATGTTTATCCGTTTATATCGGACAGACAGGTAGAAGTATATCTACTCGAGCTAAGGAACATGTAAGATCATTCAACAGTAAAAAACAGATTCACAATTCGCTAATCACGTTATTAATGAATCACATAATATAAATTCAAACTCAGCCCTAAATGTTTGCATCTTTGTAGTAAGGGTCGGAGAATGACGGCTTTGGAACAGCTGGAAATCAATAGACACCAATTATCACAAAGGATTCTTAACGAACAAACTAACATAATAGTATCGCCACTTGTCCAGCCGTTGTACAAAGGGGTGGTCTGATTTGCTTCCATAAGGACCACTTCCGTCCCACATATAATCTTATTGTCATAAGACACCTATTGTTTCATTTAGAATTTTGAAAATTTAGTGTCATTGTGTTAAAGTAACAAGCTAGGCCGTTGGAACAGGAGAGAGGATGTGTTGTGTGCCTTTTCTGCACAGCTATATATAGATAAGCGAATATTAGTTTAAGCATAGTTCTGACGATGGCATGAACCGAAATAGCTGTCAACTACATTTGTTAAAAATAATTTTGTAGAACTAAAATACATTGCTATTTTTTCACCGTGTTAGGAGAAAGATCCTTAGTGCAAAGCTATTCAAATTCCGGAATGGGTTCAAAGAAATAAATTTGTAAATGGCAAATATCGAAATTGTTCAATCATTTCTTTCACATAATATAAAATAAATTTGATTATTCCACGTATTGTGTAACTTACTGTGACACGTGTTTTGCCTCTTTCAGAGGCATCTTCAGACTTACTATCGCAAAGTTTGCTTAAGTAATAGAAGCAAGATTGATTCTAAAATTTTAAATTATGAAATTATAAATTGGATCACGGGTTTTTTTCCTTCGAAAGGAATAATGTTGTTTTTCAATGTCATCCACTAATAGTATCTTTAATAAAAAAAAACTTCCCTACTGGTTTTCAGTTCACGGGACAGTTGTGGAAGCCACCGGCTCAAGTCCCCAAATGTACCTTATAAATGTTTGAATTTGTTTTCATAAGCAAAGATGTCCGCGCACAGCATAGTTTGATAAAAAGGTTTATAAATATGTAATTACACCATCAAAATATTTAAAATTAGCTTTTAAAAAGGCAAAACTGTGTTTTGATGAGTCAAAAATGATTATTGTCTAGCTTCGCCAGATGTAATGGGGGGTATCATTTAGAAATTATTATGGTGCAAGCTAATGTTGTATGTGAGAACATTGCTATGGACCATATGTCATAAAACCCACAAAATATAGTCAATCAATTAAGTTATTTTATTAGTGGATAATACCATATCTGACTTGAAAATGGGGAAAAGAATGACATGTAGAGATTTCACACTATCCGACGCACCGCATGGGAGATCTTGTAACAAACAGATTTATAGATGTTTTTTTGCAGTATAGTAAATGTCCTTCAATCGAGCTTTATATGATTTTGCATGACAAAAACACTCTTCATAACAATAAATTATACCTCAACAACTAAACAAGTCTTATATTACCACTAAACTCCTCTGGAATTTCAGAATGACTTTACTTATATAAATATATTCCCAAGTCAAACAATTCAATTAAATATAATTTAAAATCAACTTTCTCACAAATAACAAGTTTATATAGTACCGAACATTGCCAAGAGTTCGTTGCAAAGCTATCAAATGTGCATTATAGATTTGTTTATGTTGTAGGCGTTTCTTTTGCAGTCAAGATGTTGATAAATGAAAACTTATCAACAAAGGTTCTAATTCATTGATGCAGCCATTCAGCAATTTTCATTTTTTACCATATTTATACGTCCAGGCTTCTACCAATACCGCTATGCAACTGTTTTGAAGACAACTCTCATTCAGCTGAAAGATTTTCCAGAACTTTAAGTAAGCATATTCGCAAGAACTGCACTTTTTTGCAATAAAAAACTATATTGTATATTGATCAAGAACACTTTACACATTAGTACAAAATGTTTTTTTTTTTTTTCAATAAAACATTGACACAAGAAACAATACCTCATAAATGACAAGATGTAACTTTGTAATATGGAAAAACATCTGAATACTATGTTCTCAATTATGATGAGATTATAACATTATCGAGGAAAGATTTAGAAAAAATCCAGCTTTTCAGTAGATGACATGCTGTTACTGCCAATGTCTTCATAATGCAAACATATTTTGACGTCACCTAAAGGACGCCGTTTCTTCACGCTCAATGTTAATTTTCTACATGTTAAGAATCTACAGTAACCACATCGTGACGATGAAAACCAAAAAACAAAGATATATTATTTTTTTGTAGAAAAGTAACTCACTTCCAGTCCTTGCCAATTTTTTCCTTGCTTTGTCTACAAGAGTAGATATTTGTTACGAATTTTTAGAGCTGTGACCAATCCAATATCAAAAATTATGAATACCCACCTAATCCAAATTCCACCATTTAATACAACACAATAATTGTTTTTTCTTCTAATAGAGTGCATTTTATCCAAATACTTATTTTGACAGTATCAAAACATGGCACTCCCTCAGTCGTGATCTCGATATTAAGTCAAATTGTAGGTTTTCTTGATAATGAATGAATTTAATGGGAAGGAAAACCCAGACAGAAAACCGAACACCAACCCGCCTGGGCAGCGTGGTGTTGCTATGTCCAAACCCCCCCTGAAAAGAAAAAAAAAACAGGGGGAGGCCTTCATCCAGCAGTGGATCGACCCCGGCTGATGATGATGATGAATGAACTTAACTAAAAATCAAAATCTAACAAAAATTTTATGATGAAGTTTGATAAAAAAAGCCTTTTAACTCTAAATAAATGCATTAGGCTCCAAAATTATTTAACAGTTCTACAACTATTTCAATATACCAAAAGATTTTTTGTAGTACTCGATAGCATAGGGATAAACATTGAATATAACCTCTTGTGACATATACATTTTTTGGATTTTTCAATGTTCATAATCCTTATTGGTGCTTATGTGCATAGACTTTCTACATTCTGCGATTCTCTTACGTGTGGAATGCAAAATGTTTGCAATAGTCCAAAATGACTGCCTGCTAATTGGCGGGTGGCACATGACCGTATTACAAGTACAGTCCTCCACAATCATTCACACATATTTTGACTAACAAAATGGTGTTGAAATTGAATACTATGTAGTTTTCAAATAAAATGTTTTATTAACACAATTCATTCAATAACACTGAGGATAATTTCAAAATAAACATTTCTAGTAAGTCCACTGTGGAATTTGATCCAACTCACTTACCAAGATCGCTAAAACTTCAATCGTAAATCACTTTCAAACATTAGATACACCGTTTGTCTACTCAGAATAACCGGTTGTACTTTTTTATTATAAAAGATTTAGATGAAAATAGATAGAATATTTAATACTGTAACCCTTTCGAATCAGGATGGGTTAAATAACTTTCAAATATAATTGTCGGTCACAACACACAGTTAAATAAAAGCAGTAGCTCTGGTTCGGGATGAAGTCAACATAAATATTGTGCGCAAATATACTTACAAACGTTAAATACAACAGTCGTTACAAAAGAGAAATTTAGAAAATTACAGCAGAAATCAACGATACGTCTAATGATAAAATGACGGCTAATAATGGTCGAATAACAGAGCTACCAATAAGATTGACAGAAACAAACTTAATATGGAATGTACAAATTATATTTATTTTTCTGATCCCTGGCAATCTTACAATTTGTGACTACAATTTTAGGCTGTCAAACATGGCTGCTATCGAACCGCAGTTATTTGAATTGATATACATATTATATAATATAAATTATTTAACCTATGGGGGTCATATCCCCGCTATAACATTGAAAGCTAATACAATAATACATTATAGTATTCAACAGTTAAACAGAACGCGAGACGTGACACGAAACTGCTCACGGTCCGCAAATCTTATCTTCGTTTAGAACATTCTGCACGACAAACAGCCAATGCGCGGATCAAAAAAAGGTTAGATCAGAAATTAAGGTTTGGACTCATTCTAATCGCTAACTGTACATAAGTTTTGTCTTAAATCTAAAAAAAAACTATGGTATAATAATGAAACAAAGATTGAGGATGTGAAGGGACACGGGCGAAGGGAAGGAAGCGGACGCCATGATATGTACAAACGAGGAATATCCAAACTAGCACACCGCATGACAATAAAAAAAAAGACGGGTGATACGATGAAAACTTGAAAATTATTTGTTTGCAAATAATGAAAGAGAATAGGGTCGAATAAAACTTTGTTACAAATTATATTACACAGATACCGAGGGGGACGAAGGCCCGGTCCCAGCATCTGGACCGAGCGGACGCCGCTTCGATAGAAAAACAATATATTACAATTACTATGATAGTTACACGATGGTGTGTGATGGCCGACGCGGCGGCCAGTGTCAGAATCGCATATAAATATAACATCTATCGGCAAAGGTGTTGGTGAGCCAAAAATGTAACAATACCGCAGGAGACGGTCTCATTTCGGCGATAACCTGACACCAGAACAAAAACATAAGGAATAATAGCACAGTGAGTGTATGATGACGGTCAGCGCCGCTTATTGTTTCGTGTAGAGATAGATGGCTACGATGAGGCCGTACAGACCGAGTACTTCAGCAAAGATGAGAATAAGAATCATTCCCACGAATAAACGGGGCTGCTGAGCCGTACCGCGGACACCGGCGTCGCCCACAATGCCAATGGCGAATCCTGCCGCCAGTCCCGAGAAGCCTACGGCGAGACCTGAGCCCAGAGATAAGAATCCCCTGAAAAATAAAAATATCTTTTTTAATACATTGAAGTTATTTTCAATATTAAATTAATAGAGATAATATTCAACCGGTTGCGTAACAAACTGTGACAAATATTTCCTTAATTTAAATATATTTCTACTGAAGATACTTTTCATATAAAAAAACAACCGGGGATGATTTCTAATGATGAATGGCCCATTTGTTTTATCTGCACACTCATTTACAAACGAGCTATGGAAACAATTAATTTGACATAACATATATAAATATTTAATCGCCAAACAGTTGTTTAGTATTGGATGCCTTTTATTAAATAAATTGTACAAAAAATGAGTATATTAATACTGAATAGAGGACATAACCTGTGATCAAAATCTCCAGGATAAAGTTTCAAAACGTAAATAAAACGTGGAACGATAATATAAAATGAAATACTTACTGGAAGAGGGTGTACTTGGCGGGTGATTCTAGTGTACTGGCGACTAGGATAGCGACGACGAGACCGTAGATGGCGATGATACCGGACATGACGACAGGGATGATAGATTTCATGATGAGTTCAGGCCTCATCACCGACATGGCAGCGATACCGGTTCCCGACTTGGCCGTGCCATAAGCCGCTCCCAGCGCTGTCGATGAAATTTCATATTCATCAATTTAAATATCCAGGAATACATGATATTAGAGATATACAGTAATTTTTAATACATGTTTTTGCTTTATCTTTACTAGTCTGTTATTATAGATCAAGCGAATATTGGTAACAATGATATGTATACGAATATAGTATAACTTAGGTATAAAATGTATCCACCATGATTTTACTGCAACTTTTATTATGCCCACAATCCATTCAGTCTTCAAACATTATTTGGATTATAAATGAATTTTATGCTGGTAAAAAACAGAACATAGAGCTATGTATCTCAAAAAAGATAAACATTACCCTTTTTATCAACTACTTAGTGTAAGTGTATCTTCCAATGTCATGTGCATCAACTTTTCTTCATTATAAAATTGTAATGGAATTTTGTACTGCAGCCTAAATAACAGAGTTTGGCAAAGATGAAATTATGTATCATGAACATGGCACAGGTTATGTTTTGGAATAAATGGTGATTATTTTCGCATATATCCAGAATATAATAAAGATAAAGTGAAAAAATATTTGGTCACATGATCTTATCAATCAAAATCAATAGATTACAGAGAATAGATATCATCTTGCATAAGACTAAATTACTATTTAAAAAAAAAAACCAAATAGGCTTGGAAAGAGTTTTCTCTGATATCTTGAAGAAACTTAAATTTGAAGCGACAGAATTTCTTTCATTTATCAATGTGAGGCCATGAACTGAATACAATATTCTACTAAGCAGACCATTGCAAGGTTCCATTAGTCATGAGAAAAATTCTTAGAATTGCATAAGAAAAACACCCAACAAAGCCAGGTGAGGAAATTCACGTGATGGATTTAAAACATATGGTAATAATATATTTTACAAAACATTAAACATGCAACAATATATGTATTGGTAATGAAATTGATTGAACTAGGATAACGATCTGATGATTAGCGGATAAGAGGGCGCCGTCAGTCGATTCGAGATCATGGGACAATAATTCACGGGTTAAGCAGTTGATAAACATTCACGTGACTCTCTCACGAGGTTACACCCACTGGATGAAGCCTCTCCGAAAACTTACAATGCGATTGATAACGGATGACATCGCGAATGTTTGCACGTCACAAAGGCCAATTGAACATTCGTATTGCAATACAAAATATTCAAGCGTATGCCAGCGTAGAAACATAGTTCAGATTCAAAATACATCACATCGAGTGATTCTGACTCTGTTTCGCCCCATGTTCGATCAGAACGGTCAGGATTTGCAGAAACTGCTATAGCTATCTGTAAAACTACAAAATTATCGATGTACCGCTGTCATATGATTTGTAAGCTTCGACTTTCGCATTGATTAGGTTGGTGACATTGCCTGCGCCTATTATTAGAGCCGAGGGATATAAGCAAATTAACGAGTTATCTAAGGATATTCACACTACTTTCTTCGTCTGATGTGAGTTAATCACGTATCAGTAGACATGCATAGGATGTGTTTCGCCAGACGATGTGAAATATGCAAACTAACGAATTTACCATTAAATCGATACGGCGTCGACGGACTTTCCGATAGTGTATGAGTAATCCGAAAAAGACCAACTTACCGCTGAAAATAATAGCTGACGCCGCTCCCATGACTCCAAAGAAGGGTCCGTAGATGGGGTTTTCCTCTGGTAGAACCATTTTGTGATATTTGTAGAGTATTGGCAGGTTCTGAAATAAGCAGGACTATCCGCACACACTCACTTCACTAAACTAGCAGACCACTGTCAAATATGGCCTACACTCAGTACTTTACGGCGGAACGGGTCATATGACGAGAAGATATTTAGGAACAGATTTGACTCCCTGTAACAAGTTGATTCGCCGGAATATTCTCTCCTTAGCCGAATCAGCCAATAGCATGTGATTGCTTAAAAATGCTAGTGACGTAAGAGAGTGTGTGGTTTACTAACCAGCAAATTCAGTACATGACATGCGCAAAACAAATTTTAGCGTCTTAATTAATGGATAATATTTTACAAAATGATGTTATTTTCGCTTTGCAAACAAATGATTATTTTTTAATAAATTGAAAAATATTTCTTTCATTTATTATATATTATTAAGCTGCAGATATATACCAACGAGTGTTGAGATTTTAGTAGCGAAAATATCCTTCACTTAAAAATTTTGGAGGGAAAATTCAAAACTGTATTTGCTATGAATTCTTTCATACAAATTTCCTGTATTTTTTAGATATTCATAATAATCGTGTATACAACCTCCATATTTTAATTTTTCTAGCGCATTATTTTACATGCATTACTAATAATACAATATTTGTAGATTAAATAACCAATTCAATGTTTTTCAATTTATGCATTCATTGGAAACACTTTGTCACGGCTAATGGGATATTTGTAATTAAGAGATTAAAAATTGAGAGTTTTATAAACATGGCATGAAAATTTCGCATCAGTCATGCGATGCTTTTTTCTATCCAAAAAAATATAGCCTCAGATTGCACATAGGCACCTCGCAAATGTACACCACCTCAAGCACTTCTACACTTCATCCAACCCCATCCTTAATCTTATTTAATAGTTTGTCCGAATAATCCTCTAGATTTTGGGCCTTTTGAGGTTACTGAGCAAGAAATTTAATGATTGATTAGATTACCGACTGTTGAAAATATGCTTTATGCCAATGATGACATCAAATATAATGGATTTGGGAACAAATATAATTTAGAATTTTTACTAAGATAATATACAAATTTATTAGTGCTTGTGAATAAGAATAATCTTTTCGTATTCTTTATTATTTTCTTAGAAGTGTTATTGGAAAATACTTCATTTGATACAAATATAATTTAATGAAAACATTATATACATATTTAAATGAACTATTGTGTAACTTATCACAATGTTAAAGGAAGATATTATCAAATAATAAATCTAATATTAAGAAAAAATATAGTAAGAGTGATATTTGAAACTATCAAGCCATCAATGAATATATAATTCAATATAAATTCAGAATCTACAAAAAAATCTTCGCAAAAATTTCCTAATGTTTGATACAAATAATAATTATAAACTCTGTATAATCAATATATGCACGCATAATTATGAAAGTGGCATAAGTCAAGTATAATATATTTATAATAATAATATATATAATATTTCGGTTCACTGTCATAAAATAATATAATCTATCACAAATATAATGCAAATACACTAAAACTATAGCATTAACCCAGAATGTTGATTTCGACAATAACCTGTAGATTATAAAGTTTTTGAAACCCTGTATTATTTATTATAAAAATATTTTTTAAAGCATTGTAAAACAAACCTTTAAATATCTCAAAATGAAAGAAACATGACTTCCGTCACTTTCATAATTATGGGCACATAGGAGAAGAATGTCACTTTCAATTCTTGATGGAAAACAATTATAAATATTTAAAAAATAAAACACATTTTTTTGTACTTTGCATATATATTATATTATTCTGTTTTGATGTATTTCATTTATTGATTACAGATTTATACTTCATCTATTTACAATTTGCATGGATACCTAAAAATTGTTGAACTAATTGTTTAAATACCAAACACTTACTACTTATCCTGGTCATGATCAATAAAAAAAAGTGAAACATATTCTATTATAAATTGAGTAAATTTACAATTATTCCAGCTTAGAAAACAAAATGCGAGCATCAAAATACAGGTGATAAAATATCAATGGTAAGTTTTGAATCAAGAGTTTTATAAAATTCCAGATTATGTAGACCTCTAAAAGTCCATATAGAATATTCAATATGATTGATTCAACCATTTTTTAATAATATGTAAATCTATACCGATAGTAAAAAAAATACACCACAATAATGAAAAAAGGAACAGGATCTGTTTTAGAATTTTCCTCCGTGAGTTACTATTATATGATTACAATAAAACTAATAATTCAATTACAATTACAATGGCAAGATATGGTCCAACAAACTTATTCATTATCACCATTTTTATGAGATATGATTCAATTTTGTTAGCACCTTTTCTTAATACAATGACATACAATGCAAGCATTATTTATTACTTACAATGTTTTCAAGTTCATGGAGCTATAATGCAGGTATATCTCAAAGACCTTAATATTTTTGCGTGTGAAAATTGTCAGAGTGACTCAATTTTATAGATAAATTTTGTCAAAACATTAAAATTGTACATATTTGTATAATTTATTGATTTAATTGGCATTTACTAGGTAGAACTCCATTATACTAGCCTATAGTTCTGATGAGGGCGTAAGCCGAAATAGTTATCAACTATCTATAAATTTTGCAGAACTAAAATACATTGCTATTTTTTTACTGTGTTATTTGAGTAACGTTTTCAATCCGTAAAAATGAATGTTAAGAAAATTTTATTTTTGTAATTACTTGGTCATAGACTACAATATAGTTATGCTACATTTACTAAAGAGTTAAAATTTATAGTATAAATTCATACATTCTAAAAAACTTGCCTATGTAAACGTGACAGAAAATAACAACACAATATATTTATAATTTATGATATCGACTGAAGGTGCTTGATGGAACTTCGATATTAAATTTGAACAATATATTTATATGTTATCATTACTAGAATACAAAATACAAATTGAAAACATAATAATTTGATTTATTGAGACAATCATTAGTTACAACCAGAATATTTATACACCTTTATTTTCATATTTACAATACAAAACCCCCCTAAAATTCTAACGCTGGGCTTAAGTTTTCTTATAACAGTTAATCTTTTCTGTGGAACTGGACTACTTCTACTGTGTCTAATTGCTTCTTGGCAATCTCGATTCGATCATAAAGGTTGTTGTATACTTGAAGTTACTTTAGCTCAGTAGTTTATTATTATCAGTTCGCTGACATCCATACATGAATAGTAAAAAGTGGAAAAAATTTACACAATAAGATTCGCAGTACTGAGCAAAAATATTCTATGAATTAAACTAAATTTATTTTTCACATAGATATAATACAACTGTTGATACTTAAATTAAAATAGTAACTAGTGCTATTGGTGGAAATATAACAGCGCCATATCTAAGATTGGTAACATCTTATCACCTTTGATTGATCAGTGCTTTTCTAGAGCTCTCGCTAATAATTCATTCATATTGACTAGAAGGGTTCGTGGATCTTCAACTAAGCCTGCTGCAACCATGGCGTTGCAAAATAATTGTTGTGTTACTAAAGTACCCAATTCAGGATCAGACTTGGTTAATTTGTGCATTTTCTTAATTATTGGATGCCTGAAAGTATAAATAAAACATGTTGTGTTATTATTAATCATATGAGAAATGAGGAATGCAATCAAATAATATAGACGATTAAAAACTGGTAGCACTGGTCAGCTTACAGATGGGAAATTTTATACATAAATAAACGTGCTTTCTGTCAAAATAAGTAATTTGAAGTGTATATAAAATATACTTATACTGGCTCTATACACATCCCTATATTCACTTTTAATAGCAAAACAACTGAAACTCAATTGACAAATATCCAGTGATTTTTCAGCTACCTTCCTGCTGTTATCAAAGATTTTTGAGAAAGTAGTAAAGTAAACATTGTGGTTTAGAATAAAATTCATTTACTTAGAGCATAAATATACAAAAGCATTTTTGTTAGAAAATGAATCGAATGATTTGAAATTTGATTTGATTTGAAAGAATGAATGAATCGATGAAAACTAGATGACACTTACTTAGGATTAATTTCTAACTGTGGTTGAAGTAAAGTATATCTGTTTTCTTCGGGTATTTGATGAGATTGCGTTCTGATAAAATGTCGAGCGGCCGCCATCTCTTCAACGGTGACAACACATGGATGATTGTCGAGCTTATTTGTGACTTTGACTCCGAACACTTTGCCAGGCAGACACTTCTTTATCCATGGAATCAACTCGTCAACTTCGGAACGCAGTAGGCTTCCATCACCTGGAGATACATAATAATCAATACCCGCTTGAAAAGTGAAAGTTGATATCCAGCCACAGATTTTGTTTATCCATGTCCAAAGTGGTGCATATGGCCTGCTAATGGACTCAACTCAACAGAAATTTTTGTACAATAACTGATTGTTACTCAATTGCTCAACCTATGGAAATAAGGTTAGAATATAGGGCTTAAGCAGAATTATTTGTTTGTTTGTTAGCTATTTCTATCATAGCCCTATACTTTTATCATAAAAAGCTTTAAATTATAATGCCTTTCCACCACGAAGTGACAGTTAATATCTTAAATGTGAATAATACTAACACATAATAACATAAAAGAATATAGCATTTACTTACCCATATTTGTAGTATTATCGCTAGCGGCATCTTGTCGCATTTGTTTTTCAACAGATGTCAAACTGTGACTGTCAAATTGTCTCAATTGCATAAGGACTAGTTCATCGTATGGTTCATAGCAAAATAGAACTTCCATTTGCTGTTTTTTGAGTGCTTCGAAATAAGGTGAGGCTTCAGCTAATGCTCGACTGATAATAAATTTGACAATGAAAGATTTAGAATTTGCATAGTTTATAAAGTTCATATCTCAAAAACATTATTTTCAATCTGACAAGACACATACAGCTAAATATACATAATGAATGTTTGTTATATCAAAATAGGACTAATATGTGTACACAAACCTAGGTGCGGCAAGGTAGTAAACATCCTTCTGTCCTTCTTTAAGCCGTGAGCAGTATTCTGGTAGGGAAATTTTATTTCCTTCTTCCATCAGTGATGACTCAAATCTCAGCAGTTTTGCAATTTCTTCCTATAAAAATATTTTTTTAGGATATTTTCAATTTTTCTATATTGTAACAAATTGATAAAACCATAGCAAATACCTTTTCTAACTGGTTTTCATTTGTGATAATACCTTCCTTTAAAAACATACCATAATCACGGTAAAATAGGTCAAATGTAGCAGCATTTTTGGTGGATTGATCATGTAAATAGCGTAAAATTCTGTTTGTAAGTACTGTGCGAAGTTTTCTGAAATATATATATTTTTTAAGGAATAGAATCATATCAAAACATGGCAAACAAATCATTATTAGCAAATACTGTATACTGACCTTATAAGTGCACTATTCTGAAGAAGTTCTCGACTTAAGTTAAGAGGAATATCTTCTGAATCTACAACCCCTTTAACAAAACGTAGCCACTTGGGTAAAATATTTTCCGCTTTGCTTTTGATGAGCACCTTTCTTGTATAAAGCGCCACCCCTGCTTCTGAGTCCCTGGACATTTCAAAAAGACCAGGTTTTCCTTCCGGAAAATATAAAACAGACCTAATTGTCAGCGGAGCATCTGTTTTATAGTGCAAAATAAATCTTGGAATGTCAAAACTATTACTGATAAATCTATAAAACTCCGCATGTTCCTCTGATGTAACTTTTTTGGGATCCATCAACCACAGTGGCTAGAACAAAAGCAATTAGAATTTTAAAAAGTGTTTGTTTTATTAGATGTGTTAACTATTTCTGAGAACATTTTTTTTTGTAATCGGAAAAAAGTGTTTTTTAACGGTAAATAATTTAAATACATTATTTGTTCATGTACTTATGAGATGTCTTGGAAGACTTATCTTAGGGAAGTTTTCATTCTCAATTCATGAGGACACCATTACTGGATTTATTTGTGAACATGTATTACTATTAACATTGATTTCACATAACAGATTAAATGAATGGATTCTTATGCTCAATATTATGGCGTAAATTTTTCTAAAATGTTTATTTTTTTCTAACTGATGCATGAGCCTAGGAAAAGATAATAGACAATAGATAATAATGATTTTCTTCATTTAATGTAAGTAACTGAAGGTCAATTTTTATTTACTTATGTATTATATTAAATCATTTTGAGTGAGAAAGGTGGTTCTACTCGCAAGGTTGACTAGTAAACAGCGGGAAAGGTAGTTCTACCTTCTGTGCCGATTCCATTTTAAATGCAGGTAAAGTATGTTTACTTGATTTTGTCATATAAGTATTATATATCACTATCTTGATGACAGTCACAGACACACATCAACAGATAAACATCAACATAAAAAATAATAAACTTCATTTCTTTTACACACCAACAATTCATATCATAAGAATCGCCTACATATACTCTTGCACAAATTTTATGAGATTTTGTGTATGGTGTTATTGACTTTGATAGTTAATGAATGGTAAAGTAAGAAGGTATTATTGATTGAATTGGCATTCACTTGGTAGAACTCCATTATAACACGGTGAAAAAATAGCAATGTATTTTAGTTCTACAAAATTATTTTTAACAAATATAGTTGATAGCTATTTCGGCTCACGCCATCGTCAGAACTATGCTTAAACTAACATTTGCTTATCTATATATAGCTGTGCAGAAAAGGTACACAACATCTCCTCTCTCCTTTTTCAACGGCCTAGCTTGTTATTTAAACACAATGACACAAAATTTTCAAAATTCTAAATGAAACAATAGGTGTCTATGACAATAAGATTATGTGTGGGACGGAAGTGGTCCTTCAGGAAGCAAATTAGACCACCCCTTTGTGCAACGGCTTGACAAGTGGCGATATTATTATGTTAGTTTGATCGTTAAGAATCCTTTGTGATAATTGGTGTCTATTGATCTCCAGCTGTTCCAAAGCCGTCATTCTTCGACCCTTATTACAAAGATGCAAACATTTAGGAGCTGAGTTTGAATTTATATTATGTGATTCATTAATAACTCAAACCAAAAAAAAAACAAAAAATTCATTAATAATTCAAACCATCTGATTTCACAAAGTTAACAAAAGACCCTACGGTTAAATTAGCGGCTAAAATCAAGAATACGGTAAAAGATTGCAACATAGTTTTCCCCACCGAATCTAAGAAGAGGGTCGTCAATCTGATGAATCCAACGGCACCGTTACTCTACGGACAGCCTAAAATTCATAAGGTCGGCACTCCCATTAGACCGGTGGTATCCTTTACGAATACTCCGACAGCTAAACTGGCCTATTTGATGAATAAAATATTTAAAGATAAAACTAAATTCAAGCCTACACATAGCTTAGAAAACTCAATAGATTTAATAGACAAAATCAAAAATAGACAATTGCCTTACATCCATTTGAATCTGAAGAGATTTACTCTTTAATTCAAGTGTGTATTGAAACGAATTACTTTAAATTTAACGGAACATTTTACCAACAAAATGATGGGTTGCCAATGGGCAGCCCATTACTTGCAGAAATTTTTATGGACAACTTCGAATCTAAACTTCTTGAATTAGATAAAAATAATATAGTATATTACTACCACTATGTAGACGATATCTTGATTTGTTGGCAAGGCACAGATAGACAACTAGATAAATTTCTACAGAAAGCTAACTCTATACATAGTTATATTAAATTCACACTAGAGATAGAGGTAGACAGCTCCATCAATTTCCTGGACTTAACTATTAGCAGAGTTAAAAACAGACCTTTTGTGATACCACAATTCACGCAAAGTCCCTCCACTCATGGAATCATAAGCTTGCGGCTTATAACTCCATAGTCCATAGGCTAGTAACTGTACCTAAGAGCCAGGCAGATTACGACAAAGAACTGCAAACTATTAAATGCATAGCCCGTAATAATGGTTATGAGATAACAATGATAAATAATTTATTATATAAAAAACAATTAAATCTAGCTAGAAAACTCATTTACCCGAACCCAATACAAGATAACCGCTTCTATAAATCTATTAACTACTTAGGTAGCATTAGCGAAAAAATTCATCGGAAGATTAAAAACTCAATAAACGTAGCTTTCAAGGTCAACAATAACTTAGGCAAACATCTTAAAAATAGCAAAGATAAAATCAATAAACTGGACAGAAGCGGTATTTATAAAATGTCCTGTGGGTCATGTTTATCCGTTTATATCGGACAGACAGGTAGAAGTATATCTACTCGAGCTAAGGAACATGTAAGATCATTCAATAATAAAAAAACAGATTCACAATTCGCTAATCACGTTATTAATGAATCACATAATATAAATTCAAACTCAGCTCCTAAATGTTTGTATCTTGTAGTAAGGGTCGAAGAATGACGGCTTTGGAACAGCTGGAGATCAATAGACACCAATTATCACAAAGGATTCTTAACGATCAAACTAATATAATAATATCGCCACTTGTCAAGCCGTTGCACAAAGGGGTGGTCTAATTTGCTGCCTGAAGGACCACTTCCGTCCCACACATAATCTTATTGTCATAGACACCTATTGTTTCATTTAGAATTTTGAAAATTTTGTGTCATTGTGTTTAAATAACAAGCTAGGCCGTTGAAAAGGGAGAGAGGAGATGTTGTGTACCTTTTCTGCACAGCTATATATAGATAAGCAAATGTTAGTTTAAGCATAGTTCTGACGATGGCGTGAGCCTAAATAGCTATCAACTATATTTGTTAAAAATAATTTTGTAGAACTAAAATACATTGCTATTTTTTCACCGTGTTAAGTAGGTATTTATACCCAGTCCTTTTTTTACGCGAATTCGATTATACGCGATTTTTTTTGGACGGCACCTCTTCATTTTTTTGCACGCTTCACTCGTTTTCACGTAATTTTTTCCCCAAAATTGTTTTAAAGAAGACATTTATATATGATGCTAGGCATGTATGTTTCATTATTTTTTAAATAAAAAATGTGTATTTTTAAAACTTAATTTTGTAAAGCATTCTATTTTTTTAACTACACATACAATTGCCAAATGTTAACAAGTGTATCAGATAGTATGCGAATTTATGTTTTAGGGTGTGTAAAGAAATATAATGCAATTGCGTGAAATCATTTTTTTTTACGCGCCTTTTTCTGGAACCAATGTATAGCGTAAAAAAGGGACTGGGTGTATATGTATGAGGTACAAATAAAATTTACGACATGGGTCAATGATAAGATTCTCAAACCTTTCTAATCTATATGCGATGTCAGATAAACTTTTAATGTCATTAGGAGTTGAGATTTCTAGAAGCTGTGGTCACATATCGGTCAAATACAAGCATACAAGAACACGATAATCATACATATATATTTTACCTGAATAGAGTTGATTTTCTGGCCATTCAAATAAATAGGAGATCCGACAAAATTACTGTACTTTTTGATGACATCTACAAAAAAAGTAAATTTGAAGTGAATAACGCTACAGTAACTGCAAATAATAACACAAAAATATGAATCAAAGTAATATGCGCTCACGCTTACCTTTGATAACCTGATCATCGGCATATTCCCGTGATTCTGTTTTTAAATGTATTACAATTTTGGTCCCAAGCTGTACACCTTCAGCTTCTTGAATTTCAAACGTTCCAGAACTGAAAATTAAAATACTTGAACATTTTTTTTGATTTAAAAATTTTAAATTACCTAATCCTATTTTTTGATAGTTAATTGCTGATTGTAAAATCCTTTAATCAAAAACACATTAACTGTATGTTTTTTTTATATAATAATCATCTAAAAATTGAATCCCATTGTTATGAAATTAACAGTTATGAAAGTAATTTCAAATATATTCTTAGTCTTATTCTTAGAGCCTGTTGTTACTGTGTAATTACTCTTATATAAAGCAGATGCAGTCTATTGTGTTTGTTCTATCGCATTCGTGATAGAATGCCTGAAAATGTCGAAAGACGAAACCCAGGTCATGAATGACAAATCATGTGAGATTGTAGTTGCAACAATTCAAATTAGATATTAAAATTCCATCAAGCACCCTCAGTCAAAATCAAAAATTATAAAAAATTGTGCAATGATCTAGTATAAAATAACAGCTGAAAATATAATTCAGGAAAATTTTAACAGTTGATATTACGCTACTTTTTCAAGTTACTGATAACATGCAATTTGTATAATGTAACAAAATTGTAAAACAAAGTAAACATTTAGATATGTGACTAGCGGAGCGCCACACCCACCCATCGGAAGACCACTTAAGTCCAGGAGAGTTTTCAATAGAACTTCTAGTATAAACTTCAACTTTATCAGCCACCATGAAAGCGGAGTAGAAGCCGACACCGAATTGACCAATAATAGATGAAGTGGAACTTTCTTCTGGTGATTTATTTTTTAATTGTTCAAGAAACGCTTTTGATCCAGATCGTGCAATCGTTCCAATATTTGAAATGAGCTCTTCCCGAGTCATACCTATACCTGTGTCCTGAAAGAAAATTAATCATGTGAAAAATACACAATGTGATCAAAATAGCAATGTATTTTAGTTCTACAAAATTTATAAGGTTTTTCAACCTTTTTTGGCATGTGGCCCTCTTTTGAGATTTTATTTTTGGTGTGGCTCCCTCCATTATTTTTGAGAAAAAAGTACAAGCTTAATTTCAAAATATCAAAATATTTTTGGTCTTTGACCCCCTTAAAGATTATGTGGCCCCCAGTGGGACCATATGGCCGCAGGTTGAGAATCAATGGTATATAGTATAGGTGTATACACCTTATAATTTTTGTAGAACTAAAATAATAATTTTACTAAGTATTTTTCTTCTAAACAGTTACTTACAAAAAATAAACAAAGACAAGAAAACATGACCAGTCATTGGTTAAAGAATGATTGATATAATTAGAAACTCTTTCTGAGCAGATTGGGAGAATTTAGGTGAATTCTATTTGCAGTGATTTTGAACTATGCCAAAATTTTCAATCAAAGTAAGTTGTCATATCTTTTAACCTTCAGGCTCAAATGTAAAAAAAAAAATAGCACTGGGATAAGATTTTTGATGGATATTGCACTAGATTCGATAATATCAGATAATAAGTTTCATAACAAAAATTTTCTGTGCGTGTCATACAGCTTGAAGGGTTAATAAAGCAATTTTTTATTATATCAATTCATCATAAGAATCAGCAGTAATTACACTATTTGTATCTAAAATTTGTGAAAAATTGAATTGGTGGCATCACTGAAAAAAGACCAGAAAGGCTGGGTTAGCTAGGGTTCATGCCATGACAGTGCAGATTTCTCTTTAAAAGTATGTCTATACCTGAAGTGTCAGTGTTCTATTCGGTTTGTCTGTAGCAATATGAATTTCAAGAGCTCTGTCGGAAGATTGAAGATTTGCTCCATCAGGGCCACCACTTAAACTTAAATATCTTAATTTTTCCAAGGCATCGCTGGCATTTGAAATAAGTTCTCTCACAAAAACCTGAAACAGTAATAGTAAATCAATTTTATTATAAACAAAAATATATTGCATTGATTATTTTATAACTTTATAGTCAGAAAATTGCAAATGACGTTTATTGCGTACTGTTGGTAGAAAGCTACACCAGGCAAATGCCGCTTTTCGTGGACGGCCAACAACATACATTAGAGAAAAAATATCAGTGAATGAGTGGTTTCTTATATCTACATTTTATATTTAGTTCCTTTTTGTTTGTAGCACTTTTCAGTTTTTACTAAATTGCTTTTTTCAAGATTCTGAGCTTATGCTCACACGAGAATTTGTTCATGTTTACGCATGAAAAGTTTTCATCAGATAAATATTAACAAAATTTCTTAGAGTCCTGAAATTATACACAAAGGAACCACAAAATTTCAAACAATAATAACTACTTTTGAGTGTTTTTATGAAGAAACAGTACTCAAGTACTCAAAAGTAAAAACTTTCAACTATACCTGGGTATTAACAGTTGAAGTTACAGTGTCACCAAGCGAAATTTTTAACACTCAATTTATATGCGAGAAAAATGAATGAACTAAAGGAACACTAATTTAATAATTCATATTTACTACATAATCCTACTTTCAAATGATGCAATTTTTCTAACCTCTTTTTCTGAGTATAATGATCTTGCGACAATATCAAGAAGCATTCTAGTCTCAGCTTGGAATTCCATAGTATCAGAAGATCCTTTGACTTTTTCTTCATCTTTGATAATAGTATGATAATCTGCATCAACTTTATCACTAGCAGTGGCAGTACTGAAGCACCGGTTAATACAAAAGCGTGATGATGAGGAGATTTTGAATCCTGGATGGCAAACGATGTTTAAATTAATAAAAAAAATCACCAAAACATTCGGCCTTATACATAATAGGCATAAGATTGGAGAACCAGAGGATAAGTTTACCTTGAGGCTCTATAGTCGATGTTGGCGTACGCCGCATAAGATGAATATTTCTCGATGTTTTAAATAAAAATTGGATATTTCTTTTTATGTTCATACCCGACAATCGGATTGCTGAAGCCATTATACCGAAATGGGGTAGTACGCCGGTAAAAAAAAGATTTAATTTTATAATTTTTATTATATAAATGTACAACCAAACGCAACGTGATTTTGGAACTGTCAGTTGTCAACATAGACAAGTATACTATATGGTTGTCAATTTACAATTAAGGATGTCCATACATATATTTATAAAGCCTCATACTAATAATTTTTGAACGTACAAAACATAACATGGATCATTCTTAATTTATTGAAACTCCGATCAGCTTTTAATTGATACATAATTTGTTTTTTGAAACAATCTACTTCGAATTAAATTGAGCAACAAGGAAGTAAAACTTGATAATGTTCAATAAGCCCAAAAAGGCTCATCTCTTAAAAAAACCTACTCTATTGGTATTCATAATCTTTTCTTTAATTTTATTCTAAAGTAGTTTTAGTTAGCCAAATCGGTTTCCTATTAACATTTTTACGCAGTTTTAGATTGAATTTGACTATTTTATTCATCGTACATTTTTAAAAACGTGATGTGTAATAAGCAATAATCTTTTTGATAAAAGTAATGATGAGCAAATGAACGACAAGCAATTCTTTTAAAAGCTCCTGCCGTGATATTTCCATACGATACATAAATGTATTTAATACTCATAGCTGTAGCAATCTCTGTTATAACGGACTATACCCATTGTATTCTTGTGTTTTTATTAACCACTAAAAGTCTCGAGAATCAAAATAATTTACTATCGCGCATCTCTAATTTGAGTACTACTATTGATCACTAAGATAAATATTTTATTTTATTCTAAGGTGAAGAATACATTTCTAGTATATTTTAATCAAAATAGTAAAATTTGTCGATGAAACGAATTGTCAATTCTCCGTCACAGTTACAAAGAAAACAGCCTAGAGAAACATTAAATTAGGATAAGCAAATAATTGTCAACAACATACTGCGTATGGAGCACAAATTATATATTATAGAGCATAGGCTCCCAACCTGACTCACATGGATTTTATGAAAATGGGTCGCCACCCGAAAAAGGTTGGGTGCCTATGCTACAGAGTGAAGATTAAATAAAAACAATAATTGTATCAATTAACTCCCCCCCCCCCCCCTCCATGATAAATTACAATATTATTTAGTTGTGTTTCAAGGAAAACACCCAGAAAATAAATTTAATTGTTGAGATATTGACCCATCCCATTTAAGATTTTAATTACCAACAATAAACTTCTATTATCTCATTCTATTTCATATTGAATAAAAAAAGATCTTATACAAACTTACCACCGAATTAATCTAAACTATTGAAAATTTTTCTCTCTTATTTATTTTGTACAATACTTTATTTATGCCCTAGTGGAGGGTAAAAGGGTGCTAACATTGAGACATTTGCACTATTTTGGTGTAAGCTAAAAATATTACTTAATGTGAATTGTACCTCAATTAATAACAATGTTGAAAATAGCACAACCGACCTCGGATTGGTAGAGACCATTAAGGTTCTACATATATTTTCTGCTAAATAGTAGAGATAGTGGTACTATAGCTTTTTGGTTAAGAAGGTTTCTGATGAGTTATTTTCTTCTTTTTTTCCAGTTTCTACGGTGTTTCAAATGATTATTTATGAAATTAAATCAAAAAGTCATTTATTGAAAGACATGTATTTCATATAATATATTTACTTATTATGTAATGAAAATATAATTTTTGAATGGGTAACATCAATAAAGCTAAAGTCAGAAAAACCTCATTGGTAGCCAATTACTTTAATTGATATAAAGGTAATATTTAACATTATAGCTAATAATTTTCGGTAACAAAGGAATTTCTTTAACAACTGCATATTAAAAAGTATACATACTGCAAACTAAAAGTGATTTTTTTTTTTTGAGAAGTCGAAAAATAGGTTTGAACGTCACTAAATGAGTTTTAAACCAGCAATATATCTATAACCAATTTTTATATTGGTTTTGCTATAGCTTACTTATGGACTTAAGGGTGTTTGATGGAATTTCAATATCAAATCTGAATTGTTGAAACATTGTATATTTCCAAGTATTTTGTAACTCACAACTCAGGTTTCACCTTTCATCATCTTCAGGCATTTTATCATACACACGCAATCAAAATAAAGACGCCGAAAAGTAAAACCTGTGTTGTGAGTGAAAAAACGTAAGGAAATGTTCCTTGATTCATATTGTTTACACTGGCATTTTAGGTTGAAATTTAATTTCAGAATATGAAAAATAGTTGACATTAAAACAAAATACCAATTCGTCAAAAATCACTCATAATATTATTGACCATTTCAAACACAAATCACCGCATTTTTTAATTTTTAATATAAATATTTTTTCTTATACACAGCTAAGATTTGAATTGGATACTTAATGATCGCTGAGTGTAACTCAACCCCCTAGGCTACAGAGCGTGACATAAATATATCATAACATGGAAATACCACTTGATGACACATAACAGATTTGCAACAATATGTATAAAAATATAGTAATAACACATGAATTCAACATTAAAAATTCATGTTATAGGTTTGTCAGTTAATGAAAAATTAATTTGATATATCACATGATTTTTTCACTGCCAGCTACTTTCTTTTAAGACACGACTGTGAAGTTTCTCTCTCCCTTCCTCTTAACTTTTATGGTTATAATTCCATCTTCACTACAGGTTACCATAACACTGGATCCTTTGCCCAACATTCCTTTCTCAGCGGCCAAAGCTAAAATATGATGGTACAGTAAGAATTAAAAAAATAATTTATCATTATTATTATTATTATTGTACATATTTATCTGTAATATTTTTATATGTTTAGTAAAAAGCTGTGAAAGATATATGTGAGTGTGAACCAATAAAAATACAAGTTATTATTACAAACCAGACATTTTTTTTACAATCTATTGTCAAATCATATTTAAATCTAAATGAGATTTTACCAAAATAATTTATATTATAGAACTAAACCAAATCAAAGAATTTTCGAAATGTGAAAGTGTAACTTGTTTACTTCTAATTTATAAATAATGTGAGGTTAGAACTTCTCAAACATTGTGATTAATTTTAAAGCATTGAATACTGATTCAATTTTTAATATTTTTTTCTGCACGATCATCAAAAATAAATGTTCACTGTAATTTTGAACTTTAAGCCTGGATGACACCCTCATCATGCAAATTTAAACCAATCTCAAGGATGGATGCGTGGGAGACATGTGAAACAATGCTTTGTTTTATCGTTCACATCGAATATTAAATTACTCGATTTCATTAAAATAACTAATAAGAGCTCTATAATGATAAGATTAAAAATATTGATATCAATACTATAAATTGTATTTCTTTTTGATCCTAAAAAAACATTATATGATAAAATTATGGTTTTTATTTAAATATGTAATTTGGTAAGATATTAGTAAATTAACACATTCACATCGAATGAAGATGTTATTATGAGATTATGACAGCTAATCCAAGTCTAATCCAAGCTAATCTAAGTCCAAGCATTATTTAAAATGTTTTTAAAGCTTTTGTTTTTTTTTAACTTATAGCACCATCTGGGTAATAAATTAACATTAAAATACTTTTGTTTGGATGAGGCTTATGCTAACTACTTAACTAGTAAATGTAATAGGGGCTTTTGAATGGCGATTGAATAATATTTTTTTTTAAAACATTTCATTCTTTTAAATTATTGTGAAAACTATTGTATCCTTTCTAAAAGCAAATTGAAATTAAAAATCTATTTGAGGTATACACGCCCAAAGAGTCAAAAGAAATTTTTTATTTCTTTAAATATAGATTATCCATACCTATCTTGTTCACTACTCTTCTTTCAACCTCATATTTTATTGAGCGGGCACCATAATATACATCATAACCATCTGCCAAACATCCAAGAACGCCATTCTCCCATTTAAGATCGACTGAGTGACGAGATTTAGCCTTTAAAAAACACCAACAAAGAAAAGTTTTTTGTATGAAAGATTTTATAGATTTTAATTTATAAGCACAAAATATGAATACAAAAGCAATATAGAACTTCCTTTTTTTAAATCTGTATGCTTCATATTTTTAGTCAGGAACATATGCGAGGAAATTTTTGGCAAGGATCTAAATTTCATTTATCAACTACTATTTGTATGCCTCTAAATTTAATTTGACAAATGATTTACTTATCATGAAATTTTGACACAGGGTTTGATACCTTTTTTTCCCATAATTTTAGCTCCATTGTGACGAGTGTCAACAACTCTTGTCTTGAAAATGGAAGAAAATATACTATCTCATTAATTCGACCTAAAAATTCATCCCGTCCAAAGTGATGCTTGAGTATCGGACGAACAATATTGTCTTTGAAATTCCTAGACACTGCTATTTCTTCAATTTGGTCTGTACCAACTGCAATCAATAAAATTTCAATTACTGTTGCATACATTTCACACAATTTCGGAGTTAATCAGTTGAAAATGCCCAGAATGAGCAAAATATATTCAGGTGTTTTGATGACATTGTGTCATTAGTAAAAAAGTTTTATTTTTATACAAAAAATATATTAAATGAAAACTTACCACTCTTGTTATTATTTTCAGCCATCTTATGTTTAGTTATCAATTCAGCCTCTACTCGCAATTCAAGACCGTATGATGCAATTTCATCACTGGCTAAATTACTAGTCATCACAAAAATAGCATTTTTACATTCAATTAATTTTCCTTTCCCATCAGTCAGTCTACCCTGCCAAAGAAATTACATAAAATTCATCATTTATCTTTTATTACGTAATATCTTTTAAATGTTAAAACTGATAAACAAGTTTTTGACCCCTTTAAAATGTTCATTTTATATCTGAATTTACATCCTATCAATTTGTCATATAATAATATGTGAAAATTATCATAGATAGCAACGGGTGTATTAACACATTACAGAAGCTTAAAAACCACGAACTCATCTATTAAACGTCATTAATTAGATTTTCCACAAAATGTAAAAATATTGTTTGCCACAATACTAAATGTGAACCTCATCGAATAACTGTAGCAGTACAGTCAAAACATCAGGATGTGCTTTGTCCACTTCGTCAAATAAAACTACAGCATCCTTTTGTTTGGCTAAATGACGTGTCAATTGTCCACCATCATCATGACCGATATATCCAGGTGGGGCTCCAATCAATTTTGCAACCTTTAACCAAATAAAGTAATGTTTCAAATGAATAAAAATTATTTTAGTTAATCATCAAACAAGTTTGGTATACAGTTAAAAATAATATAAGAGAAGAGTTTAATTCCAAAATATTCTAGATCATATAGATTCCTTATGGAATATATTAATCTTGTTATATGGTGTCGCACCCCGGTATATCAGGAATTCTGCCACAGGAACACTACAGAACTAGTCCTGGTCCAGGTCGATAGTGACAAAACAGTTTCAACAATTCAAATTAAAACAACATATATTTATTTTCAATGAATGCATTATTGTATCTTACTTATTGATATTACTACTTTATTTCATACCTCATGCTTCTCTTGATATTCTGACATGTCTAATCGTATGAACCCATGGGGGTTGTCTTTATGGATGTAATTAGCAACTTGCTTAGCTAATTCGGTTTTTCCTATCCCAGAACTCCCCAGGAATAAAAATACCAATGGATGTTCATCATCGGCCCAGCCATTTTCCTTTCGTCTTATTGCTAAGAAAAATGTAATGTATAAAATATATTTATGCATAATTTCATTAATTTTTCATAATATATGTGTTGATGATTTGGGATTTGTTACTTTAAGGAAGCTGTTTTATATTCATTTTTTTTAACGGTCAAATTTTGACAGAAAAGCATTATACAATAAAACATAATTTGACTTCATTTTGACAAGGTGTGGGCTGTCACTTCTTGGTGAAAAGGCATGATGATTATTGATCATTTGATTATGTTCGCGAAGAACAAAACTGATCCTAATGATAAAATATATTGTGTAAATAATACTAAAAGCTGCGTTGTTATTATTTAAAATAATTTATCTTGCCATGCCATCAAAATTTTTATGATGGTCATGTCCTGTTTTACTCATTATGATATTGAGTGACATTATTTATGGACATTTTGAGCTTTTATTTTTTAACTCATTCCCTGCTGAACCGTTTAAAGGATGTTCCAACACCTAGACTTCAAAAATTTATTGAGTAATATTGGTCTGAAACAATCTTATTGAATTTGTCAAGACAAATGTCAGGAAATTGTCAGGAAAAATTTGAAAATTTTACGAATACAAGAAGGTTTTAACCACTGTTAATTCATATATTTTTGGGTATCAACTATCAACACAGAAAAATCAACTGTCTCAACAGTTGAAACATTAGCAGTCAGAGGTTTAAAACTATCTATTTATATTATTGTTCATTAATATTTCAATCACATATTACGGATAATTTATAATAGTTTAAAAATATTTCAAATCAAAATATTTAACAAACCAGCAGAAACAATGTTAATAGCTCCTTGCTGACCAACAATATACTGACTTAACCTCTGTTCCAAAGGAAAACGTCTGCGTTCTTCAATTTGTTTCTCTTGCTGAATTGCTTCTGTCTGAAAGCAAATATAAAATACATCATTATCGCAGATTTTAATAACTGTGCATTGAAATTAATTTCTTACTCTATCAAATAAGTTATCACTTTTAAGGTGTTAACTGTCACTTCTTGATGGAAAGGCATTATATTTTAAATAATAAAAACACATTTTTTTAGTACTTATTTCCACAATATATTTTTTGATCAGGACCGGTTTCGCTCATCGCGAGCATTATCAACTGATAGAATACAATTTACAAACAAGTCTATTTATACAAAACAAAAAATTAATTTGAGTTAAAGGTAGCAGGTGTACAAAACCATGGGTACAAGAACTAGGAAACATTTACATAAAATCATACAATATTGATACAAATAAAGTAAATTAGTATAAAAATTAAATGTTCACAATCACTTATTAAGAATTACAATTACAATTATGGTAAATCAATAATCCATTAGGAGCTCTAAACAATCAATAAGGAAGTAAGGAGTGGGAAATTTTTAATGACGAAAATAACCCACAATCACTACTTAATGGAACAAAATAAATTAATACATGAGAAGTCGATTAAAGATGAATCGATGAGATGGGAAGATATGGTCAGTCAGGGGCGTTCCAATATTTTCTGTAAAAAAATTAAGTAAAAGGAGGCAATATCATTTTTCAAAAAAAAAAAAAAAAATATTTATTTGAAATATATATTTATTAATCTAATTTAATGAGTATAACAATGGTGACGACGCAAAAGTAGTTTGTTCATTTATAAGGTTAGAATTAGGCAAAAATTTATATCGATTAATTTCAAGGATTTCTTGTTTATCTAATTTCAGTGATTTGTTATTGAAATGCAGGATTTTGTAGTTTATAGTAAAATCACATGAATGTTTATTTTGAAACAAATGGTTTCCAAAAGTAGAAATCTCATCGCCTTTTTTGGCACAAGCTAAATGTTCCTTAAATCTAGTATGAAAGGATCTTCCTGTTTGACCAATATACCTAGCCTCACAGGAATCACATTTTAGTAGATAAATACCACTTTGGCTTAAAATATTAATTTTGTCTTTCGTGTTAACTAACATTCGACTAAGATTAAGATTGTTATAAAAAGTTACATTAAAAAGTTTTTTGTCCAACTTCTTGGATATGTTTTCAGAAACTCGGCCTAAATAACTTAGTTTTACCCAACGTTTTTCAACGGAGGGAACATCAATCATCAAGCTCGAGGTTACATTTAATAAAGCTAATTTTTTAGTTTTTTTAAAGACAAGTCGATCAATCAACTTTGCATCGTATCCATTGTTAAGTGCGATCTGTTTAATGGTGTTTAATTCTAAATTGAAATTTGATTCTGTCATAGGAATTGTCAACAAGCGATGAATAAAAGAATGAAAAGTTGACAACTTATGTGAAATGTGGTGTCTAGACGAGCTACTTATGATATTGTCACTAAAAGTCTCTTTTCTGTAAATACTGAAACTATGACGATTATTAATTAGTTCAACGGTTAAATCTAAAAAGTTTATTTTATGCATACCCCATTCCATTGTGAATTGAATTGAACTATGAATCTTATTCATATTATTCAAAAAAGTATGCAGTTGCCTTTCGGTACCTCCCCAAAATACTAAAATATCATCTACATATCTATACCAATAGATGATATTTTTGGAATTTGAAATTTATCTTTAAACAACTTGTTTTACAAACAGTTGGATGGTTTGGCAATGGGTAGTCCATTGTCACCAATTTTAGCTGATTTTTTCATGAATTTGATTGAATCAAAAATTACAAAATTAGATCTTTTGGAATTTGAAATTTATCTTTAAACAACTTGTTTTACAAACAGTCTGATGGTTTGGCAATGGGTAGTCCATTGTCACCAATTTTAGCTGATTTTTTCATGAATTTGATTGAATCAAAAATTACAAAATTAGATCTTTTGGAATTTGAAATTTATCTTTAAACAACTTGTTTTACAAACAGTTGGATGGTTTGGCAATGGGTAGTCCATTGTCACCAATTTTAGCTGATTTTTTCATGAATTTGATTGAATCAAAAATTACAAAATTAGATCTTTTTAAAAATATCATCTATTGGTATAGATATGTAGATGATATTTTAGTACTTTGGGGAGGTACCGAAAGGCAACTGCATACTTTTTTGAATAATATGAATAAGATTCATAGTTCAATTCAATTCACAATGGAATTGGGTATGCATAAAATAAACTTTTTAGATTTAACCGTTGAACTAATTAATAATCGTCATAGTTTCAGTATTTACAGAAAAGAGACTTTTAGTGACAATATCATAAGTAGCTCGTCTAGACACCACATTTCACATAAGTTGTCAACTTTTCATTCTTTTATTCATCGCTTGTTGACAATTCCTATGACAGAATCAAATTTCAATTTAGAATTAAACACCATTAAACAGATCGCACTTAACAATGGATACGATGCAAAGTTGATTGATCGACTTGTCTTTAAAAAAACTAAAAAAATTAGCTTTATTAAATGTAACCTCGAGCTTGATGATTGATGTTCCCTCCGTTGAAAAACGTTGGGTAAAACTAAGTTATTTAGGCCGAGTTTCTGAAAACATATCCAAGAAGTTGGACAAAAAACTTTTTAATGTAACTTTTTATAACAATCTTAATCTTAGTCGAATGTTAGTTAACACGAAAGACAAAATTAATATTTTAAGCCAAAGTGGTATTTATCTTCTAAAATGTGATTCCTGTGAGGCTAGGTATATTGGTCAAACAGGAAGATCCTTTCATACTAGATTTAAGGAACATTTAGCTTGTGCCAAAAAAGGCGATGAGATTTCTACTTTTGGAAACCATTTGTTTCAAAATAAACATTCATGTGATATTACTAAAAACTACAAAATCCTACATTTCAATAACAAATCACCGAAATTAGATAAACAAGAAATCCTTGAAATTAATCGATACAAATTTTTGCCTAATTCTAACCTTATAAATGAACAAACTACTTTTGCGTCGTCACCATTGTTATACTCATTAAATTAGATTAATAAATATATATTAAATATATATTTCAAATAAATATTTTTTTTTTTTTTGAAAATGATATTGCCTCCTTTTACTTTTTTAATTTTTTTACAGAAAATATTGGAACGCCCCTGACTGACCATATCTTCCCATCTCATCGATTCATCTTTAATCGACTTCTCATGTATTAATTTATTTTGTTCCATTAAGTAGTGATTGTGGGTTATTTTCGTCATTAAAAATTTCCCACTCCTTACTTCCTTATTGATTGTTTAGAGCTCCTAATGGATTATTGATTTACCATAATTGTAATTGTAATTCTTAATAAGTGATTGTGAACATTTAATTTTTATACTAATTTACTTTATTTGTATCAATATTGTATGATTTTATGTAAATTGTTTCCTAGTTCTTGTACCCATGGTTTTGTACACCTGCTACCATTAACTCAAATTAATTTTTTGTTTTGTATAAATAGACTTGTTTGTAAATTGTATTCTATCAGTTGATAATGCTCGCGATGAGCGAAACCGGTCCTGATCAAAAAATATATTGTGGAAATAAGTACTAAAAAAATGTGTTTTTATTATTTAAAAAAAAAAAAAAAAATAAGTTATCTTGAAAAATAGTCAAAAGAGTATATGAATATATTGTGCACAGGCCAGATCCATTTTTATGTTCGTGTAATGCAGCACACACAGGGGGATAACTTTAGAGAATCGTGAGGCCCAGTAAGAAAAAATTATGTAGGTGTTACACCATACAGACCAAAAAACCTATATATAACATTTTTATCAGTATTTTATATTAATTATAATATATAGAATGATACTTCATGACTTTTACTGAACTAAAAAAGTGTTTTTTTTACATATAACAATCATAATACAAATAAGTGTTTGATGGGAATCTTAAAATATTTAATTAAATGAACTTTTTAACCTTTTTTGTGTACAGTTCCAGGATAGATTTCGCAGTGCTACCTTCCAGCGCATAATCAAGTGGTCGTCTACCTGCATTATCCCGTAATGTAGGATTTGCACCAGCTTCTAATAAAAAATTGACAGCATCCTTGGAATTAGCTAATGCAGCATAATGGAGTGCTGTGAATCCACTGTAAGTGGCTCGGCCGTTCATAGATTCACAAAACTCATCTTCTCTTTTCATTAGAACTTTAAAACAAATAAATACTATTAGTATACACTAGTCTTGAATAGCAGTGGCAGATCAAGCCAAAATGTATAATTTGACAGAAATTTCAAATTAAAAGCTCTCAATCATATTTCATTCTACATATAAATGTTCGGTAACTTTGCATCTATCTCAACATAGAAAATTAACAAAACATTTTATAAAATATAGATATTAATTTGGTACCAAAATACTATTTTGTTGATAGTCTTGGATTGATCAAAATATCATATTATACATTGTTCTTTTGAGATATCAGCGGTCTGATCAAAATATATTATTTCATGAAAGCAAATCAACCAACATTTCACTTTCAATGTGAAAAATACAATGAAGTTAAGAAGTTAGTGTCCTATATTACCATCCAATGGATGTAGCTCCAATTGTTTAGCAGTTTTTTGAGGGTTATGATACAAGTCCTGTAAATCTGGCTGGGCACCTAACTGTAATAAAGCTGCCACAGCATCGGGATGACCGTTAGCGGCGGCCACCATTAAAGGTGTCCATCCTAAGTGATGTCTTGAATCCGGGTTTACTTTTCCATCCCCTGTTCCACAAATTCTGAAATTAATTTCAAAATCACCTTTTTTAGGTAAATGAACATCTTATATCGTAAATATAATGGCATAAGGTCTGGCATTGTTTTGATATATATTTACTTACACGCAGATGGATTGATTTCATGATACTCTACATCTGAAAAAACCATTCGCCCTAGATATTATTTATTTATAGGTAAAGTGATAAAAACTAAATGTTTCTAATGATTGACTAGAATTTCTGTAATATGAACTGTTAAAAAAAAGAAATAGTGATAGGGAAAGTAAATTTAAAGACCACCAAAAATAAATGCAAAACAACTTTTAATGTGTTAAATGTCACTTCTGGGTGGAAAGGCATTATATTTTAAATAATATATAGAGATCATAAATATATTGTGAATTAAAAAAACTGATTTGTTCTTCATCAATTCATAGATACTGCTCACCTTGTTATCTCCTGTATGTTTCCAAATTGAGCTGCTCGAAATATCCTTTTATCTAAAAGAAATACATTAATGTAAAAATAAAAAATGCAATAAAAATAAAAAATAAATACAAGTTGTCTATTACCACTTCTGCATTTTATAAAACAATGATCATAATCAAATTTTCTCATTGCTAGCATTATAAAGAATTATACATACATAATATTAATCTTAACAAACCAGGTTTTATATTGACAGAATTTCTTTGACTGAGGTCACAAGACTTTTTGAATTATTAAAATCATTGAAACAAAAATACTATTTTTTTTACAAAACAAATAAAAATAGTATTAATTTATTTTTAAATATATACAATTATTCATGTCATGATTGATTTCATGAAGGTGTAACATCAATTTATTGATTGAATTGGTGAAACATCATTATACTAGGCTGATGAAGGCGAAAGCTGAAATAGCTATCAACGATATAACTTATAAATTTTTTAGACTTAAAATACATTATTATTTTTCCACTGTGTTGCTAGATCAATACCTGAAATCGATAAATACTCATTCGTACGACTAATATACAGTGGCGTGTTTCCTTTGCTAATTTTGTGATATTTTTGTAGAAATAGTAAATATCTTCTGTTAGTAATCGTAGGAACACTGTTCATTAAAATATACATTTATATTGAACATTTCTTTCTATACTGTTAACTTTTATAATAAATAAATATAGATTTAGATAAAATTATAGAAACTGTTTGCCTTTTCCTGTATCATAACGAGGAAGTATATCGAAATAATATATAGCTCTATAAGGATCCATTCCATTAACTAATGGTTTTAATTTTATATAATTGAAAAAAGGGTCAATAAGGACACAAAGTTTTTTTGTTTCGACAATTTACTTTTTATGTAAGTGCTCACTGAAAGATATACTTGCCTTGATATAGGCTACATTTATAGGTGTAATCTCTCATAACTATATTAGGTTTTTTTCTGGGATGTAAAGTATCCCACCAATACTGCAATACATTGTACTATAATTTACCTTGCAAATTTTTCTCTACAGTTTGTTACCCATGTATTATTTTCCTATTTGATTGTAATGCAACTTTTTATTTAGCATTTTTCTTATATAGTGTTAACTGTCACTTGTTGGTTGAAAATCATTATATTATGTTTTAAATAATAAAATCATATTATTATATAACACTATTTTTACAACATAGTTTTCTTTTGATATTTTTTTTTCAAAAAATAATTAATTCATAATGAATAATCAAAGCTATGATTTCAAAACTCAGCAGAGGCATAATATCAAAGAGAATTTAATTAACTCATTCTCTGCTGAGTGACATAAAGAACATTCCAACACAAAATGAAAAAATAATTCATTAATGTCAGTGTAAAGCAAACTTATGGAGAGAGATAGGAAAATTCAGACTATATTTTAAATAAAAATAATATATTGTAGATGAGAGTTTTGACACAGTTAACACTCATGTATTTTCGAGTATCATATCAACAAACTGCAATCAACCGTCTCAACTGTTAGTAGTGAGTTTGTGACGTTAGTAACAAACAACAGGTTCTATGCGAGTAAATTTTATTCACGCAGAAACTGCACCCCGTCGAATTTGACATATTACACCGCGATAACAGGTTCTATTTTCTTGTAAGTATGGCAAGCTTAGCAAAAATATTAAGATACCATGTTTGCTATTAAAATTAACAAATGCCCTGTTTATGTTGTTATGTTGATCAAGTAATGATTTTTTTTTTCAATTTAATTGATCTGTAACATTTTTTTTAAATAATTTGTTTTTGAAACCGTTTGAAATTCCATTATTCACATTTAAGGAGTTAACTGCCAATTCTAGGTGAAAAGGCATTATTTTTTAAAAATAAAACACAATGATTAGAATTATTTCCAGTTTTGCTGCTCCTCTGCACAGGTCCTATCTAGATGATAATAATAGAAAATTGTGGAAATAATCATAAAAATTGTGTTTTATGACTATAATTCCATTGTTATATTGTAAGTGACATTGTAAGTGGTTGTAAGTGAAATTGCACTGTCTTGTTAAACCATGCGTATATAAAAATAAAATTATATTATAAACACATATTTTATATATGTGCATAGAAAAAATATTTGTCATAAAAATTTGCCCCTTAACTTTTTTAGAGGTAGGTTTTCAATGTGAAAACAAATACAAAGTTATTTATTATACAAAATGGGAGAAACATTTGATTTGCTGTTTTCAGGCTAGTCACAAACTGAAATTGAGAAAATATAACCTCAAATTTTCCACAGCTGTCCTAGTTCCATATAACTTAGTATTTCTATAGCATAGTTTCAATCTATTCGCTATAGTAAGTTTCACAGAATATCTACCCAAAATTTCAATTGATAAATTTCTTCTTCCTTAATCGTTGTTTAGGCAAGCCCTGCTTAATAGCATGAAGAATATTCCAGTATAGGATATTTCAAATAATAATTCAGTTGTGTTGATATGACGCCAACTAATCGTATTTATTAGGGTAGATCAAGCAATAATTTAATATAAAAATTAGCTTGTATATGAAGGTTGTAACACTGTCAACAGTCTTATATTTCCGAGTGTCAAAGATCAATAAACTGGAATCGGCTACGTCAACAATATGGATGTTAGTAATCAATGGTTCGATGTATGGTGCAACTAAAGATATCAAATTCACCAATACAAATGTAGGTCTACTTAGTAACAGGACTCTTTCAATGGCGACATAAATTACTATTCTAATAAAAGTACTTCCAATCATCAGTTTCTAAGACTTGTTCCAGCATAGTTACCACTATATAGCCAATATTTAACAATGGACTTCTGTAATCTGTCATTTACACTTCAACTGCATCACACTAACAAAGTCTTGCTAATTGAAAATTAAATACAAAATAACACAAAAGATATACTTTTACAAGATATACTAATACTATATTACCATTAATATTTGATTGCGATCCAGTCAATATTAAGCAGAGACCTCCTGCAGAAATATAGCAGAGCCGTTTGAAAGTGCCATATTGGAAATAATTATAATGCCAATACTCTCTCACAATATCTACATAATAGTACCTAGATGATAGGACTGGTAATATTGAAACTTTATTATTGTTATTGCGAATTATTCTGTTAACGCGGAATTCATTGAAGATTTTTGGAACATTCGATAATATACGTTTTACAGTCCACATTTTGTTTGATAGTATATAAATTATACTAGTATAAATATATAATATTAACACGTATGTTGATTTACATCGGTACTGTCAAATTTTAAATGTCAAACTATTTGACATTTGACACATATAAAAAAAGCTCCGATATTCGGTCAGCTAGAAAACTGCTGCAGTCATACTTGGTCATTTGGCTGCTCAAAATATTATAAAATTCATTGATTATTATACTTAATGTTATTTAAGAGATTCTGTTAAGATGACCATGTGATAAAATTTAAGGACCAATTTATTCTGAAAATGTATTAGTCGTACTTGTTCTGACGTTCAATAAATATCAAGAATAATACTGGCAGCTTCCATATATTTTTTACTTCCTTTTTTATATCTTATTTTAGTACTGTTGAGTATTAAGGGTATATGTATTGTAATTGTTATTTTTTGAGCCCAACAATATACTACTATTCAGATTATAATGCAAAGAGTAGTATTGGAAGCAATGTATCCACGGGATCTTCTTCAGATGATTCTGAAATTTCTTCAACATCATCTCCATCATGTGTAGGGATGAATGATTTCATGTCAACCTGTAATAGTCTCTATGCATATGCCAATTACTTGAACAATTTGAGTGTCTTTGATTGTTACTTAATGTATATAGAATGCTTGTCTATGGCTTAAATTCTCATGGCGCAATAGTTTGACGTTTTAAATTTCTATTTATGTTAGGTTATGTTTAGTCTTTAATGGTTATAATAATAGGAGTAATTTCTGTATGCCTGCCAGACGTTAGTTAATTTAAAATGTCGAATGTTTATAAATCACTGCTTTACACAACGAGAAATACTAGATTATTATTTAATGTGTCAGTAAAAAGTCTATCAAGTATTTCGAAAATATATTTTCCTGCACCGGGGTGCGTCAGATATTTACACTCAAGATTTCTCTACCCTGTTATAGATACTAATTTTGTCGTAAAAAATCTTTTATCAAGCAGTTGTTGTTATTTGGCATTGGATGATAGAAATATTGAATTGAATGATAATGACATAGTTTCATATGAAATAAAGTCTGAACCGTTATATTTATATTCCGGTTCAAATGATCCAATATTCAAAAGATTGGATACATGCTCTTCTATCCAAGACGTCTTTGAAATCTTCAGAGATTCTTCTGACAATCTAAAGCACTATCACATTTTGAAAACTGTGCTAGTTTTATGGAATATGCAAAAAGTTTTCAGTGAGGCTTACGTCAACAATCTGGGAAAGTACGATGTCAAAATGAGTCCTTCGAATATGATGATAGAGTATGCCACTGGGCTTAAATCGCATGCCGAGTTTCACCACATTTTAAAACAGATAGAGAATCATTGCGTTAAATTTAATATCAATGAGCTTACACATTGTGCTTACTTTTTGGGGAAAATGGGCTTCGATATGGATAATAAAGTTTTCAATACTGTCCTTGAACTCTGCGATAAAAAATTAAAAGACTCGCCTAAGGATTGGACTTTATCTGATTTGGCAAGGTACACCGGATCAGTTAAGATTAGGGACAATTTAAAATTCATATTATCTGTAAAGGAAACAATTCCATATATTGTGAATCATTTAGGTGAGTGTAATTAAAATGAAGTGTAAAAAATATATCTTTCAAAGTAAATGAATAAATAGCAATTGTCACAAAAACATGTCTTCAGATGCTCTATTAATGATGCAAGTGCAAAGAATACACCAAAACATTTTATCACCTTGACTGTTTTATATTTTACTTCATATTATGGATTGTTAATCCTACTCTGCTTTTCTTTTCTCATAATACAAAAATGAGTGTAAACTTTATGGAACAGAATTTAAATGTATTGAAATAGATGTTTGTTTTAAATTGATATACTCAGTCCTTTTTGATTTTGACAAAAAAATTTACACTGAGAACTTCAAATGTAAATATCATGATTTGATCCCAGGAATCAATTGCAAGAAATGGAAATCGACTTGATTGCAAATCACAGAATGTCTATCATGTCCTTTCATATACACCAATCTCTTGCTTTGCCTGGAAAATTGGTTTTTCTGGGTCTCTAAAAAAATTTGCTAGTAAGTCTACAAAATGTATGAAATGTACATAGTTATGAGAAAAAATATGTTCTTTTTCAAAAAAAAAAAAAAAAGGAATATATTATCAACCTGCTAACCAGGTGAGACATATATAAACATTCAATATAAACATTAGATTTTTATCCTTCCGTTTTGCAAGCTATTGGTATATGCTTCAACTTGCCCCTGTTGCAAGTTGCATAATCGGGGACGGGAGAGCCCGTTTAACAGGTTTATGGTGTTATGTAAAATAGTTTTTACAAGTTTCACCTAGACGAGAGTCGTGTCATCAAACCATTGCCAAATTAGTGTTGGATTAAGCGAGGCATGGGTGTAATTGTATTAATTCTATTAATTTTGCTCATCACCCTCTTAGCATTCATTTGTTTTTGGTACACTAGTGGAAATTATTTATTTTTTAGAAAATTGCAAGACAGTTGAAGACCTCACACTTATTACTGCTTGTATGGACAAAATGTATACTTTAATATGCAAAACTACTATGAATTGTTATATTAAGAAGGTTTGGGAATTATTAGAAGCTAAAGTAGTCACAGAAAATGATCAACAAACAATCATAAAGGTTCGTGTAGCAAAATTAAGAAACTTCGCAACATTTTTAATTGTGCCAATCAAAGTCCTTAATGAAAATAACAGTAGAAGAGAGACTGATTCATTTGCATTTCTAGTTTTTGTCAAGATTCCAATTTATCCTAGTAAAATTTTCAAGAAAAGGAAAAACTTTTATGGCACTAATTTTAATTTTGTTTTAATTATCACATTTTTTGTAGAAAGTACCCATTTATTGTTTTAAAATATGTATTCTTCAATTCAAATCTTAGAAAACTGTTGTAAAACCTTTTTTGTTTATTAGCAATACTTTGGTATTTTGGGTATAGAAAATAAAAATCATGTATTTTTAGTGTATAATTCAGTAAGTGACTGCCAGTTAAAATGTTTGTTTATGCAGTACCAAACATTGTAAATATATTAACGTAATTATCAGTTTAACAAAAAACATTCAATGTTGTAGATTTCAATTTGTCAGCTTTCAGTTATATTAAGCAGTTTATAATATAATTTATTAGGGGATGGATTGTTATAATTTTACCTTGATTAAAGCCGCTCAATACAAAGCAGCTAATAATCGTAGCATTATTTTATGCTTCTTAAGTTTCTTTTGGAGTATTTATGTATTTTTTATTCACATTTTAGGTGGTTGCTTTCCTTAATTTACCTCATTGGTTGAGACGTAACTGTACTCTGAATTATGCAATATGCACTATTCTTGAAAATAAAATCGATACCATGGGTGCTGGTGAGGTGATTGTGCTACACAAGGTAAAATAAAAAATAGATTTTTATTATCAATATGTAGATATTTTTATAATACCGATAAAATGGCACTTTTTATGTCCCTGATAATGCGGGTACCGAGAGCACATTTTCATATTACTTTTCATGTTTTTAAAGTACATATCACGAAGAATAGAATATGTCCTTTGAGTTAGTATGAGTGTGTTGCCCCAATAGCACCTTTTTGGATAACGTGCTCCATATCTATTGCTTATCGGAATAAAACTTAAGCATCATTGTAGCCGTTTAACTTCTCAAGTGATTCTTGGACTACTCTCATGTCATATAAATAAAAAAAAATGATTATATTATATTTGCAATCTGATAGATAATAAAAACAATTCATACAATAATTTATATCACTTTTAAGGTGTTAACTGTCACTTCTGGATGGAAAGGCATGATATTTTAAATAATAAAAACACATTTTTTTAGTACTTATTTCCGCAATATATTTTTTGATCAGGACCGGTTTCGCTCATCAGTTGATAATGCTCGCGATGAGCGAAACCGGTCCTGATCAAAAAACATATTGTGGAAATAAGTACTAAAAAAATGTGTTTTTATTATTTAAAAAAAAAAAACAATTTATATTGTCAGTTGTACTTCTCAAATTGGCAAATGTACTTCTCAATATTGAAAACAATACTCATTTGAACTAATACTTATAGAATCTTTTGACATAGCAAATCATCCAGTTGCATCACCATTATCTATTTGGTTTTGCCCTTTGGATTAAGTAACAATTCTTGTCCAAATCCCTCAGAAAATGATCAGGCTTATAAAGTTGGGTACTATAACAATGACAGAATTCTCATCTCAGCGTATGTAGTAAATTCACTAATTTATTCTAATACTAATCTTTTAGGCTTTTCAATCTCACCTTGAGCCGGCAAAGTTACTAGGGTTGATTCAAAAAAGAGCAAATTATCTTTTGGAAGAAATAAAAAGTGACGATAGTGTGAAAGCTTACTCCCACATGCCAGACTTATTATTTTGCCAAGTGACAACCTCCGTGCCGCAGAAAAGAGACATCTATGAAAGGATATGCACAGAACTGATAGAAATTTGCTTTCCCACTTCTCTTCCGTCTATTTATAAAGTTTTGAGGTTTTTAAAGACATCTGATCACAATATATATGATCAATTTTGGAAGAAAGCTCTAGATGAAGCACTATCACACAATTTAGATTACCACAGTTCGCTGAGGCTGTGTCACAAATATATGTTTTTCAACAATCATATCCATACACTTTACAGAAATAAACATTTTGAAAAGACTCTGATTAATCTCATGCTCCAGTCTATACATGAAGGAGTAAACGGTATAGTGCCATGGAAATTTTCTCGTATATCTGCATTTATATTTGCATATGGCTTGTCGTGGAAGAATTCAGTATCAGAAACTAATACATTAAACGAGCTCATGAATAAACTAGACGCCATGCGCGGACAATTGGACGTGCTCGACTGCCTTGTGCTGTCTCGCAGTCTTCAGATACTTTCAAAATCCATTCGTAAACTGCACAGATTGTCGCATGTCAACCATATTCCTGTTCGGCTCAACAGCTTGCTTGACAAGTGTGTCTCAAATCATTTGCAATGTGAAGAAAACTCTCTTGTGGTCTTAAATTGTATATGTAAAACCTTCATCACTAGAAAAGCGAGATATGACACGGAACAGTTTTATAGATTACTTGAAAATTATTCTAGAGCTACTGAAGATTTCACATCTAGGTCAATAAGAGATGCCGTATTCAATTTTATAAATTGCAATTATGTGGTACCGCCATTCATGGATCGAGCTATTGATTATATTGTTCAACAAAATGAAAATATTCTCGGTGAAACAGCTCATAAAATTATGAACTTCTGTTATGTTTCTGGATATACTCCGAAAAATGTGGATTTCTTTCACACCTCGATAAAACTAGTTGAAAGGTAATTATTATTTTATGAAATTTTCTTGTTGAAAAGTTAATATTTTACATAAAAAATATTTGTGTTAGTTTTTTTGCCCATCGTACCAATGTTGACCATTGTGTTAAATTATTTCAAGCCTTCTTGCACTACTGTACAGGGAACAATTTTATGGATAGCCAACCTCTTTCAATTCTCATCGGGTCTATGGTATAATAGTCGACATAATTGACTTTCGTTTGGGATTTCATGAATTTGAGTCCCATCACCGACTGCTCTTTTAATCCATTTTTGGATTTCTGTTCAAAGGTAAGGAGTGGTGTCTTAAAATTTTCTCACATTCATTTGATCCTAGAAAAAGGGCCATAGAAAGATTGATTTATTAACCACATTTGCCCTCTATTTATATCCTTACTTTCTTTAAAAATAAGAGACTGACCAACTGAGTAGCAAGCAGTTCTCTTGAAAAATTTCTGTCAAAATAACTCCATTATAAGGCGACATGCTCCGCATTGAGATCAGGTATGAAAATACTTTTTTCAGAGATGCAGCCTCTATCCTAAAGTGGTAAAAGCTTTACTCTAGTATTTGCATTTAAAATTTTAGATTTGCTATTAGATATATATATATATATATATACATTTGGGCCTCGTATAACACGGTTTTACACAACATGGATTTATACAACAAGGTGGCAAAAATCGTGGTATATTTTTATACAACACGCTTTATATAACACGGTTTCAAAAAAAATAAAAAATTACTTGTTTAATTTGTACGCCAATGTCTATGTCGACAAATCTTCCTGAGCGTGTCGAGACCTGTCAATTTTGTTTGTTTCGATACATTTCAGTTGCACTCTGGCAGTCAATGGTGCAGTGCATATTTCTTTGTAATCCGTGGATTATTTTGGCTTATTTTTTGTATGTATACACTTTACATATTTCATTTTATCATTACGTATGTACATACATATACATAATAACCCTTGGCAGTTCAGAAGCATGACGTACATTCCCTACTAGATTCCACTTGCCTTGCTAAATCCTTGGTTATTTGTATATATTATAAATATTCGTCGTGAAATTGGTGGAGAAGGTTTTAATGACATGAATATTCATGACATCCGAGAAATATTGGAGGATCGTACGTTGAACGAAGAAGAATTAGTCGTAATGTTAGATGAACCCACCACAATCAGCGACTCAGAAAGCAGTTGCAGCGAAGAAGCTACATGTTTCACATTAAAAACGATAAATGACGGCTTGGAATTGGCTACAAAATTAGAAAACTTTTTAATTGAAAATGATCCTATAATGGAAAGAAGTTGGAAATTTAAGAGGGAATTGCAACTGATTTTGGAACCTTATAAGGAAATACGTAAGGATTTATACGCTAAAAGCAGACAATCGCTTATTACCGAATTTTTGAATGCTAAAACCACAAGAAATGTCCTCCGATGATGAAAACGTACAACCGATTTCGAAAAAGAGTGAAACATAGAGAATTATAAGTGATAGTGATGATGAATGATTACCATTTTATGTTATTAAAGTTTTTTTCACGAATATGTCAATATATATTTGTTTATTTATAAAAATAAAGTATATATTCACATAAATTCTTCGTTTTTTTTTTTTTTTTGGAACGCATCCCCTAATTTTGTATGAACTTCAAACCTTGCATAACACAGATTTGTATTACACGAGGTTTTTGTGGAACCATATACCCGTGTTATACGAGGCCGAACGATACGAAGTGTATATATCCTGCAATATGAAAAATATAGCATATATATTCATATCATATAATTTTATAATAAATAATTATATATACTTCCCATAATCCTAATTCCTAATTTTACAATCACTAGAAGTATGAAATCCTATGACGTAAATATTCGAAAAAAATATATCATCTTTTTCTTGTGAAAAAAGGGTCCTGTGCTGTTGCCACAGCTATTTCACGCCGACAAACATACTCGACAACCACGTGTTAATTTAATCAGTCTTAAGATGACTGAGTATGAACCAAATTTGACTAAATTGAATTTATAAATTCAGCACTTGATAAGGAAGTGAATTCTTATGTTTTGATCAGTATAATTCATCTTATTTTTCACTGACAGGCTGTTCAAAAAAGAACATACCCATTGACCTAAACCATGTTCTTAATAGTCACATTTTGGCTCATGGCCAAAAAAGTTTGTTGATCCCTAATTTAGATTATTATACGGTTTACCCTTTTATAATGTCGAGATAGGGACCAAACTATTGAAAAAACGTAAGCGCAAGTGATTAAAACGTGCTAGGGAGTATCAACCTTACGTTTCTTCCTAAACCAGTTTTATTGGGAATAGGTGAGCCAGGGGAGTCCAAAGCGATTAAAATACTCAAGCATATGATTAATAAATAATAAAAAAGTAAATATGAATTTATTTTTTCAGGAATATGTCTTATTTTAGGATACATATTAACAGATAGTTGTTAGGGAATGGCAAATACCATTTTTCTTGGACTGTTGGTTGATTACAGGACCCGGCAAATACCACACTGAACACCACATGTCACTGATTTGTTGATCGGTGTGAAATTAAGCGCCATTATTAATTATCATTAGTTCGACATCTTTGTTAAATTATTAGGGTGGAAGTTTGAGTTTATATACAAAAATAAACAGTCTTATTTAGTCAGATTTATTTTGCAATTTCCATTGCTAGTTTTTTTTTAACCATTTCACTTGTTAGACTATTTTTCATGTTGCTTGTGCTGTTCTGTTTAACATTTGTATTTTATTATATATGCTCCAATTTTTTTTAAAGTTTTGTAATGTATATTAATCCTGTATTGGTTTGCAGAGATAAACACATCATGTCTGGACTGTCTCTTATTCAATCATGTATAGCATTATGTTTTTACGGTCATCTTCCCGATAGTTTGGTCAAAAACATATTTTCAATTGAATTCATGGAAAGATTAGACAACGAAATAGCTGACTGTTATTGCAAGGTATGAACAACGCACAATACTATTTTACTGTCAAATGGAAGCTATGTATTGTTTTATTATTATTATTGGGGCTTCAATGTTATCCTTGGAAAATATACTGTTCTACCCTAAATGGACTAAGAGCACATTCAAACGGGTTTATACCACAGTACAATTGTTTCTCGGAAATTATTATAGACTTGTCTATTTAGAAATAAGGTATGTTTATTCTACACTGCCATTCTGTATGCATTGTAGGTGTGACACTGGGGTTTGGCTATGTCCAACCCAAAGTCAAAGATTTTTCGCTCCATTTTGAATATGACTCTTAGATTTCCTTAGTCAGATAGCATGCAGATTATCATATTCTGTGATGTATACACCTAGATATCTCATCCTATTATATCATTTAGTGTTTAACCACTTGTTCAACAGAAAACAGCTTGAGCCTGAATAGGTGCTCTTGCCATTGGAATTGGTTTGGTTAGATCTTTCTTTGCCCTCCTTCACCCACCGCTGCCTTCACATTTGTTAATTTTATATGGCAGTATCCAGTGGAGCAAGAAATTAACTGAAGTTTTCAGTACTTGTCATTGATAGGCGAATAGGAAAACTGACTGGCACGGCAAAGCTGCCTGTGAAAGACAAAAAATATCAACAACAAAAACCAGTTTACAGACAAGCTGCAGAGCCCTTTCGATAAAAATATAGGCTAAATCAACCAGAACTTAAAAAAAATATTCCATTCTACTCATATTAGTCAAGATACAACAATAAATATCATTGTGAATCTAATTCATTGTTATAAATTGTTTTTACAGGTAACCTACCCTGCCAACGTAAGAAATAAATTGATGGATTTAAATCGTTCAGTATGCCTAGAATATCCACAGTTCCAAGTGCCATGGTTTCACGAAAAATATATTGAAGAAATTATTGCCTTGAGTAAGATATTTTATATTTTCAAATATTTATTATTCAAGTATAATACAATGAAAAAAATATTTTTTTTTAATTCGAAATATACATGTGAAAGAAAGCCTGAAGATGCCAAAAGACGAGACCCAGGTCATTAATGACAAAACATGTGGAACTATACAAAGTTTCAACAATTCAAATTTGATATTGGAAATCCTAGAAGGTGTTTACTGTCATTTCTTGACGGAAAGGCATGATATTTTAAATAATAAAAACGCATTTCTTTAGTACTTATTTCCACATAATATTTTTTGATCAGCACCGGTTTCGCTCATCGCGAACATTATCAACTGATAGAATACAATTTACAAACAAGTCTATTTATACAAAATATTTGAGTTAAAGGTAGCAGGTATACAAAACCATGGGTTCAGAACTAAGAAACAATTTACAGGAAATCATACAATGTTAATCCAAATAATGTAAATTAGTTTAAAAATGAAAGTAATAATATCTAATAAATGATTGTGAACATTTAATTTTTAAACTAATTTACAAGTTACAATTGCTTGTTGTCTGTTTTAGCACCAACAAAACTATCTGCTTTTCGTGATGAAGTTCTCAATACTCTGAAAAATTCATTAAATCTTGAGAACAGTCTGGTATACCCATACTATACATCTTATGGGTATCGAGTTGACTTCATGCTGCAGCTTGATGAGAAAGATGTTCCTATAACTCTTTTGAATCCTCGTAAATTAATTCCCAAGACTAAGTAAGTATTGTTATAATATTTTGTAAATTCAATACAATTATTTTATACATTAGAAGTAGGGCAAATTTCATCCCCACAATTATGATTTTTTAAAAGTGCAACTAAACCCCCATGTAAAGAACTTTGCGTATATAACTATAGGACTAGAGCAGTGGTTCTCATGTGAAATTTCACTGTGGCTGCATTATAAACATCAACTATCCTATGGAAATGTCTCGTTGCCGCACCAAATGTGATAAAAATAGTTTCGATATTTATTTTTTATATAGTACATTACATTGAATGATCTTTCACAATATACAGTTATAGGTAAAATCGACAAAATTAATAAAACAATTGTTGTGAATTCTTTATATTGACTTGGTTCAAGGTCAACGTATAACTTCGACCAAAATTTTTTTACAATTTTATTATTAAAACGGTCCTTTACTTAAACTCGTCTAAATGCATTTCAAATAAGTTAGGTTTATTCAATAAATTTTAAAATAATAACAATTTTACAAATTCATTTGTAAAAAGACATTTTTTTAAATATCAATATTTACTATAAAACTGTTTGTGGCCACACATGAGGATCACTGGACTAGAGACATGAGCATGTCTAAATATATATCAAAAATAGCATCTCACTGTTCTTGTTATTTAAAAATCTTCACAATTGTAGTAAATTTCTTTTATTTATATTTGACTTTCTGATTGCAGGATTGCATTTTTTCTGATGGATGATAAGAATTGTTATTTCAAAACATTTCATTGTAAAAAAGAAGATGAAAAGGAAAAACAAATCACTCTAGAAATTGGTGGTGTTGCCCAGTCAAGCATTCGTCACTTGGAACAATTAGGTTATCGCGTTGTAACAATTCCGCCTTCTCTTTGGTTCTCCATGCATATGACTGAACCTGATGCCAAAGTAAATTATTTGAAGGAGAAAGTATTCATGAGTTGTAAATGAAGTTTTATTTAAGTTTTATTTTTATTAATGCACCTTGTGTTTCCAAAATTATTTAATGTAATAGTTGGGTGTATTGATTTAATTGGCATTTACTTGGAACTTTATTGCAATATGATGAAAAAATAGGCAATATAGTTCTACAAAATTTATTAGATATATAGTTGATAGCTATTTCTGCATATCCTTTCATCAGAACTATATATGATAGTTAAATAAATATCAACTATATAAATTTTGTAGAACTAAAATACATTGCTATTCTTTCACCGTGTTGTAATAGTTAAGTATTTACCGCCACCATACTTGCAGAGACAACAGCATTTTTAATATGAGAATCATTAGATTTTTGATTTTTGAATCACCCACTCAGTTTTGGCAATTATTAAAGCAACCCTTAGTGCCAGATAGTGTTAGCAAGAATCAGAAGAACCATAAAATACAGAACCTGAGAGCCTTCTCAGCAAAAAAAACAACTAAGAGCTCAACACAGTGCACTGGATTGTGCTGTCTTTGTGTGAATTTGTTTTTCGAATTATTTTTATGAAATTATTTTATTTTCTTATAAATATTGTAAAAAAATTTTATGAATGGGATATTTCTCAAAAATTGTAATTAATAAATCACTTGATAAGTAATAAATAAACAGTTTTTTTTTGCCTATAATAATCTAATTTTCATTTTTGTCAGAGTAGTATCTGTATGGTTATAAATATTTGTTCATTATTCAATGCATTGAATCACCTATCTCACCAATAATTCTTGTTTTTTATAAGATTTCCCTAAGGCTTTAAGCCTTCACAGATTAGACCAATTCTGTATAGTTTTTGCTCTTAACTCTCTAACTTTAGGAGACAAACTGTATGTGTACATTACGTGATACTTAAAAAAAAGTATACATAAAATTAATTGCTGTTATTCATTTTCAAATATGTTTTTTCCATTAAGTTATGTGCGACATTCATCTATAGTAAAATCTCATTATAATGGACTTGATAAAGCAAACTTTGGATTGTAGCAAAAAAATTATGTACACTCTTAAATCATCTTTTTGTCTGTTTGTATGCAACACATAAGTAGACAGTGTCTTAATGAAACTCATTTATTACGTTTAAATACCATAGCAATAGTATTTTACCTCTTTCTCTCCCACTAACTGTTGTAACCGTTTTCTGTATAACTCATAAGTTCCTAAATTAGGTAAAGTTATATTCAAACTGAATGATGAAATTATTACCATGTAAGATTTGACTTAGTTTGCTGGCCCCCACGGTGTAAAAAGAAGCGCACTGAGTCCATAAAATTGTAGCCAATATAAGGTAAACGTACCAGTAGTTGACTGGCTTAAGGAATTTTTCAACTTAGACAACAATCCACCGCTTACTTTATTATTAAATAACAAAAGTGGATACGCCAAGATAATCTTTAAGCATTGTAGATTATTTGTGCGAAGACGGATTTGAAACTGTTGCATTGCAAAAAAAATACGAGCCATTTCAAATAATTTGGAGAATGTTTCAGTTTGACCATGTAATGTACCAGTAGTTGACTATCGGTTCTGAAAGGTGATTTAATTAAAATTGGAATGCTTCAGCTGCACGCTTTCTTCTCCGAAATCTTCCAGCTCCACTCCAGCTATTTTTTGAAGAGTCAGTAATTTCTATGTTTAATTCTGAACCTTCCGATGAAAATTGCATTTTTTTCTTCAATGATCTTTTTTTTCAATTAAAATTTCTGGAGCATATTTTCTTTAAATTTCTCTTTTTCTTCTTTCTTCCTTTGCCTTTCTGCAGCTCGCTCTATCCTTGATTGTTCCATCTCCTTTTTTTTCTTAGTAGTTGACCACTCCGGTCAACTACTAAAAAAAGTTGAATTTTGAGATCCAGTATTTGACCACCCCACAAACTCAGTTTATTGAGCTTATGACACAAAAACCTCATGCTTATTGAATAATAAACTCTATGTACATTTGAAAAGTGAAAAAATCAGTTAAAAAGACTGTTAACATATTGTTCTATTCATTTAACTAAACACATTTCCTTAACAAAAATGGCAGATCGCTCACCTGAACCTAAAAAATTTCCACTGGAATTGTGAAGTCCTTTAAAACATTTGAATTCTTCATAGTCGTGTCGGTAAATTGGTGCGGCTAGTTAAAAAAGTAATTTTCTCAAGGTTATCACTTCTAGAAACCTTATTATGAGCATTTTTTTGACAAATGGTCAACTACTGGTACATTTACCTTACCAATCAAACATGTTTTAATATTGATCGTGTACTGCAAAACCAAACTTAGTGTTAATTTGAAACCTAGAAATCCAAAATTATTCCATATTTGTTTTCATAAATAGTAGTATTTGAATTTCTTGGTTTTAAAATATTTTTCCATCAAATCAACATTTTATATGAATGTAGGTAGGTAAATTGTTTATTACCTATAAAATTGTAAAGGATACTCACACAATATTAAAAATATGGCAACACGTAGTCCGAGCTTAGCCGAGCAGTTGCGAAAAGCTTCTCTAATCTAACAACCAGCGTCGGCCTGTAAGTGTTTCTTTTTTTACTCGCGTTTATAATTTATTGTGCTATATTTTGTAATATACTTATTTTTGGCAGTGCTGGTAAGTAAAATATTTATAAATTTACTATAGTAGTCATTAGTCGTCGATATTAATAATGGTTTGATTAATTTTGATGCTCCAATCGTTCAGTTCATATATTCTGTCTAATGGTGCGTCATGCCTGTGATCGCACGTCATTTTCTTTCAATTCTCGGTATACATTTCGTGAACTCTTTTTCTTAATATTATATCGAACAAAGTAATTTTTAAAAACGATACTCACACCCTGAATTTCTACTTTGGTCTTCTGCATTCGGGTATGTGTGTGGGATGTGAACAAATCGGAACATTTTGACAAACCAACCACTGCAAATCATATGATAATTTCCAGGAATTAGCAAACGACCTATTGGTTACTTCAATGCGATTTATAGTTTTTCAACGTTGAATGATTCGTTTATCGTGTAATTCTAAAAATTCCTATACATTTTTTTTAATCGGACATCACATATAAAGTCGACTCCGACTGAATAAATCCCGTTGTCCATGTTACAGAATATCAATTCGTTTGCCGTCCATCCCACATACGCCTTTCTTGATCCCACTATTCTCAAATTTTGTCGTAATGTTTCATTATTTTATTGGCTGCATTGAAACTTTTTTTTACTTAGTACTCAATTATTCATGAGACCAATGTCGATACTCATGTAGGTATGGGTCCTAGAAACGTACTATTTTACAATATTCCTAGAACTCTACTTTATAATTTATAAGATACGGCACGCAGACAAGATCGCCATCTCTGAATTATTTATAATTTGTTATTAATCACAATTTTCAGCGTGAACATATTTTTCAATTCTGTAAAACTCCTTACATTTATTTATATTATTTGTATCCTTGTGCGGCAAGTGAATGGTTATGACGTTTCTTTAAATAGCCATAATAAACTGTCTCATTTAACATTAGGTAGGTATAAATTACTGTTCCAATGATTAATTTTTGATTCACATAAAATTTATTGCTTGCAATTATATCTAATTATAGTGACAAACAAAAATCTAATTATTAATTAGGGTCGGTTTTTGATTAGTAAATGATGCTTTTCAACAATCCATGATTTATATAATTTATATATACTTGCTATTACATGTTACATGCCATAATATTATTTCGAATGTTTTTTTAACTGTCTCTCATTTATTATAGTCTATAATGTGTTTGTCATCGGGGGATTATTCTTGTTTTGTACGGGGGGAGGGGGGTTCATTATATTCTTTTTTACAGATTCTCTATTTCCTTCCTCAATTTATTTACGTTCCTGGATGTCACGCGCGGCAACACTTTCTATGTGTCGATTATTTTTTGCAACAAATCATGGACTCGACATTTTATCATTATGAATGAAAGTAATTTTGCAGTTTTTACTACCGAGTGATAGTTACTATAAGCGATACGTATATCGCGATAAACGGCGTAATCATAAAACTTTTACAGTTTATCATGAGCATTTTTTTCAGGATTTGCGGACATATATTCGGAAAAACTAAATAAACACAATTGTTAACCTAGTCTATTATTTGCTAACAGAGAAGAAGAATGTTTCTCTATAGATCGGTGTGTGTGTTTGTGATTTGTTATCACATAATTTTTTATAAACACTTTTATGATTCATTTAACTAAAAGTGTAAGCTTTTTTCATTCTGAGGCAAAATTTAGTTTGACACTTGTAAAATATATAAACATGATCTTTATTTTAAATCAGTATTAACGATAATCCCGTTGAATATAATTATCTTTCATTTAATGCATTTCTAAGTGCAACTACATCAGGTTTAAATTGGTACCACACACCTTACTCTTCTTAATGATATTTTTAGTTTGAATATACCGAACAGTCATGAAACAGTGTCTGATAAGTTATTGTACTACTTTCATATTATTAGACAACTTTTTATATAAGAATTAAAAGTTGCATTTGTTGTTCTTCGGAATATTTGAATTAATGTCAAATGTATTGTCGATGATTGATAATTTATTTATTTTCGTACATTATTTATTATCTACGGCTGGTTCGGTAAGATGTTTTATTTACTCCGATAAGTTCTCTTCAAATGATTGTGTTTCTGTTTCTTTACTATGTGCATGCAGAATATCTGTCTACTATTAGTAATAGGTACCTATATTATTTCAGAATGTGCACTTGCCATTTGCAAATCTTCACGTGCAGTACACGTACACTTCAACAGTCGAAGGTGTGTGTGCATTCGAATATTCTCCGTGATCTATGAAAACGTTCGCATGTGAGGGTGCCTCAACTTCTCTCCGCCCCTCGCACTGCCTAACTTCACTCCGTTGCGCTTTAGCAGGGCGGTGCAATCCGCCTCTGCCGAGCGACTATGTGGGTCATTGCAAAAACTTGGCCTCATTCGCTATCGACGTTGATATTGCTCGCTCGGTCACGCGACTGGCATTCGCTACTCCCGCGGATATCGTCGTCTCTCTCACCACGAAATGTTGGACACTTTTTTCCTCACTCTCGCTCCGCGGTGTGGACAGCATTCCGTAATCTTGTGACTCAATCGGCAATCAATTCTATCCGTACCGTCCTTGAATGTCTTCCTTATCAGGTACAAAATAGAGAGATTTATTTCTCAATATCAGCGATTTTCAATCGTTGTGTTGGTGTATCGTGAAATTTTTACCTAAATAGTTTTAAAAAAAAACATGAAGAGTAAAAAAGTTTAATTTTATCAGATTGTTTTTCCTATCTTTACGATTAATGTGCATTAAATTAAAGGCCAACGAACCAATCCGGCAAATTGTTCATTGATACATATTTTTCATAATCTTCTAATCGAAAAGTAATCGAAATCTCTCTCTCATTTTTCACGACTTCGACCAAAACACCGCGACTCCACAGCCCTGATTGATTGTAAGTAAATGATAAAATAATGGAGCGTTGCTAACGAAAATTAATTAGAGCATTTGCATAATAATATCATTAGCACACAGTATCTTTCCTTAGGAAATTTAGTAGTATGTTTGAAATCTATTTTTTCTTGCTTGTTAAAAAAAACCGATGAAATAAAAGACTAAAGTTACTTGTTTAATGACATGACCAATGATTTAAAGCCGATTCTATTTCGACTAAATTTGTTTCAAAAGATTGAATTCAAATAAATGTTTAGTTAACAATATTGGCTTTGGGTGCTTTATAGAATTTCAATAATTCAAATAAAATCTGTCGTCGATTTAATCTAAATCCACGTCCAACAGGCGCGCGATTGATAATCACTGAGTTGAGAATACTAGATACCGAACGACATAAAATTTGTATATTTTATTAATCTTCAAATACCATAACTTGTGTTCATAATGCAAATGCTACGAATCGCGGAGTCTATGGAATTCCTGCTAATAATACCGTTATACGAGCGATCGTACCTGCTGCTGAACAAACATTGCTTCGATCTTCAACTTGGCGGACCGGATACGCTCGTCCGTACCTGGCCGTGGCGGGCATGCTAACATCGCTGGCAATATATTATTTTTGGCTCACTTCAAGAAGGAAATTAAATTCACCGAGATTCGGCTTTATCCGCAAATGGGCCATAATCCGCAGACTGGAAAATCTAGCAGACATGGTTTGGCATATATTTATACATATTTTACTTAGGCTAAATTGGCGAGCCACGCATATTCTGCATCAGCATTCGCTTTTGTTAGCTTCGATGTTTTTAGGGGCTATTTTACTTTATATTACCGCATATCACATTTTTATTAATTTCATAGTCGTACTTATTCGTTCATGGAGTACTTGTTTGTCCAAATAGAGATGAAATTTAGTGTAAAGCTAAGTCACTTTAAAGTGTTGACTGTTTGTTTTTGATGGAAAGGCAACGCCGGTTTCGCCTAACACGAACACTATCAAACAGATCTTTATATTCATATTATAAAATTTAAATTTATTCATTGAATTGGCATTTACTTCTATCTACCGATCTACATTATAACGCGGTGAAAAAATAGCAATATGTTTTAGTTCTACAAAAGAATGCTTTCACGCTTTCGTCAGAACTAGTTCTGACGACAACGTGAGCCGAATAGCCATCCTATATATATATCTTATAAATTTTGTAGAACTAAAATATATTGCTATTTTTACCGTGTTATAAAATTTAGACGTAGTACTAATTATCGTATATGTCGCTGTACTTTATTAATTCAAAGCAGGAGAGATGTGTTATATATTTCAGAATTTGTTTCAAAAAATTTTAGTGACACAATATACGAGCTGCGTAGGTATCGTCAAATAATGCATTACAACATCAAATTCAATAACTTTCGTTTATTTACTGATGAAAAATATCCTTCATTCACACTAGGTAATATTTCCTGTGAATTAACATAAATACGATGATGTCTGTTTGGAATATTTTTTTGTTGCGTGAAATTATTTATCTGTTTATATTATGATATGAGTTCAGAGTTGGCTACATTATTTTATTATTATTCAATTTCCATTCTTCTTACCCTTCTGATAAATGTCAAAACCACACGGTATACAAATGGTTGTCAAATATCGTTCTCTTTTTTTTAAATATATTTTGCCGATTCGTTATACTTGAGTTAATCACTATCGATTGATTCGTAAGAAAGCTAGTATTATTTGTGATGGTCTCATTGATAAGAAGGTGTAATCGGTCGAGAGGAACAGTATCTTCGGTAACAGGTATCTTTCGCCTACTTTATATTCGCTCTTATACTCATAGCTGATGCTTGTGGAGGATACATTATATTAATAATAATAAATTGTATATTTTGTTTTATGTTTACCTCGCTTAATTATTATTACATTCCCTAATTGGCACAATATATATAGAGAATATTTTTACTATTCATAACCACTCGTGTTTTACATAAATTATACGTTATTTGCAGATTAATATATTAACTCATATTTGAAGTATTCTATATTTAAAATCAAGGTATTGAATAATCTTGTCATTTCACTTGCTGCGGTACTCTCGTGTCGTCAACGTATTTTGATTATGTTTTGTTTGATACTGTTATTGCTCATTTCCCAGATTGCATTAAGAGTGTATTCCACGAACGCAGTGTTTTATCTGTATACATTTTCATGTGTGAGTAATAAATACCACCGACAGCGTCGAGAGTGTTTTTGGAGACTTTCCACAAAACAGCTGTGAATCAACCAAATCGCGTATTATTCTTTCGCAAAATCCCTGAATCATTTAGTTAGTGCAAGTGCGTCAAACATCTGCGACGTATTTAATTCAGAAGTTGATCATAATTTTGTTTTTTTGTGTCAGTAAGGTTTTAATGCGTTTTTTTTTCTTTTTTAAAAGATTGTGCGAAGTTTTTTGAATAGTTATATATATGATGATCATTTATGACACTTGCTTGTGTAGTGGGAACCTATATTTTTTAATCCGCATACATTTTCAATATACAATTGCATATGGATTTCACACAATATCGTTATTATATTGAAATCACCGGAGTGGAGCGATGGTGTTTTAGAGAAACGATAATTATTTAATAAAAAACTGTTGAGCTTGGAATTACGCTACTTTTTTTTTGAAATATAACCTAATATTAAGATTTCGCTGAAATCGGCGAATAATCTATTATGCTGTGCAATTAAAAAAAACTAACAACGTTTCTGTATGCAAAAAATATGCTTTGCCCTTTTCTAAATCGGAATCGCGTGCTATTGAATAAAATTTTACAAACTTCTACCGTAGATTTTTTTTTCACTTAACTTTCCAAGTCCTTAAAATTTTATCGGACATATATAATTTCATACATAATAAAATACATACATAGCCGACCTTCCAATGTATGCAACAAATGCGTCTGATTGAAAATATTTTGAATTAAGGTTCTTTTAAGAACCATTCTAATCTATCGTAACAATCGAAAAATATGTGTATATGGATTGGTCATTTTTTGTTTGTCAATATATTGTATATATTATATACCTATTGGCTTCGGTGAACGGTTTGGCGAGGCAACATAGCAACTGTTGCGGCGGACTATGAATTAGTAATTTCCTTACATCTCAAAGTCAAATTATTTCAAATGCGATGTCATCTACATATTGCATAGTATTAAATGACGAAAATGTTCTGCTTCGTATTAGCATAAATATATGTATGCGTTCGACCTTCCTAACATTCAACTCTGCTATTATTTTATCGTAAGTCGTGTAATAAATAAACAACTTTTAGATATGTTTACTCACATATTAATTGAGTAAACAATAACGGTTATTGAAACTTGCATTGATCTCACACGTTAATAATGTGCGCATGTAAAATATTAATACAGGGAATGTATGAATGTAAATTCCTATTTATTTTCGTTTATAGTGCATTTTTTCAAAGAAAACTTCATTATTTTTTCTTTTGAAGACTGCGAAAAGAAAAAGTTATTTCGGATTGTATCGATTATTACTTTGCTTAAATCGAGAGCAGTGGGAGAAATATACATCCACTCTTCTTTGTATAAGTAAAATTTTTCAGAATCATCAACTTAAAAGAAGATTCAGTGAACGTGCGGTAATTCTCCCAACACGGTCAAACAAATAATTGCACTTATCTGTTTGCTGACAAAGGTCATTTCCCATGCATACACACTAACGTGTTATTACTATTAAATTTTATGATGTACTCAAAAAAAATATTCTACATATATACCTAGAATCAAATGGTCTGGTGGACCTAGAATCAAATGGATGTTGTATCGTTAAAAATCCTTCAATGAATTATAATTGTGTTTTCGTCAAATTGAAATAGTTCGATAGAATAGAAAACTTCTCAAATTAGAGTCAATTATAAACTAAATTTCCAGATTTCATATGATTTGGCTAAGCTATCGGTACATTAGTGTGAATAAGCTAATGTCATTTAGTTGTACTGTACCCAAATATCTACATCATTAAGGGTTTTCAAAAGTGATAAAATTATTTTTTAGTAGTTCGTAAAAATATTTTAATACATGCTATAAATCAAACAATAGATTTACAAGGTAGTTGTTTTCAATGATATAAAAAGAAATATTCATTGCTGCTTTCTAAACGATTAATGTATGTATTTATATATATAATTGTGTCAAAGTAAAACAGTAGGAAATACATTATGATTGAGAGAATCAAGTGTTCCAATACGATTGATCATAAATGGGCGTTTTTACTATTCATCGTTGCAATTAAACTCTTCTTGATAATTTCCTTCATAAGTAGTGGTAAGTAAAATGCACTTTCTGTTTTACATGCCTGCCTCTTAGTTTCACATCACAACATTTTCATTTTATATGTGAATGCAAATGATTGTTTTCGTACGATAAAGGCAGAGAAACGATATTTTACATGGCGAATATTATTTTCGTTGATAACGTTTTTGTCATATGAAATATATATTTACAGTCAAACTTTTTTACCTGTAAAGAATTTGCTTTGATTTCCACTAGTTCATACTAATAAAAGAAACAGCTCCTTTATTACATCACCATAAAGGCAAGTTTGATGTTATTAAAAAGTATCAAAAACGCAACCATTGCCCGAATGCCTATAACTTAAAAGCTAATTTAAATTAATCATTGACAGAGAAAAATTATTATAATCAGCTGACTCCAGCGACGTCATATTTCATTTAAGGCCGTGGTATATTTATAACATAATAAATATATCTCGAACAATGCAAAGTTATTATGTATGACCTTGGATATGAAAGTGTACCGAGCTATTCGCTTCTGTTTGAATAGTGCAGTTTCTTTGTTCCTATAAATATAACTTGTCATAGCTGTTCATCCAACATATAAAATTAACTTGAAACAATTTTTAAACAACACGGGACGGTGTATTTTATTGATTTTTGACCTTTCAAGTTTTTTTTTGAAGTTTGGTCGTTAAACTGACAAATCAAGAGCGAACATTTCTTATCTATTTAAATTTTATTTAGTAATGCATTAAGTTCTATAAAATATTTTTAAGTGCTGGTTATTTTAATTATAAATATTTCCCACTTGTTATTCTCCCTAATGAGATTGACGATTGTTCTGAGCTCTTGATGGATTATTTGTTGATTTGTCTTAATGTTTGCAAATTATTAAGAGATTGTTAACATTTCATGTTTAAATTAATTTACTTCACTTGAATGTATATTATATGACTTCCTTTAAGTTGTTTTCTCAGTTCTTGAACTTTTGGTTTTGTATGACTGCCAACTTTGAAATCGAAATGTTTTATAAATTGGCTTGTGTGTTATTTGTTTCCTAACAATATATAATGCCGAAGAAACCGGTCCCGATCATAAAATATATTGTGGAGATAGTACTGAAAATATGTTTTTATCATACAAAATCGGTCACCTGGATTGTATTTATGGCCGATACGTGCTTTTTAAGGAATTCAATAGTTAAATGTAAATGTATGCATTTAAATAGAATCGGTAACAGGGTCGCCACTTATTGTAATGAAATTTTTGGAAGTTCAAAATTCGCGTAAAAAGATAGTTGTGTTTAAAGCGTGAAAACCTTTCCGAAAAATTTGTTTTACAATAAATGCTTATTAATATTATGAATTTTAGTCGACTGCTACCCAAACTTGTTTGCACGATAACGATGCATCTAATTGCATACTCATTTTATTTCTACAACGAGAAGTTTAATCTCACAGGTAAAATAAGATTTTTTGTATATATATTGGGTTGGTGCAAAAGTTATGACCATTTTTCACATATACAATTAAACTTTTTTTTTATTTCTATTATTGATTTAATCAATTATATAAATTCCATGTGGTCGCGCGTTGTCGTGATGAAACACTACCCCATTTCTGTTTACCAATTCCGGTCTGTTCTTTTGAAGGGCGATGTTCAATTTGGTTAATTGCTGACAATATCGTTCTGGTATAATTGTCTGATTGAGTTCCAAGAGTTCAAAATACACAATACCCTTACAATCCCACCAAACACAAAGCATAACTTTTCTTTATGGATTTCGGCCTTCAAAGTTGTTACTGGGGCTTGTCCAGGTAGAGCCCAATGTCTTTCTTTCTTGTCACGTTGTACACGACCCATTTCTCATCTCCCGTTACCAAACGATGCAAAAAAAAAGGTTCGTGTTTTTGTCTCGCACTCAAACCAACGCACGTTGAAACAAGATCATACAGTGTATGGACACTTCGCAAATGTTTTCGGTTGCCACACTCGCGATATTGTCATTACGGAATTCATAAAGTAAACAATGACGTAAATGCACTTTATCGACCGAAATTTAAGAAAAATACAAGGGCTGTTCTCTGGTCAGGCCAAAACTGAATAGAAAGTAGAGAGAATCCTTCATACAATGGAATCGTTTAACACATTGGCTGCGTAAACATATTGTACTGTTTCACAGAGGGCCTGAAAAATACCCATTTTTCGAAGCCATAAAATTTTTTAAAATATTAGGGACAATTATTATATTTCTCCGAATTTGGTCGCCCTAAAGGTCATTTACACAAAAAAAACATTTGTGCGGCACATGTACTGGCATTGTTTTCCCATCAGATTTCGACACATTTGCAGTGTTTATTGATGTTGCACCATCTGTAATACCCTAAAGGCAAATTCACACTAACATATTTTTGATTTATCTATAATTTTATTTTGAAGGGAATTCTATCCTTCATTTTTTACTCTAGGTTTTGATTTGCAGTAATTTATTCATCTTCAAGTATTGTTGATAATAATTTTTGTTATCGGAAAAATACTCTATGATATAAAAGCAGCTGAAACATAATTAACACTCTCAAAATACACTACAATAAATATATGATATTACTTTGAAATAACATTTGAATTTTAAATTCATATTTATTCGTGATTTAGTCGAAAACCGAGTTCGAAGCACAAGCCAGGTTTATTTGGGCAATCGGGACAATTGAACAACGAAAATTTTCGATGTTTGGTGGTCACGTTGAAGAGGTAGTTTTTTTTGAAAATTGCAAAAATATTGAAACACAAGTGCACTAACTATAGAACGAAATTTATAGAATTGTAAAAAAATAGGTACACAGTGCTTATAAAAAAAGTATTTACATGTTAATAAAAATACATATTTCACAAAGTTATAAGAAACAGTGATAAAACAAAACCAATTGACATCGGTCATAAATATTTCCACAAACTATAGCAAATCATTTGATGTAAGTATTTCGGTAAAATGAATAGTGTGAATGAGCCTTTATGTGATGGTTCCAAAGAAATGCCCCGAACGTCTAAACCGTGGCAGGTACTTACTAATACTAAAAGATCTTTTGTTATATTGAAAACACGGTTACCGTGACCGACGCGGGTCGAAAATTCAGGCATGGACACGGAAGCCGTGTCGTACGCACTGATCGAGTTAAAAGAAGATACTATGCATCATTTCTGAAGAAAAGCTTTTTTTTTACCTAGGATCATAAAATGGTATATAATAAAACGGTATATAATAAAACGGTCATAAACCCAATTTATAAATGGCCATTGAATTTTATATATTGTTTATATAAGTTATTGTTTTCATAGAAATCGTTTCATGTCGATATGTGAAAATAGTGCATTTAAAATTTTTGCTCTTCACTCTTATTTTACCGTGTCAAGTTGCATCCACTTATCGGTATATGCGCAGAAATATTATTCGAGAAAGACTTTTTTAAGAAGAAATTTTTTAATTAACATTTTTCAAAACCGAGCATGCTACTGTCATCTGGGGAATATTTTTGAATACTTTTAGCCGCTATTTTACCATTCATGCTTTTACCGACTCAAATATCCGTCGATTATTCCCACGAAATATTGACAGCTCAGAACGATGACAAACCAGCACATCGTGAGCGCGCTGAAGCATTCTTTACGAAATATTGACGAATATATCTGAAATTTTGCGTCATTTCGCATTCAAATCACATATTCTACCTGAATTTTCATTTTATATTATTGATTGGTGTTTTGAAGCTATTACATAAATAACTGAGTTTTCAGTAGTGATTTTAGTATTACCTTTTATTGAAAGTAGTGTTTTTTGAAAATTGGTTGTCGATCCCTGGTAATAATTTTCGCTTTTTGGCTATGTAACGCATTGTTATCGTAGAATTAACTTTTTTTTTTTTTTTATCAAGAACGAGTTTTCAAACATAATATATGAAAAAAGAGTCATTTATTAGGCTGAAAGAATGCGATCCATATACAAATCACAAATCAATTGAAAAATATCTCCCACTCGACAGAAAGGACTATCTTGTATAATGAATACAATTTTAAAATATAATTATCACGTCTGTCGATAAAGCATTCTTTGTTGGGCACAATACTTTAATGAGCAGTAGTGATTCATATGTTATAACGTAATACAAGTTAATTTAATGTTAAGCGGAGGCATAACCAGTGTTCATTTCTAATTGATCTTATACGAGTAATTTATGAGTTAGCATATTTATCATTTTGTAAGTCGGTTTGGCGGTAGCAGGCATTTTACTACGACAAAGGGTTACAGTGAAAGCAATGAAAAGAAAATAAATAAGTGCTTTGACTGAGTTAATTATGTAAATTTCTATTGAGAGTGGGTAAAGTTAAGATTACATCTTCACTATACAACTTGCGTATTATTTAGACATCAGTCACGCCACTGAATGTATATGAATGAAAAACCTACGTTTCGTTAATTCGTGAGCTAAACCTAAGCGAATGCCCGGCTTGAAAATGTAAACTAGTCCTATAGTTCTGGTGCGTATGGAAATAAAAATAATGTGTTTCTTATTGGGATCACTGAATCTTCATCCGTCTGTTTGATAGAAAATGTATTCATCTGCTCTCTGAACGCGCATCTATCGCTGCGGGCGCCAACTTATTTTCTTTGATAATTATTTAAAGTGCTGTATAAAATAAAGGAAAGGTCGCCCCCTCGAGTAAAATTATTGCTAAGTCATTTTACTTACGGGATGTGACGTGATTTGTTAGAGGCGCACTTATTCAACTGCCAAACTCAAAATGCTCGCATATATTATGATGAACGTTTATATTTTCTATTTATCTAGCCCGTGGTGTAGTAGTCGACGTCGCCGGCTTTCGTTACGGATCTCACGGATTCGAATCCCAGTACAAACAGCTTTTTAATGTAAAGCGTGAATAAGTAATTCTGTCGCTTAAAAATTTCCTCCAACGCTTTCGATCCTAAAAATCGTTGCTTACTGTCTTCCATAAGTGAGAGACAATACAATTAATTGACGAGTAGTTCTCGTTGAAAAAATAATTGAAATACCTCCATTTGTAAAAATGGTACGTCTTCTGATGCTTATTAACTGCACTATGAATTTCATTGAGACCATTTTTTTTTGCTTTTTGTGTGTCTACTAATGTACTATTTTGATTTAATTACAAAAAAAAACTAATATCGCTTATATACTTGATCATAAACATGAAATCTATGATCACTTTCAAAATGTTACTTGTGACAGGTAAGTGGCGCAAAATCAGCTTGAATTTTACGTATTGTATTAAATATGTGGTATTCGATCCCATTTCCAGAGAAGAATAACCTACCTGTTACGTATTGGATGTGTTTTCATGTTTGTATGTATATGGCTAGTACATTCACATCGGCCATGTGCGCACTTACTAATTATAGAATTACTTTACACATTCTGCACCGTATCTTTATATCCTGGTTTTTATTTTAAAAAATCACGAGTTTTCGTTTAATGATAAAATATTCTAAATGTTGCTCAAAATGTCACATTTGATTTGAGTTCGCTGGTGAGCGTCGAACGCTATGGCTGCTCGAGTCTTCGGATCGACCTCCCAACGAAGTGATCCAAAATTTCAAAAATATTTCAACCGTTCAATTTTAACATCTATACACTGCATCTGTAAGAATTTATAAATACGATTTACACGTGTTCAATTATTATCACGGTGTCCGTAATCATACAGTGCTTCACATAATAAACCTATGACAGGTGATTCGGAAACTCGGAGCGATGCCAAATAATTATTACGAGTTACGAGTCTAGTTTGACAGTAGTAGCACTCTCAGACCAGCTGATTCGCCGAGAAACTGCCCGACGCGACGTTTGGACCTTGTACGTTTTGCCAATATGAACATTATTATTATTGCTTACGTAACGCAGCCGAAATACATTAAGCACGTTTTGAATGCTAGAATGGAGTGCTCTTCGCAAAGACAGTGGCCATCGGGCGTTCGTTCATTCGATTCGAGACATTGACGGTTCTCTTCGGAACGACCGCGGATCTGTTGTGATTTTTGTCGGATTTTCGCTAGTCAGAGCCGCCTGGACATTTTGACAGCGGCGAATCTGTAGAGCGTCTGACGCGGCGTCGCGGGGGCGGCGGCCCACCTGCGCAGCGGGACCTTGGTGTCCCCCGCCCTCCTCGCCGCCCGCAGACTGAGCGCGGGTCGATGACCGCCACGGCTAGCCCCCTTTGTTCAACGCTATTGAACCCGCCCGTTTCACCGCCGCCCTGCAATACACACACACTCGCGCATACGTCAAAATCACGCACGTGTGCAGGCTTTCGAGCTGCACCGCCTCCGTTGCTAGGCGAATCCTCCGATACGACCGCTGCCCTCTCCGGCGATAATTATTATGGACCACCTTTGTGCTCCGCGATACTCACATCTGATGTGTCACTTGTGGTGGTCATACATTTTGGGCTCGGAATATTTAAGAATCGTTGCGGTTTGCTGATTAGAAAAATCTTGCTAGAATTGTCATCGTGCAAAATTCTTAAGCAAAGATTACTTAGTACAACAAAGGTACATTACCCATAATAAAGCCACACAAGTGTTGGACTGTGTAAAGGCCGTCGAATTGCTGTTATAGACATGTGATTTATTTTATTTATTGAAACCTTCGATTAATTAGGTTTCAATCTATTTTTCACCATGTTATTGAGTTCTACCAAGTAAATGCCAATTCAATCAATATTTTAAACAACTCCATTGAATGATAAAAATGCTATATTTAAAGTAAGCAATTGATGATACATACACTCAACAACAAAAAAGAAGTAAATTATTTTTTTTATCCGATCCGCTATTTTACATGGGCGATAGTTCCATAGAATCGAAAATATCACCGATCTAATCCAAATATGAGTGCACACGCATTATCCTTCTAGATGTAATTTAATTTTACGCTGCGATCGTTTCGCTAAGAATATGCCCTCGAGCATATACGTTACTTTTGTATCCGCAATTATTAGATAAACACGATTGATGTGCATCTTCTTTCTCATTGATCATTGTCGGGTTATTCATTGCAGAAACGGGAGGCACGCTTATTCTCGTAGTGGCCGTTGATCGAATTGCGAACAATTTTAAATCGTCAATAAAACAGCTGTCTGGCTTTGCCGTTGTCTGATATTTACACGAATAAGGATAATAACGCGTCGCTGTCGTACAATGTCTACAAAACTTCTGCGAGAACAATGATGCAAATCATGACTTGAAATATTTCTTCGCGTTTTATTTGGTTCGTGTGAATTTTTCTCTATATATTTTTATTTTTACTCGGTAACGAGTGAGGTAGGTGCCATTTTGGAGAATATTATAATTGTTTGATACGCAAATAAATATTTCGGTCGTGAATGCTCGCTTCACTGTGAGAAATTCCCACGCGCAGTTTATTTCTCTTCTTTATGGTTCTTAAGCTCCGTCCACAAGATGTAATATACAATAGATAAAAAATATCGGGAGACAATATTTCGGTTGTTAACTCGAGTCTTAACGCAGAACAGATTGGCACATCACACCGGTGATTTGTTGAGGTGTTAACTGTCGTTGGACGAAGTTATCAACTGATGACCACCTCATAATTCTTGGAATTATTTGATCATAGTCGCGATGAGTGAAACTGATCCTTACAATTAAGAGTCTGTCGAAGTATATTTTTGTTATTGTGCCAAAATTTACAATAAAATATACATTGAATAATATTTCTATAATTCACGGGGCTATTTTTGATCCGCCAATAGTCTTAAATTTTATGCTTTAAATGGTGCATATCATACAATATTTGATGCGTTGATTTTTAAGGTTACAAATCGAACAGAACTGAAATGAGGTGGATTTATGAAGGCCGGTTGAAAGAAATAGTTTTGTATTTAGTAATATAGATTATAATTGAATACCTTAAAAGGTTTTACCAAATTAATATATATTATCTAAATTATTAAATCTTGAAAAATGGGTCTGATTGATTTTGATTTTTAGATATGAATTTGAGTTTATTTTGGAACAAAGGCCATTTTTCAGGATTTTATTGAAAATAATTTAATGCAATTTTTAAACATCTTTTTGCTATGAAAGTATTTAAACAAATAAATTTACTTCGATATTGATGTAGATTAGTGGGAGTTTACCCAAGTACTTGAACGATTACTATACACAATTTCTTTTGTGTACAAATTGTAATTGTTTTTGTAAAACTATATCAAGCTAAATAAAAATAATCAAACCACGAAAAACTGATAAAATAAGCTATACCATACTTTATTCGAGCTGCTTAAATTTATGAAATTAAATTGTGATTTAGCTGTGCGGATTTTGATTTAATTAGAAACTCAGAATTAGGGAATGTGGAGTGGTTTTGAATCTAATGCCGATTTTGTCAAACGGCATATATTTGAATTTAGCGACATTTTTAATGAAATCTAATATTCCATCTCTTGGAGTATGTCTCCAAATTCTATTTTACTGCTAAATTCATACTATTCAAAAAAATGCGCTTTGGAAGGTTTTAATTCTGAACACCTAATTTCTTCTGTGTAGACGTAGCACAATAAAGAAAACGCGTGCTTTTTCGATGCTTTTGGCTAGATGTCAACATAATATAACCGCTATATATATATATATTTGTATACAAAGCAAAAGCATTCACTTTTCGTCCTAAAAAATATCTTGACTTCTTATTTTTATACACCGATAGAACATAAATTCACTGCCAAAATATTTTCTTACCTTCATCAGCCGGAGTCGATCCACTGCTGGATAAAGGCCTCCCCCTGCTTTTTTTTCAGGGGGGTTGTTTGGACATAGCAACAACACGCTGCCCAGGCGGGTTGGTGTTCGGTTTTCTGTCTGGGTTTTCCTTGGGGAAATGGGAAAACCCATTTTCTTATACTTGTTCATTACTCATTTTTGCTCGTTTGCTTGCTTCCTAGTTCTGAAATTTGTTGGTTTTCAATTTGTTTGCATCATTTTACTGTATGTATACGATGTATAAAAACTTCACAAATTGTCTTAGTGTCTTAATCTTTTGAGGTGACAGCAGGACTAAAACAAGGAGACTCCTTATCACCTATGCTATTCAACCTAGCTTTAGAGAAAGCCGTAATAGAGGCAATGGAAGCAGAAGGTGGAGCTATACTGAATGGGTCCCACAAAATATTGGGCTACGCGGATGATCTAGTGGTGCTCGGAGAATCTGAAGACGAAATAATAGATATTTTCACTCCTTTGGAGGACACAGCAAAAAGGTTAAATCTACGAGTAAATGTGGGAAAGACTAGTATTTGAAAATGACAAGAGGCAACGAACCCTCTGGAGACATTGTAATAAGAAACTCCTCGTTCGAGAGAACCTCTCTTTTCAAGTACTTGGGCTCTAATATTTCCTCTAGGAATGAGATGACTTTGGAGCTTGCTGACCGACTGAGAAGTGGAAATGCAGCGTACTTCGCGCTAAATAGTCTGTTTAGGTCCAAAATGCTGTCCATCAAAACCAAGTGCCGGGTGTACAACGTGATCATTAAACCGATAGTCATGTATGGATGTGAAACCTGGGGTTTAATAGAAAAACAAGAAAAGGCCCTCCAAGTATTTGAAAACAGAATCCTCCGGAGAATACTTGGACCCGTTAATGAGAACCACCGGTGGCGCATTCGTAACATTAGGAACGCTGATCTCTTCGACCGATACAAACCAAGAATCATTAATGTCTTGAGATCGAGAAGGCTCAGATGGGCGGGTCACGTTGTAAGATCTGAGAAGTCTAGAGCTCTCCATAAGACTTATGAAGGAACACCAGCTGGCACCCGACCTCTCGGTCGCCCTCGACGGAGATGGGCGGATAACATTCAAAGGGATGTTGAGAGGCTGGGGATAGTCAACTGGAGAGAAAGAGCGCTCGACAGAGATGCCTGGAGAGAGGTTGTGCAGTCGGCCATGGACCTAGCGCAATTTTATAATAATAATAATTGTCTTCGTGTACCTTTTCAAGATCAGAATTTCTTGAGAATCGATGCTTTTTGTTATAACGTAGAAATACACCATCGAGTAAACAATAGAGGCATTACAGATAATAATTTAGAATTCTTAAAAATCGGTAAAATTATTGACTGCAGTCAAACCATTTAATAACATTTTTTGAATAGTAAAGGAGACTTACCAATATAAAATTTATTCCCCATGGGATTTTCACCTCAAAACACTAGTAATTCTTAATTAAATAGTAATTTAAGATAATTAGCACTTTTTTTGATTTTCACCCCCTCACCCCATTCTCTATTTATACTCCGAAAATTGCTTACCTTGGTTATGAATAACCTTACATAACCTGAAGAAGCTCATCAAAGAAATTTAAGACGTGTAGCACGCCAAGTGGAATAATAATGTTCCCATTTTTAAAAATGAGTTTCTATAAAGTTACCGCCGAATCCGTAGAAAGTACCATAGATTTTAATTTATATTAGATCTGTTGTTCAGTTAGTGTTATTTTATTTTCTTGGCTTTCATCTCCGAGAAATAGTTAGTTGAATAAATCGTTTATGATTTAAAAAATGGGTATAGTCAATGGCGCTTTGTTAACCACTAGCCAAGCCGAATCCCTGTGCCCTTATCCACAATCTCGGCAAAATTTGAGAGGTTGTCGCATTAACTTTCTATTAAACTATCGTGACTAAAAAAATGTAAATTTAATTACATATTAATTACCTGGCACTAATCCCCGCGGGCTCTCGGATCATCTTTTCATATAGTATTTGTTTTATTTCTTTTGAATTGAAATTGTATCACTTTCAGATGACTGAAGACTGATAACATATAATAATAATATAATATGTCATAATTTACGAAACTGTCCATACAGGGATTCGAGTGTGTGACCACTTAAGCTTACGATTTTGGCCTATTGTCTTTTATAGATTGTTTGCAAAAAAAATTGTTTTGTCTTAAAAAGTACCCAGTGAGTACATTAAGACTAAAATATGTATATTTCGGAGTATTTTTTTAATGATAAAATAAGATCCGTTGCATCTGGTATTTCATAATAAAATAGCGAAAACCAATATATAAGTTGTTGGCAGTCAGCGGGTTGGTCATATTTTAGCACTGTTTTATCAAATGATAATCCGTCCTCTACGTCGTAGAACAACTCTGGCTATAGTTAATGTGTTTATATGTATAATAAGTGTGCTTCATCATAACGGCGTGGGCTATCCGCTATTAGTCATTGGGAAGTCAAAGAATCCTAGATGCTGAAAAATATTAGAATTGTACCTTTTGACTATATTGACCACAAAAAATATTTCAAATAAAACATTACCGATATCAAAAATGTGGAAAACTATGTTATATTCAAAAATATGTTATGTCTTGACAATTATAAGACACCCTTATTAAGAAAGGACTGAACATTATTGCACCGTTGGTGACAGTTTGTTTCTTTACATACCTATGTGTGCACCTATATCAAACAGTGCTTTTTTCAAACAGTTATACTTAAATTTAGAGCATTGTTGTTGAATCGTCTCGTCAATTGATTAATGTAGTGACGCATCCACGTGTTTTTCCAAAGAGCGAAGAAATTTATTGTGAGCGATGCACTTGCACTTTTATGAAGTCATTCCCATCGGCGCTCACGGCCGTTGCACTCAGCTGCTTGGTGGTCAGGCTGACACAAGCCATCAGTTTAGATGGGTTTGCGGTAGTGTTATTCCCCCTATCCGCACCACATTGATAACATCACACTGTTCTTTATTGTTTCTATGACTTAATAGGTAAGGCATGCAATACACCGTGCAAAATATCAAACCGATTTAATTACTATATTGCATTCAAGAGATTTTTCAATCTTGAAAGTCTCCAACAGGTGGCAATCAATTTTCTTCTTAATCTTTTTAGTGTTCAATTCGATGAAATGTACACTATTTTCAGACAGTAAAATATTTGTATACCATTGTCGAGCGAGTGAGTACATGTATACGAATTTTTACATCTAATAAGCAGGACTTTCTCTCTTCGCGAGCATTATTGTCATTGTCAGCTGATAGTTGCGATTAACGAAATCAGCTGTTTATTGAAATGCCAATACCTTTTTACTCAAAAGTGATAGTTCACACGTTAAAAGGGATTTGATCTTTGATAAAAATATTGTGTTGACTAGGAACATTTTAGAATGGTTATTTTTTGTGGAAATTGACATGTGCTCGGTCAATCTCCGAAATGAAAATTAATATGGAAAAATCAGTCTAGTATCTTTATTTTTAAAACCTTCATTGCCCGACCACCATACGTATACGTAGGATAATGAATTATGCGCCTAGGTAATGGGGTTATATTGTATCCGAAGTATTATTTTTGAAAACGTAAACAAATGTGAAAGAGGAGGTACGAAAGGCTGGCGCTTAGTTTCAATATGATTTGTAGGGCATAGACATAGATAGAATTTAATTTCGTCCGATTATCTCGTCTTTTTTGTTAAATATATTTTCGTGATATATTTAGGTACTTATCTTTTAAAGTATAACTTAAAAGTATTTTACCCGATTCGGTTGTACGTTGAACCCCCCACTCCCGTCCGTCTAGACTTCAGGCTAGACTTGATATAGGTATAATACGTTTTGACTTTGAATGTTGCGGACGACTATTTTGTTACTCAGAAATTCCAAATGTAGGTAGAAGGTACACACATATTACTGATTGTTATGATTGATGCCCAGACATTAGTATCAATATTAATAAAATATTATATTATTTTCTTTCGTTAACGATTCTTATGGTGTTTGTAATCATATATAGATACGACTGTTTACGTACGCGTGTTTTTTTATAATTTAAAAAGTAAAAGTGAATAAACTAACTATTAGGTATACTTTATCGTACATGCGACTACATTTCTACGGTTACATATATGGGTTGCGTATTTCATTGGCTTTTGTATTATGTTTTATAAATAGTCAGCTATTTTTTATAGCTTTTAATATTATATTGATTGAATTGATATTTACTTGGTAGAACTACATTATAACACAGTGAAAATATATTGCTATTTTTCACAGTGCTTTCAATAGTATTTAGATCATTTTTAAAGTGGTAACTGTCACTTGTTGGTGGAAATGTTTTATATGTTAAATAATAAAAATACATTTTATTAATATTTCCACAATAAATATGATCAGGACCGGTTTCGCGCATCGCGATCATTGTCAACTGATAATTGCCTTGTGGAAATAATACTAAAAAATATGTTTTTATTATTTTAAATATAATGTGAAATTATTGCATCTTATTTGTGGTCATACTGTCGTGCCTTCAGTGGTAAACTTATTCAAAGATCGACGTTAAGTCCCGAGACCACGCCATGTTGATTTCACAATTTTCAATAAAAGTAGAACCAATCAATATTTTTCATGTTATATTCAGAGTAAAAGATATAACGGAAGGTATGAAGTAAACATATTTTTTGCAACGGTTTCTTTTACGTCATACATATTAATATTGTTTACCATGTCGAAATTATGGAAACACTGTTTATATAGGATAATAATTTAATAGATCCCTTTTCTCAATATGAATAAATAATATTATGTTGTACACAGAAACAATGGGTATTACGTTCCCAGGCTATCTAAATTGACCTCCAATATTTGCTCTTCTTTCTGATAGCGTTCTTATCTCTCCGCAATCTAACTTTCGCTTTATCTTACCACCGATTTCATTCATCCATGTGCTCAAATGCCATAGTTCGTGTATGGGACTGTTTTGATTTCGAATTGGGGTAGCTTGGAACGACCAATAGCATTGAGAAATAATTCTTTATCGCCATAACTTTCGTATCAAAATATTCATTTCGACACTTTGTCCAATTTGATGTTTGTTTGCAATATATAATCATTGCGATAAAATATCACTAGATAAGTTTAGGTATTTCAAGGATTTTTATAATGAAAAATTAAAGATTTTCAATGATGAAATTTATATTTCACAGACCCTCTATTTTATCGCCGAAGGCCTCATTAGAATTTATTTTAAACAGGAATTTTTATTAAGCGATGTGCGGATTAATTTAAAAATCAGTTTGCAGGGAATTTCTGTTGAAATATCGATTTATTCGCTGAAAATAGGATGGTATTTATAGATAAAGTTAAATTAAATATTTGGCAGCAAAATATTTACATTTCTCTACACCGGAGAGATCGGTCCACTACTATTTTATTTTTATAAATATTATATTTTTGCGTGTTTATACACCGAATACAATTTAAATATGCAGTGTATTTTTTAAGCAAAAGTAAAAATCCGTATCGGAACTAAAAATAATTTCAAGATGCATCCGTTAAGTTCTTCTACTGGTTTGAAAGTAAATTAAGCACGGCAATCCAGATAAATATTGCACGACAACTATGCAATCGGAAACATACTATTTTCCATGTCGTCATATTGACAAACATAATGAATACCAGGAATTTATATATAAACTATCTTAATAAACATATCACGCGTCAAATATGTTTTAACCTATATCTTCATCGATAGATTAGACCAGCCATACTCAAACTTTTTTCCTCCGGGCCGCATTCCAATTTTAGCTTTTCTAGGTGGGCCGCAACATATTAATAGTAAAATGTAAACGTAAGACATACTATACTGCATACATATGTATGTATTATGATGTCAAAAAAAGTTTATTTTTTGTGAATATTTATTAATTTATTAAAGAAGATTTACCAGCATAAGAACAAGTATAAAATATTTTGGTAATAAAAGGAAATTTAAACTATTAAAACTTAAAATTTAAGATGAAACGAGAAAAATAAAATAAAAATTATTGTGAATTATCATATTGAGTCAAACTTTGAACTATCTTCGTCAAATCAGGTTCCTGATTACTTCAGAGTACTCTTAATATATCATCAAGGTAAGAATCAGTAAGCCGATTTCTCTACACGCTCTTCACATATTTCATTTTAGAATATGACGATTCACAGAGATACGTAGATGAGATATTGAAAATATGTCTAAAACAACACCAACAAAATATTTGGTGACTATTATTATTTTGGGCCGAACATAAGAGCTATTTGGGCCGCAGTTTGAGTATCGCTGCATTAGACTGTTATTCTAATAATATTCCACATTTTTGATGCTTTTGATTTTCATGCGAGAAGATACATATTTTTATAGTCCAATGCGCCGTCGCACTAGATAATCTCAATCAGGTATACATGAAAAAAAATTGCGTTGTAGAAGTTAGATCGGCAGGGTCAGTCATCTCTTGATATCTTTATTTTTCTTCTTGGCCGTTCTTTCCGAAAACAGTAAGCTATTAACGATAGATAACAAAAAGCCGTGTGATACATCGTTTATTGCGCTTATTTCCAATGAAACAATGTATATTCAAGATAAATGAACTGTTGCACCATATCAATTAGACGAACTCGTTCTAAGGAATATCGGCATGAGGACAAATAAATGTTATCGTCATTATTTCGTTTGTACCATTGTTTCTGCGTTGTATTATTCAACGTGAATCAGACGTTTGCTGGCGAGTAAATCTTCCGGTGAAGATTTGCAACTTCACTAGTGCACGTAAAAATATCAATACATTTGTAATATTATTTATTCAATCAACATAGTATCTTTCCGCGAACTGTTGGTTCTCTACAAATATGCTGCAATTTGTATATTTAAATACTGCTTTACCAGAAACGTGAGTGTGTAGATAGAAAGAGACAGAAAAATGTGTACTATACTAATTTAAATAATATTATTGCACGATGTTTACTAATAAAATGCATATTTATCTCGAAATACCTCGCATTTGATTAGTTATTATAGTCTGTAATTACGTAGTATTTATGTCTGGCCCCGGGTGTAATTAATCAAAAATGAATGTAAGATTTTACCTAAAATCCGTTATTTGTAAATGAAGTATATAAAACAGTATATGACTTGCATCTGTGCTGAGACATTTACTATATTCCATTAAAAACAAAATATATGCCATCGAGAACTTTGAAGCGCGGGAATCTCGACTACTAGTAGGTCACGCGCCGATTTGAATTTGGAATGCTGATCGAAACTATTATACTATAACGTCTATCCCTTAATTTACTTGACTTGCCTGTACGTCATTGTTCATTATACTCCAAAGAAAGATTTTCTTTTTCCATATTTAATGTTTCCAATTCTCTTTTTCTAAATTTTTCATATTTGAAATACAGAAGAATGTTTTATAGTCCTACTTCGATAAACTTTAAATAAATCGTGTTAGTTTGCTCAACAAGCGTCTAGAGATAAGATTTGCTATATTTCGAGCAATCGAACGGGACAAGGTCGTTGTGAATAATAAAATAGTTATTTATCTTAGTGCCTTTTGCCTAAGTTCACCCATCTTGCCTCTAGTCAATCGTGCGAACGGTGAGTTTTCACAGCGAAACGGGCCGGCCAATATATCTAGCGTCATTAATTAATATTTATAAATATTATATGGCTCACATACATATCCTCAAAAAAATGTAAAACATATTTGTTTGATACTTTAAAAATGCAATTTGCATAAAGCAGTTCATGCTTTTAATTAAATTCGATCAATTATAGCCGTGAGAAGACCTCAGTAATATTGCATTAAATATATATAAAAGCCTATTTTTGTTCATAGATTAAAAATAGTTTATATGTCCTTTGTGTTTCGATTGTTGAATATTATTTTACATAATGGAAGAATAAATTTCTTTAAAAAATGTATCAATGGTCCATCATAGAAAAGTAAAGAATTTGATCAACTTAAAATTATTTTGAATTGATTCAAAAGTAATTCTAATATTTCAAAGGAAAGACTTATGGATTTTCATATCAAAAGTATTTACGTAAAACAATCTGATCGTGATTTCAACAATGCAATGTGTGTAAACACGTTTTTGTTATCAGTGATTTTTTTTGTTTACAAAAAATCAAAACCATCATTGCTATGTAAAATAACTATTAATATAAAAGATTGCTGAAGAGAAATTCTTGGTATATCCCAGTTATTGACATCTCCTACTAAGAAGTTGATTAACAGTAGAAATTTAAAAAAAATAGTCTAAGGGGCGTGTCCACTAGTCAAAACATTATCAAATGAAGTGATTTGAAAATGAAAAGGAAGAAAAATTATTCCCCGATCATTTAAATGAAGTATTCATGTATCACCATCGATCACAATTTTTAGGGAATTTTACCGTACTAAGGGTTCTATAAAAGCTGCGCTTTCTTGTCTGGGGTCGTCGCCGAACTCGTCGAGATAATATCGAACGGCGGGCCGCGCCGCACCGTAATATTCCTGCCGCGTGGCATACTCGCTTCCCCCGTCGCAGTCCCCGCCCTTCGAAACACGCGCCTCGTACACCCCTATCATGAACTCGAATAAAAGGCGTGTTTTACTATTATCACATTGCTACACTCCACCAACGAAATCGTGATATCGACTTAAAAAATACGTTTTCCCCTTTTCATGTTATGTTTAATTTAAAAAAAATGGTGGTATTCTTAAATTCCCGAAGTCCACAAATTTGAGAATGCACTCATATTGTTCAATAGTGAAGATTCGTTAAATATAAAACTAATGCCGACGTTTTGGAGCTATCATTTTTTTGCTATTCAATATTATTTATTTGTTTCCCAGGTTATAATCTCCCACAGATCACAGTTTACAAAATAGTTCTTTGTTGTTTAATTCGATCGCCGGCTCACACTGTTGTTCAACATCTCATATATCATATTTAGGTCAAATAAGTGTGTCAATCATTTAATTTTATATTTATCAGACAAAAAATATACTAGCGATTTATCGTTTCGTTACATAATAAGTATATAATATAAAACACATGTTTTTACTATTGCATTATTTCAAATGCGCAAGCGCGTTATTTCTCTCTTTGAAATATTATTGGCAACCCTAGCTATTGACTGTCGTGAATTGGTTCATTCATAGCAATGGTGGGGGATAAATCAAAAATAATAATAATATTCACGTGCTCAGCTAGGGCGCCCAGCGATTCTGGTCTGGTCTTTGTCATTAATTTATTCCGGTATATTTTTCAACCGTATGTGGAAATGCATCATCAATTTACTTGAAACTTTATTAAATTGGTATCCGTCGTAAAGTAAGCCACTTCTATTCACTTAATTTGACTTAGATTGCGCTTTGTTCCATATTACGGTGATATTTCACACTTGTCGATTTGGTTCTTAGTTTTGTAACGGTACGTAATGAAATTTATATATATTTTTTTACGGTAGCTGGTCATTTGGTAGATTTTTTATTTCGCGTCATTCATTTTGAATATGTAAGCGGCTTCTGTATAACATTAGTAAAATATCTAATTCTCTGTTGACATAATTGGTAACTTTTTACCATCGAGTCTATCGTATGATTTGCAGTATAATATATCGAATTATTAATAAATGTCAGCCGTTCGCAGGGAGCTTATTTTCGTCCTCTGCCTTTTGGTTTTTGGTCAAATTTCGACACTCAGTGGTAAAGGGCGACCACCCTCAGGCCGCCAACCTCGTCTGTTTCCACGTCAAAAAAAATAATTCGGCACTCCGACCGCGCGGCAAATACATACTTCGTTCGCTCTCGCTCGGCGAAAATTTACTTCGCGACCGACGGTCGTCGGGAAAGTTCGGCGGTGAAACGTATTTTTCAGCTGTTTTAGTCACAGTTATCATTTACAGTAAGTCGCTGTTACACATGCACAGCCTGTTGTGTAAACATTATTGCAGATTTAATAATAAATCTATCATTTATTTAAAATATTTCATTCTTGGTTAGATAATTTTTTTTGAAATATATGTTATCTTATATATTTTTATTAACGTCGATACGTTTTTACGGGTAAAAAAATCTTTGCGCTTTTAGACTCTGTTTTGACATAACATTGTGAGTTGAGACATAACTGATGTGACTTTGTTATACGTTGTCTTCCAGAGAACTCTATTGTTTTAAGCTTGATAAAAAGTTTATTTCTTGTGTAAGACTCATTTTTGTCTAATATATGTAATGCAGTAGAACGAACGAATCGTAGACCTGTGAAAAATATGTGAATTCAATTATCTCTAGACACTCAAATTCTCAAAATTTTGAGTTTTGCCGCGTATACTAAACACAGCTATCTGTCTATAATTATAACCCAATCATGTTAAATTCAAATAACTTCCATTTTCTTTTTAGTTGTTCATTTCAAGAAAATTATGAAATTATGAAATTATGTGATTGAAAAATTATTTTATGGACGTTGTGTATCCGGGTTTTTTTTCAAAATTTTTTTTGCCGTATTGTTTGTTGAACAATTGTAATGTTATATCATTGATTATATGTGTTGTGTATGTATTTAATGAATACACGGGTATTTTTTTGTTTTTATCAATTTTAGTTCAGTCATTACAAAATCTCACTCTTGCTTTGTAGAGCGTGAAATATGTGTCAGTCGAATGTTAACTTCAGTTTTTCAAAATATGAACCTCATTATCTATGCGAGCCATTTGCAGATTGACTACTAATATGAAATAAATGTAAAAAAAATATTTCAATTCTATAATTTCAACAAGTTTAACTTTTCCCTTGAATATGTATGATTCATCCCCTACATGAATCATGAATCAAATGTCATAAATATTATATAACAAGTCATAACAAGTATTTTCTTTTCATCTCCAGTCTGCTTGACGCCAACCACTAAAACGAGCTCTGCACTACGCTGAGAGCTCCCGAAGAACCTAGTCAGGAGTAGAGTTGGGAGGTTGGAGAGAGGTTCAGTTGGTGTGTCTCACGCCAGCAAGACGGAGAGCCCCAGGCAAGCGGGGCCAGTTGTTCGTGTCTCGGGGAGGGCGCCGGTCCCCCCCGCCAAGCGACGCTGGGTCCCACCCTCAACAATCAGACACCAGGATGCCCACGCCTATGAAGCAACGACCGATCCAATCTTTCGCAAGGTCAGTTCTCCTTTTTGGTAAATTGCATTGTGTATAATTTACGGCCAGTTTGGTCAAAGCCATAAATGATATTTATAAATTTACAATATTAAATTTTCAGGTCAGAGGCATCCTTAACAAACTCACACCGGAAAAGTTTCAAAAGCTGAGTGATGACCTGCTGAACGTAGGACTCACAACAGAAACTGTTCTGAGAGGCGTCATACTTCTCATCTTCGACAAGGCCTTGGATGAGCCGAAGTACTCGTCTATGTACGCACAGCTGTGCAAGCGGCTATCGGAAGAAGTTCCTAATTTCGAGCCGCCCAACGGGCCGTGCACTTTCCGGATATTGCTGCTGAACAAGTGCCGTACGGAATTCGAAAATCGTGCGGCAGCCAGCGAGGCCTTCGAACGTCACGGCGCTCCGCTCACCCCCGAGGAGGAGGAGCGCCGCTACATCGCCAAGTGCAAAATGCTCGGCAACATCAAGTTCATCGGGGAGCTGGGCAAGCTGGAGATTCTATCGGAAGCCATCGTGCACCGATGCATTCACCAGCTTCTCCCGCGTCGCGCCCCCGACCAGCAGGAGGACCTGGAGTGTCTAGTCCAACTCATCAGAACCTGCGGCCGTGTGCTGGATTCCGAAAAGGGGCGCTTGCTCATGGATCAGTATTTCCTACGTATGGAGATGCTATCGAATTGCCGCGAGCTGATGCCGCGCATCCGTTTCATGCTGCGTGACGTCATTGACCTGCGGGGGGACAAGTGGGTTCCTCGAAAAGCCACCAGCACGGAAGGGCCAATGCCCATCCAGCAAATAAGGGGAGACGATGATCACGCTCGAGACGGATACCGTCCCAGGGGAGGAGGAGGCGGCGAACGCCTCCGTCAACAAAACCAGGATTCTGTCGGAGGCGACTCTCTCTTCCATTCTGGCCTCAAGACACGTGGCGGATTCGTCGATGACATGTTTCACTCCCTGAACAATCTCGGTTCCCCCTCTGCTAATCTTATTCACATGAACAATTCGCACCACGACAAGTACTCTTTTGGATCCAATGGCTATGGCAATAATAAAGGCGAAAGTAGGGATGGCTATAGAAGTCACCAGAGACAGAGCGGTTTTAACAGCTACAACCAGAGACAAGGAGGCGGCTTCAACAAACACCAAAATAATAACAACAACAACAATGGTAATTTTTTTATGTATATTTATTATGTTTAATATTTACAGCAAGTGTGTTATAAAATCCAAAGAAAATACCCCTTCAGTTGTGGTTAAATAATAATTCTCTATTTTAAGGCAACGGTAAGGAGTTGGCGCCGCGTTTTAAAAAGAGTTTAGTTCTGCCGACGCCCGGTTCCATGGAAGATCTCCAGATGAGGCCTGCTGCCAACTCTTTGCTCTATAAGGCAAATAATCTAAAGCCCCAGTCATTCCCATTGCATCCCCCGCAATCCGGTGAGTTGTCAATTTGAAACGTTCAAGTGAATTTTTAACTTGAAATTTTGAATGTATTGTAATCGTCTATTTGTATTTAGAATTATGGAATCTATCTTGTCAACATTGCAGAATTTATGGGTTAAGTTATTTTAATTTTTAGGTGGTCTGCGGCCAAATCCTGGAGAGAGAGTGGGCAGTTTGAATGATTTTTTACCAAACCAATCGAAGTCATCCAGTGGACAGCAAATGGGCGGAGCCAGTTCTCTCCTCAAAGACTCACCTATTACTATTAAGCAGGCGCAGGACAAGACTAGCAAAGCTAAAAAAGATAAGGTAAAATCCTACATAAATTTGCATGTGTTTTATTGGCGGGACACAGATTATGTGCTTCTTAATAAATTTTAGTTATTTCGTCCATTGATCCAGGGCTCCCAAACTTTTTTCAATTCCTGGCGGCCTTCAAATATCAGAATTTTTTCACAGTGCCACAAGTCTAAACATTGGTTATCTCATTGCGAACCTTATGTTACCTTAAATTTTATTAATTAATAATATTAATAACATGTAAAGGAAAATTTTCATAGCCTGGGGCGCACAGTTTGGTTAACTCTGTGTTGATCTTTCGAATGCCTGCTTCTTAAAACATTTCTCTGAGGACAGGCTATGCATGTTTGTTTTCAAAGGATTGAAAATGTTGTATATCATATTACAAACACATGTTTATTGTTTCTACTCGAGCATATCTGGCCTAATGTTGATTTTAAGATTAGTCAATATGAAAAAATTTACCATTTTATTTTTATCATCAGGGTTGTCGCAGCTCATAGTTATTTTTGATGATATGTTGCACAATAGTTTACACATTATTTTCTTAATAATGGTAATATATTATTATTTTCTATATAATAACTATAATTATAGTAATATATAATACCTTATTTTTAAAATATCAATTATATCATGGTATTATGGTTCTTCATGTTACCCAAATAGGATGATTAGTTGTAGAAATATAATTATTTTTATAACGGCTACACGGGTCTTGCAAATATTTCACAAAAAATCCTTGGGCAGTAAACTACTTTTATTGCGCTAAAATCAAATAATATCGGCCTTAAACTGATCTGTCGTAAAATATTATTATATTTTGAGATTTTCTCTATGCTGCTTATAAAAATTATCTTACATGATATTTCTGAGCATTATTTGCTGCCATTTTACACAGGAGTGGCTGTTTTTAAAGATACAAATCCTTATCTAACTGTAGGAAACATTTTCTTTTCTACATCATAGGTTTTTTTTTCTTTCTAAATCAAGAAAATTAAAATCCTTACTCAAACATTTACACTCAATATGAAAAACAACAACGAACATAATAACAGCTGAAAATTGCTCACACATTTTTAATCGAAGATTATCTGTGTGTGTTTTAAAGCTGATCTAAACTGTGACTTTTATAGAATGAGTAAACGATTGGCAACTTCATAAAAGTAAAAGAAAGAAATAAATCAATTTTTTCGATACTCTGCACTACAATACTGTAAACTCTTCTGTGATTATTCATATTTGAACTCCAGCTTTCTATTTCTAGGATTTTTTGGTTCATATTACTTAATCTAGGAAATAGATGGATATTTTATCAATCAATATTAATCCAAAAATGTAAATGTTTTTTTCAGGGCCCAAGTCGAGAAGAGATTTTAAAGCGAGTAACAGGAATTCTAGACGATCTGACAGCTGAACTCACGCCTCAAGACGACGAATCTAAAGAGGATCCGATGGAAGCGGCCTTGGCTGCCTATAGAGACTTAAAAGTACCCGATAAAATCATCAAAGATATCCCATTTGCTGTACTCAATTACGCATTGGAGAAACAAGGTAATTAACTCTTATATAGATTGGATTAGCATTTAACAATAGTTCTGCTATTATAGTAAGGCCAAATATTTTAATGTACTTCAACTCAATGAGGAATCTTGAAGACTTATTTTTTTTTAATTTCAGTTTGGTAAATTAAGTAAAACCTCGATGTATAATGTGAACATTGTTGAAAGCCAATTATTTTGGTTTTGGATGCTTAAATTTTTAAATCAATCAGTCACTTTTTCAAATAACTGCGCACCTGTATAATTTGCTGGTTAATTATTTGTAATATTATATCACATCCCATAATAATACCTCATTTTTTTAAACCATATTTGGCACTGAAAATGTACTGTGCATGTTTTCTACTGCTTAACCTGTGTGCACAATATCTCTATGTTTATTGCAATTGCTGCTTTATGACATAGTTGAATTAATCTGTGCTCACTCCTCAGCACTCGACTATTGGTTTTGCATATCGGTTCCTTTACATTCTTTCCATTGTACATTTAGTATAACATTAATGTACACCTAGGCTATGCAGCAGTTTATGCATTAAGCTCCTCTGACCTTGGTTAGGTATAGACTTTTCCCTTTAATCCTCACTCAATAGTCTATTACATCAAGGTTTCCAATGAATTAAATAAAGAAGAAAAATGTGCCAACCTACCAATTTTGAAAAGCATCAATAGCTTTATATTATACTTATACATAAAATTTACAGATGAACAATCGGAGAAATGTGTGGGCCTATTGGTTGCATTGAAAAAAGAGACATTGGTGACAAGTGCATCGTGCAATGAAGGTATTCGTTCGTTGGCATTGGTCATATCACAGAGAGAAGTTTCCACACCCCGCATTGGAACTGCCGTAGCTCAACTACTGACCAATTCCATGCAACAGGTAATTAAATTAATTTACTCAGTATGGGATGGGCTTTTCAGTATACAAGTTTGAGTTCATAATGTACATAATGTACAATTCTAGGATTGTTATAAAAAAAAATCTATTTTCATTGGTTTCAATCGAGAGTTGTGGAGATGTTAAAAAAAAAACAGACTGACATTGACCAACAATATGATGACTGAAAGGAGATTATTTTTGTCAGGTTTTTTTTTTGCCTTTAATGTGCATTAAATTAAAGATCAACCAGCCGATCAAATTTTGTATGCATAACAGATTGAGAATTGGACCCAGCATGTTGACCCGTTAATATGCTCATCATCCAATATTTTGGCATAATGAACATTGTATTCTACTTTCATATAATTACTACTCAATAAATTCTTGGAATTTTTAGTGGTGGATATTTTCGCATTGTTTCTGTGGATATGTGGACCTAATTTTCATTTTATCACTTTGCACATTTTTACATTGTGTTTTGATGTCTGGTATGAATGAATCAAATGGTATTCTTTTACAGGGCCTGACCACTTTAGCAGAAATTGCTACACTGACTGAAAATGGTGCCCACTATCCACTGTTTTTGCTAGTACTGCAGCAAATGAACAAAACTTTGGGTAAACAGCCTCTGACTGAGGTCTACAATAGCAGTAAGGTATGTACCCATTTATTTATACAAGGTCATGACAGTTATCTGAATGATTTATATCTTTTGTGTATGTCACTTTACATTGTGTTTTCCGTGTAAGTGACTACATATGTCTGATTCTCTTATTGGATAAGGGAGGTGTTGATTTTTATTATTTAGTTTTTCTTACAGCTCCTAGAAATATATGAGAAAAGCATTTATCATGTTTGGCTATGAAATTTAATTATGGAATTGATAAAAAAAATTATTGTGGAGTTATTTGATGTCACTATCGTAATATATTTACTATCTTGTCATTGTCAAAACTTTGAACACTTGAGAGATTATATTTTTTTAAATTAATATATTAACAATTGATGCTTGTATAAAATACTGGAACCAACATCTATCCTCACTTTATCCTTTTGTTCACTGGAAAATATCTTTTTTCCTTTAAAATATGGATATAAATATTGTCGTTACTCTCTATCTGCATTGATATATTGATAGTTAATCATATTTTCCCATGCAGCACTGCTATGGGTTTCATTAGTCTATAATAATTATTAATTTCAATGGTCATTTCAATTTTAGATTATTTTTTTACTGTATAATTTTGTTTTAAATAAAAATATATTTTTAGCACTTATTTCCACAATATATTTTATGATCAAGACTGGTTTCGTTCAACGTGAGCATTATCAATTTTATTGTATTGAATCCTCATTTTGTTTCTTTGTAGGTGAATCTCATGTCATTATTACCAGCCAGCGAGAGAACTAAAGAAAGATTAGCAGAGATCTTAGAAGAGCGCAGTCTTTCGTTCCTCTTCCCTCTTCTTCGAATCCAAGCTGAACTATCAAAGCAGCTCATCACTGACCCTAACCCTAACCAGTTCTACAAGTGGATCAAAGAAAATTTAGACGCTTCTTACCACACAGATCCTGGATTCATCAATGCACTCGTCACTGTTCTGATCAAGTATATAACACAGGTATGATATTTTTACGGACACTTTTCTCACAAAAGAAGTTTTTTTTTAACCCGTTCCACACGGCTGTTTTTAATACAAATTAAATTTGTCCTTTCTTTCTATGTGGAGATATAAATAGAGCAATAAAAAATAATTTGTTTGGCTTTTTATGAATGCCAGATGCATTAGGAATGTTTCACAACATTAAAAAACACAGAGAAATGTCCTATATTGTCACAATCACTTTAAGTATATCCCTAACAAATAAATCACTTGTAAATCGCCATTACCGTGACTTAACGAAGCCACCAATCAAACTCAAACGAACAAACGGCATTACTGTCACGTGTCATGGATCATCGTCACATTGGGATGTTGCAAGATCAGTGCAAAGTTTGGCGCGTAGATTCAAATTGATTTGTGACTTGGCAGGAATTGTGATAAATTTAAAGGTTTCGGAAAATCGATATTTTAAACATTTAAACCTAATACTTTTGACAAGAGTATGGAGGTGGCCGTAGCAGGACAAATTTGGCGATATTCTGAAACCAAATTCAGTCCTATATGCAAAATATTGCCTGTATTACCGATGTTTGAAAGCTCGTGTCTCATACCTTGAGACGTTCGAGTGGAAAGGATTAAAAATATTTTATATTGATGCTTCTGTACCCCTGGTTAAAAACCACTGCACTTAAACAATGTATTTTTGATGAATCATCATTCTTGGAATTTTTATCTGCTATATTATATAAACCAACTATGAAACATCAAACGAGAAACCCATAAAAATCATCATTAAATTTTATTCATCGAAATAGTGCACCTCTAAATCGTGTCAACCAAAATAATAATATATGTTTTATAAAAAAAAAAAATTATAATTTGTAACATTAAAAACTTTGAAGAAATATGCATTTGTCTTAACACAAATACCATTACATAGCATTGGAAGATGTCCCGTTTTGAAGAAGGAAGTAAACGGTTACAATAGCCATAATAGAAGTGAACTGACATCTATTCATTCATATTCAACCAATTTCTAGCTTCAAGCATTGCAGTTTAATGGAAAATCTAAATCTAACCTTAAAGTCTCTAACTTGCATAAGCTAAACGTAATTTTTACTTCAACCACTCACGCTTGTATTTGTTTTTCATTTTGAGTTTCATGAAGCAGTTGTGTTTTTGTACAGATGAAAAGTGTTAACACCATATTATTTATTTGATTCATTGATAAGCTGCTTACCATTTTTTTTAAATTGAATATTTCACCTTTGAAGTAAATCAGAGACTATCCTTCAACTTTGTGTTCCCAGCATATATAATTTAATGTTAAAATATTAATTTTAGGAGTCGACTCTGCCCCCCGGTGTAGCTGTAGTGAGTCCTCCTGACAAGTCTCTTGCAGATAAGGAAAGATCTCTATTAGATCGCTACGTACCTGTTATACGATCTTTCCTCCATCAAAATCTGCATCTGCAGCTTATGGCTATTCATTCTCTGCAAGTTTTCTGTTATTCCCTCAACTTTCCAAAAGGTAAAATAAATATAATTGTTAATTCTTTTAAATCGAAGACCGCCACTTTGGTCAATCCTCATTGCAATGTTAATGTTACCTGTATATATACTTTTTATGTCCTCATTATATTTTTATTTTTTAATAATTTTCATTTGTGGGTTAATCAAGGTTCATAATATTATGTTTTTATTTCACCAAATCAATTATTCCATAAGTAAGTATAAACTTACATACTTGACAAAAATAGGACATATTAAATCCACACCTTGGAGATATTAATCTTTTAAAAAAATAATTGTACGAGAAATAAGCAACAACGTTGATTGACAATTAACAATATAATTTTTGTTCCTATTTTCATTTAAAAAAAGAGTGTTTCCTACCAATTCATCCCCATATATTTATTTATGCCGAATTTTTTTGGCCTTTGGAATATCAGTAAACAATCTCTTAATTTCAGGAATGCTTCTGAGATGGTTCATTGCTCTGTATGATAAAGAGATTTGTGAAGAAGAAGCTTTTCTAATGTGGAAAGAAGACATCACGGACACTTATCCGGGCAAAGGGCTAGCCTTATTCCAGGTCAACAATTGGCTCACCTGGTTACAAGAGACAGAAAGTGATTCCGACGAGAGTGTTCATTGAGTGAACACGTAAAATTTAAAAAAAGACCTGCCCGATGGCTATTTCAAAAATGAATATCAATTACACCAGACTCATTCATAATAATTAATCATCATACAAGTACGGCATTGACACATTTTATTGTTTCTTCTTATTTTTGATAGAATATACAAGTTTTGTACGATATTTGTGTTCCCTGTACAATTTAACCGTCTCCCTATATCTATATCTACTTAGTCTGTCTTACCCTTCGGTCCGTTTGGATCAAATTGTGTCTTGTAAATTTACCTTCAAATGTGTCATTGTAAGTATTTTCCGTAATAATAACTAATAACTAATAATGTAGCTTGTCTCACTGCCAGATTAAGCTTGGATAAAAATTATGATAGCTCACATTGTTTTTTTTTTTTATTAAATAATTCATAATGTAATCCTGTTGATATTTTAGTAATCATTCAAAATATAACAGTTGGTCCGCAATTCAGAGATGTTTTTTCATCACATTTTTATACCATGGGTGGCATTAACAATCTCGTGGTGCTGGTGGTCACTTTTATGATAAAACTGATAATATTCTCTCAGCCTCCAGTTTTACAGGTTAAAATAATGATAACGGTTGCGATTGATCGCTCGCGAAAATAGAATTTGCACAGCCTTAATCTGAGTGATAGACTGCCATAAAAGAGTAAATAAAGGTTTGTCATAAAAGCTGGATAACTTGCCAGTGGAATATGATATTGATGCGAGACGGGCAGTCAAGATTCGGTTACAGATAGTGGCCATAGGAGGATAGTTACAATAATGGGAGTAAAATTAAATAGATAATTTAAATCACTTTGCAAGCTCACCGATCAACGCGTCAGTGTGATGCCAGCCGATTCAAAAGTGGGCAAATTGTAATCTGAGTTTATTTTGCGTTTAGTAATTATTTCAATTATAAAATTGTAGGTTTAGTTGCCAACCGAACTGATCACTCGACGGGAACTTAAAGCGGATACGTTGGAATGGAGATCGCCGCTGCGGCTTGAATTCTTCTCTAGAACGTAGTCCGTTAGAGTATCTTGCATCTTTGTACTTTTGTATCGTCTTAAAATTTCCAGCTAGAAATCGTTTCGATGTGTGGTGTGAATTTAAGTTGCCATTGACTGATCTAAGGTGTGAGGCAAATATGTGTCGTTTGAATGTTTGATATGAGTATTAGGTTGCATGCGTGGCGGATATCGCGAGTCACACACATATATATAACAATAGTTAGGTCAATACACATCTGTCTGACGAAATAAACTGAAAGCGAAGCCGTGCGGTGATATTATTCAATATGAAGTAAATTTTATTAAACGACCGGCCTTCGAACCGGATGCACTCGGTCTGTTGTGCATCATAATAAGTGAATAGTGAAATAGTTAATTTTTATTGTCTTTACTGTTTAGGTAAGTTTTAAAATTCAAACAACTAGGTATGTTTTGTCTGTTTGCCGCACTCGAATACTTTCAAAATTTGGTCCTCATTATAAATTGTAGCGCAATAGGGTGAAACACTACCTTGTAGTTTTTGTTTTGAAATTTTCCTCACCTTAAATAATATACTTATATAAAACACACTCATTTAGATGAATTTCATGAATTTTAAGATTTAAAATTTTTATCATAACCTATTCTGCCTCTTAACGTATATTTTATAAATTAGCGGCGACACTCTCGTCATCAATCTGAGGTATACTTTATAGAATTACGGTCTTACATTCACATTTAGAATTCTTTCATTTTATTTTGATACATTTGTCATAAATATTGCAATATATTTTGTATTTTAATTCTTGAGATTTATTATTTAAAGGCGGATAAATAATTCTGCTGATGTATGAATTTCCAGGAGTTTTGATTGTATTTTCAAATCCGATTATATGTAATTATGTATTAGGAAAAATGTTTTCTTCAAAAACTAAACAAAAAAATGTTTTAGTTTCTTCTTCTAAACAACCATTAATATTCATTTTAAATTCTTTCACGTTCCATAATTTCTATGAAAATGCCAATTAATATTATATTCTAAAAAAATACTTATAAAAAGTCTTGTATTTAATATAGTATATGTCATGGCACGTCTGAGTTATGTGATCAATTAATATCTACCGGGGATGGAAGGCTAGAAAAGAATGAAATCTCTAAATCATTACTTTGTATTTGGAAATAAAATAAAAGCCTTGGTGTAATTTATTACAAACAACTTCGTTTTATTCCACATCCTTTAGCATGCTGCAAGTTATTTTTCATAATCAAAGTGTATAAGTTTGTCAGCTGTATGTGAAATAATTTGTCAACAAAAAGCACTAGGTAATGAATGCATTATTTCTCCTGTGCATAGTAAGTAACTGATAAACTCTGCGGTTATATTGTGGTTTCTAGAGTCTGTCTCAGTGAAAGATTAACATATAACATCCACTGACCTGTGATCATAGTGAATAACTCAATTTCTGAAGTAAAATTGAGCCAATAAGGCTTATTACTTTAACACTTTGTTAACCACGCTAAGAAGTTGATCCACTCGCCAAATAGCACCCATATCAGTGCAAATTTCGTTTATAAATATCGCTATTTGCAAAAATTGAAGCTATCTTAGAACTGCATGTCAGGTTTGGTTTAAATAAAAACTAATATGGAGTCAATACTCTAACCTGTGATATCATGTAACTTTGGATTTGTACTGACTTATACAAATTTCGAAACAAATGATTTTCGAAATGAGAGAAATTCAAAAAAACACTTATAAAAATTAATTAAATTAAAATAAATATATAAATTAAAAAAAAAAATACAGTATAGGTATACAAATCAAGCATGCTTGACATATTCGAAGTCTCAGCACAGCACAGAAAGGATCCTGAAAGGCACACATGTTTTGAAATAATCAAGTTTTTTTCGATTGTATCACATTTATAATAAGAGGATGAAATGACAGTGACAATATTTGAAAAACTTACTCCAAGGGACAATCCAAAAACAAATTATATATAAACTGGTAAAATATACATAAACTGAATTATCCACAACGAGTTGCTAAATATCAAAGTTCACAAATTGTTGTATTTCATGCATAGATTTTTAAACTTATATAAGAAAACATATCCTAAGTATTCAAAAAATACTTTACGGCCTAGATACGTTCCACGAAACTTGGCCGCAAAGCGAAAAGCCGTGTAAGGAATCAATTATTCTAATACAAATTCAATGGGATTGGTTCCAATTTTTTTAAATATGTAACATAGCTTATCATTCAAAATGCGTTTTATCTTTTTATTTCATTTAAATCAAAAATACATACATTTGTACATAAAATAATAACAGACTCCAAAAACGAACAATAATCTATTAACAAAAATGAAATAACTTCATGTTACAGAAAATATGTGTATGCATACATATATATACATATTTTTTAAATGGCTTTAATCTGAAGACGTCATCATTTTTCGCTGGGCCTGGGTTAAAAAACTCGCCCAAAATGTTACGCTTTAACGGCAAAAAAAACTTTTTTGCCGTTAAAGCGTAACATTTTGGGCCGTAAATCGTAAACGTGCCTTAATTGAAGAGGGTCGTTATAGTGATATTCCGTATAAAGAGCGGCCGTATAGCGAGGTATGGGTGTATATATTTGTAAAAATAACATATGGTTTTGAATGTATCTAAAAAATAATCACTAAGCCACTGTTCTACGAATCGGTCATTGTGTTCATTTTTCGGTATCATTAAAATGTAGAAAAATAAAAATTTGCAAGAATTGGTTACGACAGTGGAGTCGGAATCGTGTTTTTGGTCAATGTTGGTGTGGTGAAAAATTAGCAATTCTGACTACTTTTTCGATTAGACTATTTTATATTGTTGACTATCTCAACATACAGTTGCTGGGTTGGTTGGTTAATCATTAATGTAATGAGCTTAAATAGTGTGAGTGGGAAAAAATCTGTCAGAATTAACTTTTTTAGTCGGATTCGTGTTGTAGATTGAGGTAGGAGTCAGTAATTTTTTTTTAACAACTCGACGCCCTGGTTTATGCGAAAATTGTCGATTTTTAGACCGACAATGGGAAATGAAGGGAATAGTTGTTTACATTTGGCACAAATTTACTTACTACTGCGGGAATCGTCATTAAGGTAAACATAGTAATAGAAGATTTATAAAGTAAAAAAACTGTTTTTCTCGAGTTAAAAAAAGTTATATTAGCTGCCTCTCGTAATTTCGGGCCACCTCACTGATATTCTTCATACAATCAACCACTACACAGCAGTCAATATGTAAGTATCGAGGGTATCGAGTAATCAGATTAGTGTTCTATAAAAGATATATAAATACTCTAACGACTAAAATAATAGTGTGGACGCAACCGCATTGAATAAATCCAAACACGGAAAAAAGTATTCTCATTCAGCCCACTGACTGCTGACATCTTGATTATGGTGATTGATGGTGATGGCTGGCTGTCAGTAGAGATGATCGAGAATAGTGGCCAAGTTTTAAGGTGAAGATATAAACAAATTAAGTCCGATTTTTCCTGAAAATCTCTAAGTTTTTCTCATAATTTTTTTTTTTTTTTTAAATAATAAAATAAGTCTGGCATGTGGGAGTAAGCTTTCACACTATCGTCACTTTTTATTTCTTCCAAAAGATAATTTGCTCTTTTTTGAATCAACCCTAGTAACTTTGCCGGCTCAAGGTGAGATTGAAAAGCCTAAAAGATTAGTATTAGAATAAATTAGTGAATTTACTACATACGCTGAGATGAGAATTCTGTCATTGTTATAGTACCCAACTTTATAATCCTGATCATTTTCTGAGGGATTTGGACAAGAATTGTTACTTAATCCAAAGGGCAAAACCAAATAGATAATGGTGATGCAACTGGATGATTTGCTATGTCAAAAGATTCTATAAGTATTAGTTCAAATGAGTATTGTTTTCAATATTGAGAAGTACATTTGCCAATTTGAGAAGTACAACTGACAATAAATTTTTTTTTTTTTTTTAAATAATAAAAACACATTTTTTTAGTACTTATTTCCACAATATATTTTTTGATCAGGACCGGTTTCGCTCATCGCGAGCATTATCAACTGATAGAATACAATTTACAAACAAGTCTATTTATACAAAACAAAAAATTAATTTGAGTTAATGGTAGCAGGTGTACAAAACCATGGGTACAAGAACTAGGAAACAATTTACATAAAATCATACAATATTGATACAAATAAAGTAAATTAGTATAAAAATTAAATGTTCACAATCACTTATTAAGAATTACAATTACAATTATGGTAAATCAATAATCCATTAGGAGCTCTAAACAATCAATAAGGAAAGGAAGGAAAAAAAAAAAAAAATCAATAAGGAAGTAAGGAGTGGGAAATTTTTAATGACGAAAATAACCCACAATCACTACTTAATGGAACAAAATAAATTAATACATGAGAAGTCGATTAAAGATGAATCGATGAGATGGGAAGATATGGTCAGTCAGGGGCGTTCCAATATTTTCTGTAAAAAAATTAAGTAAAAGGAGGCAATATCATTTTTCAAAAAAAAAAAAATATATATTTGAAACATATATTTATTAATCTAATTTAATGAGTATAACAATGGTGACGACGCAAAAGTAGTTTGTTCATTTATAAGGTTAGAATTAGGCAAAAACTTATATCGATTAATTTCAAGGATTTCTTGTTTATCTAATTTCAGTGATTTGTTATTGAAATACAGGATTTTGTAGTTTATAGTAAAATCACATGAATGTTTATTTTGAAACAAATGGTTTCCAAAAGTAGAAATCTCATCGCCTTTTTGGCACAAGCTAAATGTTCCTTAAATCTAGTATGAAACGATCTTCCTGTTTGACCAATATACCTAGCCTCACAGGAATCACATTTAGAAGATAAATACCACTTTGGCTTAAAATATTAATTTTGTCTTTCGTGTTAACTAACATTCGACTAAGATTATGATTGTTATAAAAAGTTACATTAAAATGGTTTTTGTCTATCTTCTTGGATATGTTTTCAGAAACTCGGCCTAAATAACTTAGTTTTACCCAACGTTTTTCAACGGAAGGAACATCAATCATCAAGCTCGAGGTTACATTTAGTAAAGCTAATTTTTTAGTTTTTTTTAAAGACAAGTCGATCAATCAACTTTGCATCGTATCCATTGTTAAGTGCGATCTGTTTAATGGTGTTTAATTCAAAATTGAAATAAGATTCTGTCATAGGAATTGTCAACAAGCGATGAATAAAAGAATGAAAAGTTGACAACTTATGTGAAATGTGGTGTCTAGACGAGCTACTTATGATATTGTCACTAAAAGTCTCTTTTCTGTAAATACTGAAACTATGACGATTATTAATTAGTTGAATGGTTAAATCTAAAAAGTTTATTTTATGCATACCCAATTCCATTGTGAATTGAATTGAACTATGAATCTTATTCATATTATTCAAAAAAGTATGCAGTTGCCTTTCGGTACCTCCCCAAAGTACTAAAATATCATCTACATATCTATACCAATAGATGATATTTTTAAAAAGATCTAATTTTGTAATTTTTGATTCAATCAAATTCATGAAAAAATCAGCTAAAATTGGTGACAATGGACTACCCATTGCCAAACCATCCAACTGTTTATAAAATTTATCTTTAAATTTAAAATAATTTTGATCTATGCAACAGTTAATGATTGATTTTACATCTGTAGCCAACCGGGGATTAAGATTTTTCATATCTATGAAATCAACAATCGCTGACTTTAGGTCAGACATAGGCACACTAGTAAATAGGCTCACTACATCAAATGAAACTAGCTTCGCGTTCAAAGGTACTGATAAATCTTTAATTTTTTCTACTATTTGAATTGAGTTTTTAATCCCGAATTTGGGGGTGAATCCCAACTTATGTTTGAACAAGGAATTAGCAATCCCTGCTAATTTATACGGCGAAACTACTGGCCTTAAGGGCATACTTTGTTTATGGATTTATGTACGGGTTTATGTATGGGTTTATGGATTTAAGTACTAAAAAAATGTGTTTTTATTATTTAAAATATAATGCCTTTCCATCAAGAAGTGACAGTTAACACCTTAAAAGTGATTTTTCTCATAAGTTTAAATTTCAATTTTTTTTTTTTAAATATTCAGTGTTGAAGTATCCCGGGAACGGACCAAAAATAAAAATCAAACTGCCAAGGTTCAGGAAAATTTGTGAGAGATAAACCGACACTAGGTCCACAATGAAAACCTAATCTGATACCTTACAAAATTATGTTTTATTCAAGTATAAAAGTATGTAAAAAAAACATGTCTATGAGTACAACATAGACAACGAAATATAGAGCACAAATTATACACTATAGATATAGTATATAATTTGTGACTATAGAGTCCAACCTATAATGTATAATTTGTGGTCCGACCAAGTCAAAATTTCAGCGGGAACAGGCTGTCTACCAATAAAATCACGATTTTCAATTTTTAATTCGCTGATATCCTTACTGAGGGAAGTGTAATCGATTTCACGATTTTACACCGCCTCGAATCATGTATAATATTCGACCTGATGGCTTTTCTGAAAATGATTCTAACAGTGATATGTCGGATTACGATGACGAGTTCGGATTCTCTATTGGAAGTGTATGTTTTTCATTGTAATGAAGATCATTTCGTATAGTATCACAATTAATAATAATATTCTTATATTCATGATTAACGTAGTCTTTGTATATGTTGTCAGAATTCCATCGACTGTCAAATTTGTGCCGTAAACTATATACATCATATATATAGAAATGTAACATTTTTGGACCAATTAAAAAATTCACCATATAAATTTTTTCTTCCAATTTTTAGAGAACAGTTAGAAAAAGAAAGAAGACCCCTCCTGTGAAGAATCCACTTGTAGTAATTGAAGAAAATATTCAAAATGCAGCTTCAACTGGAGACTTATTAAGCTTGCAAAATATTTTGAATAGTGGTAAGATAAATATATAACTAAAGAGTCAACTAACATTGTCATCGATTTTCACTTTGCCTGTGATTTTAACGTTTTTATGAATAACTTCTTGAAATGAGTATAACATGACTTCATATTTATTTCGTGCCACATCCTTGATTCAGTATGTCTATAACTTAAAGGTGGCTAAATGTCATCTGAATGACAATGTTCTCCAACATATTTTCTGGAATTTTATAGTCGTGAAACATATAGAGGTTTTAGTGACACAATATTTATTATACTTCAAATGACACAATATCAACACTTAAATAACAATGCAGTTATTGAGAAAACTTAACTACAGACAAGAAATTGCTTAAACTACGTATGAATCAGGGAAGCTGATTAATTACACAATATATATAAAGCATAATTTTCCTAATATGTAATTAATTTAGATTCATTGGTTTCGTTTATTCCAATGTTTGTTATATCCGGATTAACGCGGTTAAATTTCCTATAAAATAGCATTGATTCGAGCTTTATCACTTCATTTTTCAGTCAGAAAAAAACTTGTGCAGCATAGCAAATCTGCCAATGCACGATCGAAGACATTCTGCAAACAATTTTTCTTCATTGCTTATCTTATCATCATCTTTACATGATGATGTACTAAAACAGGTAACTCTAATTTAGTGCTGCAGTGAATTTTCAGCCAGCATCTTCTACACTCTATTGGATTACCATACATCACTCTTTTTGCGGACATATTGCCATGCCATACAGTGTATATGAACTAACTGACTTGGTGTCCTAATCTTAATTAAACAGACTACGCTGCGATGTTTGTTCAACATGTAGAACTATTGTACAATACACATCTGTATATTGTATTTTTCCACTATTAAAACCACGTTTGAATGATTGATTGAGAAATGTACTCTGGAAACTCGATTGAATCCCTGATGAACAGAATATGTGGGTAAACACATTTGGGAATACATTGGCGAGTATACTTGTAAATTATTGCAATTTAGTGCAATCTTTAATCAAAACTGAAAGAAGTCAATCTCATCTTTGTAATATTATGTTACATATTTTTCAAATTGTAGGTGGGAATATAAATTTGGATTCAGTTTTACTTGGCGGCTGGACAGCATTGATGTGCGCAGCTGATTCTTCCCGTGGCAATATTGTGAAATTCTTATTAGATAAGGGTGCAAACCCCAATGTCAGATGCGGTAAGTGTCCATCATAATCTTGAATTGATTGAAACCGAAATCTTCCTTGAAGATTTCGGTGCAATCGGTGAACGAAGTACAACTTCTGTACTAGCCATCACTTTTGTAATCAAAATATAATAGTTGTCATGATACCGTTTCTGCTGGTGCTCAAATATCTTAAAGCTATCTTATTTCCATGTGTCCAAATACATTGCCGAGTATGCTTGATCTGTTGAATCATGCTTTATTGTGTTTTTTTGAGTCCCAGTTGTAATTTTATACATTTTTTGCACTGTATTCCATTTGTAAATTTGTTTTGTCAGTAATTCAAAATACTGAAATATAAAATGAAAATTGATGGACTTAGTCAATGATTATATTTTTTATCATTTTTATCAAAGAATATTAGTAGACAATTAATAAGTTTTTTTTCTTAGAACTTAATTTGATGCATAGAGGTTGGCAACTGAGTCAGTTTGTTATCTTAGAAATCATAAATGTCTTTTACACTTTCCCTTTATTTTCTCTTTACAGATAGTTTTACTGCCCTTATGTATGCATGTAAAAGTAAAACAATTCAGTTTATTTCAAATTATGACTGTGTGCAAGAGCTATTAAAGAAAAAAGCTTCTGTAAATGTGATTAGCAAATATGGTTGCACCGCCTTGATGATGGCTATACAAACTGGAAAGGAAGATGTCGCAAAAGTCCTCATTCCGCTATCTAATCTCTCAATAAAAGATTCAAAAGGGTGGACTGTAAGTAAAGTTTCACACATCAAATAGCTGTTGGCACCTCACAGATTAGAATATATGTGCAGTACATTCTTGATATAATGAACTCCGTTTCCATACAGTTTGGAATTAACGTGACCTCATAGCAGCTATAGTTTTAACCCGTACTAACTAATGATTTGACGTGCACAAAGCCCACACCTAATACATGCATTATTAATGTGTTGTCATCTACTTTCTCATTAAATAAAAACTTATTGTTTAATAGACAGATACCATCTCGTACAAATTAAATCGTTATGTTTATAATGTAAGTTGTAAGGCCACAGTAAAAAATGTATGTGAGAACTATTGGCGTAAAGAGAATTTTATCAACTTTCTACAAACATTTCCTAACGGAGTGGAAGTTATGGTGACTTCTATATCGATTGTAACTTTATGCAATTTTATTAATTTTGTATGAATCAGCTCCACTTCTATGAATACTATGGACGTATTTATCCCATTGCAAATATGCTAAATATATTTTTTGTTGTGTCTCACAGCAGATTAATAATTGACATTGTTGATTCTATGAACATTTTATAATGTACTTTGCAGGCTGCTATTTACGCTGTTCAATATAAACAAGCTAATATACTCCGAAGACTGGCTGGAAAAGGAGCGAGTTTAGAAGAGAGTGATATGTATCAAAAAAGTATTAAATCGATGGCGAGAGAAATCAATCACACTCCAACTCTCGATGTCTTCAAAGAAAACCTGATTGAGATTGAAGATGAATTTGAAAACAACTTTTTACTTCATGAAATTGAAAGTTGGCACGACATGTTTCCGGGTATTATGACAAAACCTGATAAGTAAGTTTATTACTTGAGTCCTACAATAAATTTTACATAGAATATATGCTGCCATTATTATGGCTATAAAACACCAAATGATCAAACATATTAATAATAAAAAGTGTTTTGGACTATTAATTTATTATAGTAGTACTTTGCTTATAATCGCCGTATTGTTTTTAAACCATTCTCATTTGCAATTATAAAACATCAAAGATTCAAGTTTGACATAGACTTCAATTTCTATCATACAAATATTCAAACTTCTTCTTTTTCTAAAACATTAAATGGACCCTCAGACTCAGTAGACCAAATAAAAATTTTACTAAAATTTAATACACCTGTTTATAAATATAAAAATAGAAAGATCATTGTTTGTTTCTCAATATTTCGAAATCTACTTTTTATCAATTTCATGAATTTTGAGAATCAAAGATTCTTATTTTTTATTCTTAAAAAAATTGAGAATTTTTAACTTTTTTAATGAATATTGTACATGATTTTTCAAAATATTGAAGTTATAATGGACCAAACATATTTTAATGATTTTTTAATTATCGGAGCCTTATATTTCCTTCAAGATTGAAAAGTGCCCAAGAGAAATGATCTTTAAAGTATAAATGACACCCACAAAGCAACTTTTGACTTAAATGATATTATTAATATTTCTCAATGACTCAATGACTTATAAACTATTTGCCTTTCCCCTCAAGTGAGGGGTTTTTTTAGGTTTAGTTTAGTATTATTCTACTCTGGTTTTATAAAGTGCCGATTTTGTGTTCAAGGTTGAGAATCATTGATCCTTGATTGTACTTTTTTTTCTAATCTCAATATTATCAAAAACAATTTCTGATGAAATAAGAGTCTTGAATATTTGAATATTTTCAATGTATTGGGTCGTAACTTTGTGAAAGTACATTTTTAAATATGAATTAAAATTTATAATTTTTTTGTACTTGGTAATTTTGAGGCTGCCCTTAAGACCTTAGGCTGCCTAGTTACGATAATAATCTACATATGATAATCATTTTTCTTAAATCATTATTATTTCAAAATTATATATGAAAATATCAGTGTGAAAAAGACAGCGGCTGTCAATGTTATCCTTTGTCATTGATCATATGCCTGCTCTAAATTCATTAATTATTTTTTTATTCCAGACCATCTTATGCCAATGATATTCCTATGTTACTCAATGGAATGAGCTGCGAGAGGTTGCGGTCATGTTTTCAAAATCACTCTATGAATCTGGAAACATTTCTTTGTCTTCAAAATAAAGACATGGTAAATCTACTTGAAATTTTGCCTTTCGAGCGGAAAAGAATAATGTTAGGTTTGCAAAAGTTTCATACGAGAAGATGGCGGCTAGAAACAATTGCCGGTATTAAAAGTGACAAAAAGAAAATTGAGTAAGTTCACAAGCTAATCAACAATTTTATGAAATATATATAACATGACAATGCTGCTTTAATTTCCCTATGAATGATACTTATGAGTTGATTTGCCATAAAAGTATTGGGAATTCAGAGGTTAGAAAGTGGACTGAAGTTCATTTTCAATTCAAAAATAAAATTGAATACAACATTCAAATCCAGGCCATTTTCTTCTATCCTTTTATTCTTCCTGAAAAATAAACATTGATCATTAATCATTTCTAGTGGAAAGACTTCTGTCGGGCATTTGAATTTAAAATTTATAAATAATAAATTTTAACTGCATATCTGAATTATTGAAATTGCTCGTGTACTCATGCTCTTTTCAATTTCAGCCTTGTTTCATTCCTTACTTACCTTGGGTCCCATCTCAAACAATTAACAATCATAAAATCGAGTATTCAGTACACACTCAATAACTTGGATTTTGAATCTGACGATTATATTACGACAGAGTATGAGAATGTGATAAACGCACTGTCCAAAGAAATTTGTATATCCAGAAAAGAGCTAAGACTTCTGAAAACCTGCATAGAAAAGGTAATTCATTTATTGAATACATGTATTATAATTATTTTAAACAGTCACGATTTTAACTTCTGTGACTGATTTCTTGTATTGAAACATTTAAAATAAATGATGACCTATTGATTTGCATCTTTCAGATAAACGCTGAAAAAACTTTGCCTGCCGATTTGATTACACCGCATGACCTCTCGATGACCAAGCCAAACAAGATTCGTAATAAATTATTATGTTACGTAGCTGTTACAATGATAACGATCACCGTTATAAGCTGCCACCGTGGAAAACTTTTTAATTTATATTTCAAAACACCTGCATTCCAATTGCCAACATTTCTTACATCGTGGACAAAAAATTACTGATTCATGATACTTAAATGAACTTGAACATCTCATAATTTTACCTCAGTCACACAGATATTTAATATATAATACACCCATCCCTCATTTTTTTCTTTACTTTGTTTGGGTTTTAATCTAATGCCATTTTACAAAAAAAAAAAAAACAATATAGTATTTTCTGGATTGTAAATACAATATCATTGATTATTATTTTTGACCACCTCAATTACTTTCCAATTTACATTAAAATTAATTGAATTATATAGATTAATATCGTTTGAAAATTAATGTTTTCAACATATATTATTTTTTACACCTTGATGTCTTTGATTACTTTTTATGTTATCAAAACATTATATATGGTCTCATGTCTAATAACAATGGTCTTTTCAATAGGATCCATGTTAACGTTTTTAAAATTTTTGGAACTCTGTCTTTGGATGAGTTTCATGTAAATTTTATATATTTTGTTTTGGGATTTACTATATATACTGTATGATTTGAGAGAGTGAGTGTTTTTGAGAGCTTGTGAAAAACCAAGTCATGTTAGTACTGAAGCTTACAAAAATTTAGTGATACTAAGAATTAAGTATTTTATTCACTAAAGATATATATATATTTTTTAAACAATAAAAACACAATTTTAATACTATTTTCACAATATTTTTTATTATCAGGACTGGTTTTATGTTTCGTCATACTCGCGACGAGCATTAGGTCATGTTCATAAAATAAAAGTGAAAAAACTTGTGTCATTGACATTTTTTATTTCAATAGTTATGTTGCCAAGATAAAGATGTAGAAGTTGTTTTTTGTTTAAGGTATATTTTTAGGTTAGTCATTCTTAATTGACTATTAATTATTGATATTTTTATTGTACAGTGCTCCGCACCCGCCACATGATTTAAGACAAAAATAATTTTATTTTTTTTTGCAATGAAGTAATATGACATGACCAACACACACAGCATCCCTATGCTGTGTTAGTCATTATTTTTGTCTTAAATCAAAATTCTGCCCATATGAAATGAAAAGCAAAATTTTATTTGTTTTATGCATATACTCACTTATTTGTGGAGTGTCAGGATTATCTGAGGAAACTGATGTGGAAGAGAAAAGGTTACCAGCACTAAGATTATCAAACTGAAAAAAAAATATTTTATGGGACATTATTTATATACACTGTTTTTAGTCATTGATTCTGTAAAACTTATTGTCTCAATTTGTATAATAATAAATAGTGTCAATAATGAGATTTAATATTTCATTTAGTGTTTTTTTCATTGTCATGTTGCCATATCTTAACAACTATTTATTTTTTCAAATAAATATTAATGAAAACATTTTTCCTGACACATATTCTGTTACCAGTCCAGAGTCCAAAGGTGAATTTAATATTCACACATGGCTTACAGCTATATTAAAAAAAAAACCTGAGTTGCTTTGCAGCAGGGTGATAAATAATCAAGACAAAGGATGAGCTCCTCACCAATTAATTGACCTAAATTAAGTCAATATACTTCAAAATTAATCTAACTGTAGGGAGCTGTCAGGTTTGTAAAATGATCTTTGTTTAAATAAAGATGATAATATATAATGGAAAATATATATTTAGATGGTGTGACTATTTTCATAATATACAGTAAAACTTTTTATCATAATCACCTTAGGCTTGGTGATCCATAAACAATATTTTTTTCAATAAAGTCGATATTTATTGAATGTATTTTTAAACATTCAAAATAATCTTAGCAGATGTCCCACTCTGAGCACGGTCCAATCTGAGATCAAGCTTCAAGCCATAACATACACAAGATTATTATAAGAAAGTGAATTTGACTGGAATTTTTTTGAGAAGTAATCGATTATATTTTGAATTTTTATTATTCTGTTTGATATTTAAGGTTGTTTACAGGGGGGTAAGGAAAATATAATGAAATGAAACAAATTTTGACTTCTACATCATACACATTTTATTGGTTTTCAATTAAATAATTTTATAAAATATTTGTGTGTAAAATGAAACTGAAATTTCTTCACCTCCCTTGACTAAGTTATAAAATATTAGTACATTAATTTTATTATATAAATATATGCATAAATAACTTCAATTAATTTCTTGAACCTTTATAAAAGCGGTGAAAATATTTGAGTTTGTGACTGAGATTATAGATAAAAGGCGATCTCAGATCGTCCAAGTGTGATTTTAAATTCCTAAAAGATAATTGACAACACAGTAAAAGCCTCAACATGAACCACACTTAATTTAAGAGGTGCAAAGCTACACGGCAATAAAAATCTCAAAAAACAGATATGTTTAATCGGAAGGAAGCCTGTATTCCATATAATTAAAATGGCATGTCACACAATTATTTTATGTTCTGATAAAACTGTCTTTTATCTTTCAGGTAAAAAATAAATAAATAGGGAAAGTGCAACTGAATAATTGGCGCATTCTTAATATTTTTTCAGTTGAATGTTGCAAGTTAACGATTTTAGTAAGTAGTATAATGATTCAAATCAGAGTTAGTTTTGTTTGATTGGGATGTTTTGTTCGGTGATCGCGAGTGCGGGAAGCGGGGCGACCACGGTCAAGACACCATCCTTGGAAAGGGAAGACTTGATGGCCTCCGGGTTGGTTCCCTTGGGGAGCAGAAATTCCCTGTTGTATTCCCTGTAGACTGTTTTGGTGTCAGAGTTTTCTTCGTGTTTTGCGTGTACCTGAAAAGAAAATATAATATATTTCAAAACGAGGAAATATAAAAAAAAAATCATTGAAATATTGAAGGTTTTGAAAGATTGAAACGTATCAATGTTCAAAATTAAATTTGATAGAAATAAATTAATAATAATAATAATTTTTTTTCTGTATATGTATATATATTATCGAAGATTTTAATAGGATGAATATTTTATTGGATTTGCATGCTTTCAAATTATAAAATAGATACCTTCTGTCATGCAAGAATGCATGTTAAATTACTTTTATGTAAAATTATTTAACATTTTGTGGTAAAATAACACATAATTGATAAAAGAATAGACTTCTCCGATACTAAAATTATTACAATACAAATTAATGGCGCTCGACTAGTTTCGCGGTAGAAAATTGGTTTTATTGGACCTTTGCAAGAGAAAGAAGTTTGATGAACAGAATTTGATTAAAATATAATGCTTCTCCACCAAGAAGTGTTGTTTAACACTTAAGTAAAAGACGTTTTCATAGACTCATAATATTAAGGAAACTTTTAACCCTTTTGAGGGAATATAGAATTACTGCCTTAGATTCATTCAGCAGTCATGTTAACTGAATTTATTGGTGAAACAAAGCAAAATTGATATATAAAATAAAAAAAAAACCATTTAGTGCAGTTTAATGACAATATGTTTTCTTAGATTAAGATTTGTACATGAGTCACATGGTCCACTTGTAATGCTTGAAATCAAAATTTTCTCATTATGGGTGACTTCTAGTCAGGGATGGTGATTGATACAAACCAGGAGAAAAAAGTATTTAAAGAACTAGCTTTCCAATGGAATGAAGTATTCGTACAACTCAACCCAGAGCAATAACAAAATGTGTGAAATAACTATTTTTAACTTCAGCTGTGTCGGCACAGATAAATATTTATGCTAATAAATTTACTTGGCAACCAGCCTAATGGTGCGAAGCTTTTCGGCTTATGTGAAATTTTATTTATAATATTATTAGCATCAGACATAATTCACGATTGCGAGTTTACATCACACATCGCATATACAATATTTTTACAAAGCGACCACGGTAACAATTGATCATAAAGTTGGCGAGGCTAAAGTAATTAACATCTCGCAATGCAACAAATGTAACAGGTTGACTAAATAAATATTTCTGTTTTACATATTTCTCGCCCAAATGAAATACAATACGATTACATACTCGGAGATGGAGAGTGTGGAATGACTTTGACGAATGTAATACAGATCTTTATACAAAATAAAGATAAATTACCAATAATTTGTTGTCGACTGTTTTGACTACGATTTCTTCTGGGGCGTATTTGCTGACGTCAAATCTCAATTTCAATTGTTTGCCATCTCCTTCATCTTGGATTAGGGGAGAGTTGATATTGTCAATCCATTGGTTGGGTTCTGTTGCTAATTGCCTATTGTCCTGAGATGTGTTGCTGGATGTGGTCGAGCTGAAATACAAAAAGCATTATTTAAGACTTCTTCAAATATCGCAGTGACCGAAATTGTCGAGATGCGGGATATGAGTATTAGAAATATTGTTTTGTGAAAAATCTTTTTTTTGTCACAAAAGAATTTTGAAGAAATCCGACAGTCTTATTTTGCAACAAGTATTTCATCAATTTATTTCAATAAATTCAATCATATTTATATTACAAAATATGTTTTTGGAGTTTGCCAAAAAATGAAGCAGCTCCTAAATTTTTATGTTTCCGTCCACCTGCTGTATTTATTAAATTTCCTGATTGCCAATGAAACTTAAAATGATATGTCATTCGCAGAAAACCACATTTTATTGATTTAATACAAAAAATAGGTCAATTGTGGATCCATAAAACTGATACCATATTACCACTGGAAATTATAGATTTTTAATTATGACAAAACTGGTGCTCATATTAAATCACTGGTCGTATGTTGATATATAAAAAATGACTACTTTGCTTGCAATCAAATCAATTTCAATTAATATAATGATATGTGGTTTATATTTCATTGATTCAGTTGATTGAATAAAAATTAATCACTTTTAACTTCCAGCATACCTTTTGTCTACTTTTTTCCACATACAACTAGTATGTATGTATAATTTTATATTGAAAAAAATACTTTTTTCAATATAAAAGTTTTAATTTTCAATTACACAAAATAAATATTTTTCAAATTGATATGTCATACATTATATTCCAACAGATCTCTTTGAGAATTATTTCTCTTTTCAATTTTTATACAATTTTATTATCACGCATAATCGCAATACCTTTATAACGATAATATTTAAAAACAAAATGAAGAATGAAAGTGTTCAAACATAATATTAACAGTGATACCTGATTATAACAAAAAGAGAAACTATTCATATTTATTTTGTCCATGCTTTAGTGGGCAGCTCTTTAAATGCAACAATATTTGTGGGTCAACCTTAAATGTATGGTAATTTGAATTTTATAGAGTGGGAGCAGACTATACACTTTTAATAATAATTATTATCGATACACTTTTACGTCCTTTTTAGGAGAAACTCGAAGCCGACAAATTCAATTAATAATCACGTGAACATGTTTAACACTTTTTTAATGTTTTAATGTGTTCTAAGTGAGAAAAACGGAACAAAATTGGCTCTTTAGTATCTGAGATAAAAAAAAAATCATTTATTACATTTTCAAAAAAAAAATACGACCAGAAGATATGGTTCGACTTTGTGGGTTTCTTGCGTTGATTTTTTTTGTCCGTATAATGGTAAACCATGGGGGATGTAGATGTGTATGAAAATATTCCGAGATAATATAGTGAACTAATTGAAACATTCAAAAATATTTCTAAGTATAATGGTAACACTACTGACATCAACTTCTCATTAACCATGCATGTTTTTTTTTTAATACGTACCGTACGTACGTTTAAAATTTACCAATAATTTTTACAACATATTACAAAGCGAGAACATAGAAAAAGATTCAAGCCATCATCCTGAGTAGTGGGTGTATTCCTGTGCGTTATAGTAATTAAGACTATCTAGCATCGTCTTAGAAAAATAGATAATTCGTGGTGTAGGGTCGAGTTCGGGTAACCCAAATATTTAAAAAAAACTCCGTGCAGACGTCTACTTCCGCTATTGAAACTCGAGTTGCTGTCGAATATTTTCATAGTCTAAAAATGGCACCCTCGGCCTGTTGGAAAGACTGCACGTGGCTAGCCCCGAAGTTTGTTACACCATTGATTGAGCTAATAATAAATTATTCTTCCATCGCAAACACATATTCCTGGTTGATATGAATTATTTGCGCATTGTTTTGCACAACCATTCGTTAATTTAATTTTATATTGAGGTTTTTTCCAGTCTTGTGAATACAAATAAAAATACCAGCTGAGGATATACTTTCAATTTCAAAATATATTTATATGGTATACAGTAAATTAGAAGATAGCTAGCATTGTTCGCTGAATGTTATCACAAATAAATATACGTATAGAAAAGATATTATCTATATTCGATAAAACAAAGCAGTATGAACTTAAAAGATTAAATTTCAATAAGTAACTATTTCCTACTTATATCGATTACAATATCGAAAAACAATACGTAGTCACGCATATTTGATAACAATTTAGAGATAAATTATATCCATTGTGTTTTGCATTTTATGTCTGACAACTTTTACGAATCTAAACGGTAATTGTGGTTTTTTTTAATATTCGAAATTGATCGGTCGGTCTCACACGACTATCTGTAAATAAGTAAATATATTATTCACCGCATACTGGCCGTTTAAAAATATAAATGACTTCATGCATTACATAAAATAAGATACAGCAGAGCTGCTGTTTATTATTAATTATTAAGTATTGACTCACGACAGGTCGACATGTCATGTGAGATAAAGTTCGGCCTCGCGTCGAGTCTCGGATTTTTTTGAGCTGAAATAGAAGTGGGAAGATTTAAGGGCATGCGATGCAAATTCGACACTGACTAAATCTTAAATCAAGGCCATATCAATAAGAACCTTTATTTCCACTATACAGCTGTATATAAATTAATTAAAAATGCCATGTTTCAGAACGACAGCACAGGGTCACGATGGAGTATAATAATATAAATAAACTAGGATGCGAACATTAAAACTCTACCTGCTACGGTATTATGCTACACGATACAATTATTCAACATACTTAATAAATATCATCGACAAAACAATACAATAAGCTCAATTCAAATCATTTTTGTGAAATTTATCGGCCATATGAATGCCCAGAAAGAAGTCAAATATTATAATAAAAAATTTCATTATCATACCGTTCAAACTCAGGAGCGTCCTTGAACTTGTCGCCCTTTCCAACCGTTGTGCTACTCTATTAGTGAAGGTAGTCGTTTTATCTCACGCTATCTACGACTGGAAATATCATTCCGGCAAAGCAATGAAGCTCCACATACTCGACGACGAGATGCAGAGTCTTTATTTGGGTAAAATTTCACGCTCTGAAATTGTCTACGAATAAAGAAATGGAATGGTAACTGTTAAGAAAATGAAATCAATCGTTGTTGATGAAACCCACGCCTCAATCGAATATTTTAAGTAAGTCTATCCATATTTCAGCAGAGCTAATGCTATTCCTCGGTTGGGGCAATATTTGATTCTAAATTCAAAAAATCAAACAGCAAACATGTATAAAAAAATCTAGGCTTATTTGAATTGTCTTTTTACTTGAAATATGTAACTGTATTGTTTTACCACGTATATTGATAAAAATGAACATGCTTATTTATACACTGAGAAAATTGACGATATCCTACAAATAAAATCACCGTTGGCAAATAATTGTCGTAATAAGGGCAGAAAAGTCGGTAGATTGTGAAATAGTTGGCCTTCTCTCCGGAGCATAAAAGTACTAAGCATTCAAATTGGGGAACAGGCACTGAGTATTTATTTTCCCGGTGAAATTCTTTTGCATATTATTGAACAGTAGATATATTTATGTATATTTATTTTGTGCAACTCCATGCAATTTCAGAATGGTATAGAAGCGTGCATGGATTTATTAATAATTCATCTAATTCAAGTAATTCCTCCAGCTCACTACCGCCTATTCGGTCAAGCAGTCGAGCGGGTGAGTTGTTCCAATGTACAGTCAGTATTATTGCATTCCAGAAATTCTGACAGTGTCACTATATTTAGCCACATTGTGACCATGTAACCCAAACAACTCGACATTCAAATTGGCGACGAAAATTATCCGATTATCCAATGAGCGAAAACATATTTTTTGAACATGGAATCATAAAAGAATGCGGTGAGTCATAGTATGTAACAGTATTTCTCAAAGTCACACCATATTTCCTTCAATTTATTATTAGTGTGCAGCTTACAATAAAATCTTGGATACAATTTGTATATTACGATTAAAATGAACACTGACTGTCAGGAGAGTATTTATTATTATTACGCAAGCGATTAACATTTGTTGTATATATTTTTTGGAAATAAGTAAATATTGTTTTTATCTACTAAAAAGACTAGTGTGAATTTATACAGAATATATCTGCACCTGTTTTGTTCCGACTGTCTAGATAATTTACAAGCGCTAGACTGTGAATGGGTTACAGACCATTTGATACAGACTAATAACCCTTTTGATATTACCCATTACAATTGTATACCACGGGTCACTTGCACATAACAAAAATACTCAACAATTCCATAAAATAGCGTAAAACATTTTTATAAAATAATAAGAGGTAAAAAATAATAGAATAGTAAGAAAAATAAAGGTCAGTTTACCGAAATTCGAAGGAAATTTTTGCTGTGGAAATTTATGTACCCGTCGCATGCCAATTACCGTGATCGTTAATACGAACCGAATTTAAATACAACAATAAAATATATTAAGATGTATTTATCCGGTAATTTAATAATATTAATGTATGCCAATTATACAGCGAAAAATGTTTCGAGGCGTATCGATTACATTACCGTCTCTATGGTGATGAATTATTGTCATATTATATATATACAAAATGACAAAAAGGTAACAAGCAAAATAGATATTTTCATAAAATTATATTTCAATATTTTTCATTTTGTTCAAAAATTGACGAAACATCACGATAAATGCTGTCAAAAGACGCACAATGATAACCTTTATTATCCAATTTGAGCTTCTCCACAGCAGCATAACATGCATAAAATAAATTAAAATACAAAAAAAAAAAAAAACAGCATTGCTATCGATAAAGCTACGCAACAAGTTATTTAAGTTATATCTATATCTACTGAAATTATGACAACGACAATTAGAAATATAAAAACTATACAAATTAACACAAGCCACTGCTATAAGTTAAACCATAAATTTCCTTACCTAGTGGTGGTCGTTTTGCTCCCAGATTTGGTTCCTCCGGCAGACATTGATTCATAATTGTAAGACATGCAAAGATTAATGCAGCAATGTTAGATTGTTAGTGTCATAATAGGTACATCATCGAGTTCTATAAAGAAAAGATCGAGTTTTGGTTAGTATTTTTAGAGAGCTTAAAATTAATACGGAATTGAGATTATCTAGTGCATCTTCCTATGAACTGCACATTTTTATCGACTCGTTGATTTTCAGTATGAGATCGCAGCCATTTGACTTCTAAACCATTGATAATATAAGTATACACGAGATTAAATAATCATTTTAAATGGTAAAGGAACATCTTTAGGAATCGATACTACACGAATTAAAACGAAAGGAAAAATAAATCCGACGTAGTATTTGTCTATTATTGACATTCAGGGAATATTTATTTAAGCCATATCATTCGATTCAATTTACGAAATAGGTTTGAGTGGGTCGATATTTTCGGTCTTATGTTGGCCATGCTTGCTGTTTCTGATATATTTTTTTAAAGTCGTCGCATGAATTGTTTGTTTTTCTAATAATAATATGGATGTATGCAATATTTATTACGCAATTGTTTCATAGCAAACCTAAATAATTATACAAATTAAAGAAAAGTTACCAATTATTTCTTGCGATTCTAATAATTCATTTCTCGTGAATTCTTAAAAGTTTTACAAACAATACCAATCCGTGACTTAGAAAACGGGTACAAAACAAACTCGAAATATTTTAACCAACTACGTATTATATCTGATTTTAAATCAGTGTAACAGTTTAGTGATTTTATTTTATAAAAATGAGCAAGTGTAATTTTAAAGATATTTGTTATTTATGCTACAATATCTATCATTGTTGTGTAATATAATTACATGGAAACTGAATATATGCATAATGACAGATGGGAAAAGGTGGCAGATGCAGATAACTAATCCAAAATGACGGTAATAATAACGGTTGTCAAGGAAATAGCATTAGAAAATTATAGTTCAAACTAAATTTAGACTGCCAGATAGTGTAGTAATCCATGCAAAACAGACAATTTTTTCTATGTCAGAACCGTATGAAAAGGAAACCGTGATCTAAAGAATGTAAAGTAACAGTAATTCTTCAGTATTGAATAAAAAACATAATTCAGCATGAAATCTAACGGCATTGTATTTCGAAAATGGATGGAGAATCCCAAAGTACGAAACACAATGATTCGAATGCATATTTTGTGAGGTGAACATAAAATTTCTTTGGCAGTTCGAGCGTGCAATCTAAGCTGTAATCTGACCTGCCATGTCAAACCATTTTATTACTGTTCGAAGTAAGTAGAGCATTCACAGGAAGGTTCTGACGCCGTGAAAAGTATAATTTGCAACAGTGAAAAGTAGGTTACCGATTTTTAATGACTTTATAAAGCGTGAATATTCGCACTCGATCTAATATTAACAGTGACGTTCTTAATAATAACTGCCACGAAGAAACAAATTTATTTATGGTTCAGTACTTACTAAGCATAAATAAATTTAAACATAATAAAGTAAACTTACATTCGAATTTTCCATAACAGTCCAAAAGATTTTATGTTTCCACCGTATGCCACGACACTATTAATTTAGTTACTATAGCATTTTAATTTATAATATTATTTAAAAGAATACCGGAAGTACAAAAAAATGTAATAGCGTTTTCATTTCCAGACTACCCACGAATATTGTGAAGGAATAGATTTATTAATAAAATTTACCGCCGTTGTCATTTCGTTGAATTTTACATTAGTATCGATCAATAAAATTTAATAATGTCTGAATAAATTTACTTGGTATACTCGAAGGAAAATGTGGGCGGTATTTATTTTTACACGAAACAAAATGGGTCAGGGTTAGTTTATATTTGTGAAACTTGATCACAAAGAGAGAAAATACATACAACGACCGCGATATCGATATGGGGAAAGAAAATTGTGGGAACTGACGGACGCTTGACCCCATAACATAGCGGATAGCATTATTATAGTACCTTAGCATGTAGAAAAAAAAACCTCATAAATTGACTTATTATATTATAAATCAGGCTTGGAAAAAAATTATAACTACTATGTATGATACATTATTACATTGCAAAACTTTTCAGTATGAAAAATAAGCAATTAAAAAATATTTTTACAATCCATTTGTCACTGTTTAACCCAGCTTGTGCAAAGTTCTACGCTTTTAAAAATCTCTTAAGCTAGAATTGAATCGTTTTTTTCCCCAGATATTTATATTACAAAGGCCATTGACGAAGTTTAAGGTTTAACCTATACTAAATTCGTAAAAATATCATACACATACACTATTGTTAAAGCAAAATATTCATTTTGGTTTTCGGCACAGTTAGCCAACATTTAATAGTTATAGTTGAAAGTTGTATGCGAACACTAAAAATAATGAGGTAATTTTTATGCCTAAAATATTAGTAAATACAAGGTATAAGATATCGCACCGGTGCACTACCGAACACCCTCTTAGTTTACCACTACAGCACTGATAATAGCCATTAAATCATGAAATATTTTAATTAAGAGGTGTTTTCAAGTGTGTCATTGTCAAGATTTTTTCAAACACTGTAGACATAGAATATCGCCGAAGCTTAACAAAAATAAACAATGGCTCGTATTAATAATGGTTATTTCACGCTTCGAGAGCAACCCCCCTCCCGTATTCTAGTAATACTCAATATTTTCATTATCATTGGGAAGAAACAATCAAATTAATGTGGTATATTCTTTAATACACAAAAATCTAATCAATATGCTTCGTCATAGACGGATATTTGTAACCTATCGCCATGGCGTTCTATGTAACAATATTACTCTATGTGGGTCGGGTTCGTGGGATGGAGGTATTACTTGCCTCTTTCTCGCGATCTAGATTCTAGATTGCGAAAAGTATGTCACAAAAAGGTAACGAGGGTAGATATTCATATTTAAATAGATAATCAATTCATCAAACTGTTTTGACCGAAAAGACATTTTATGAAAGTCAATCGTCAAATATTATGACGATTAGAAAATAACGTGAAATTTTCAAGATAGACGTACGTGATCAGCTGAAAATATTGCTGCTGTCCAAAGCAATTTATCAATCTCAATTCGCCATTGTGCCCAAGAAATCGATCTTTGGAAGATCTTTGTAGAATGTTTTGCACAAAAATTTGCATTTATTTCCATGTAAAATTCTTTGATACAAGAGCTTCTTCCACGAGACCATTTACAACGCTGTACATATACGCCATCTTATTGGATCGATACAGCTTGCTTGTGATATTGATTTTCAAGAAAAAGTCGTAATGAGGTCTGTTTCCATTTAAATGGATACGTTAATAAATAAAATATCGGTTCTGGGCAGTGGAAAATCTTCATAGATTCATCAGTCACATTTTCATCCGTTAAAAATGACAGGATGGTGCACGATGTGGTGTGGAAGGAATCTTTGAACTTTTTTGAAGATAGTCACGGAGAATGTTATCGTAACACGAGTAATAATTTTTTGACACATTAATTTGATGCTTTAGCTTGCGGTTCCAACTAGACTTATCATTGACAGCCAATGTTACAATTTAATTACCAAGAGATCTGCTTCCAAAACAAATTGGTTCAAGAAATGGTGATTGTCAATTAATTGGCATTCACGTTCCCCAAATTTACGTACCCTCAAACTTCTTTTCGTGGGGGTATTTAAGAGTAAGATTCAAGCCACATAAAAAAACAGAAACACAATTTGAATTAAACATTCGTGGCGAAATGAATGAAACATTGGTTGAAATGTGTGAAAATGTTCTTAAAAGATTCCGCATTTGTGAGACAAAGAGAGACACTTAGCTGATATTGTCTTTCATATGTAATTTTTAACATTCAATAAAACATAGATCAATATTAAATCATTTTGTTTTCATTTTACATTAAGTTGTAAAAAAATTAAAAGTAGTAAGTAAGACTTCCCAGCCAACACCCTATATTAGGATATATAGCATTTCATTAACTATTAAAGTTATTTATTTATTTCTTTCTTTCTTGTAAAACTGATTTTGCTTGGAACAATTAGGTATGTATCTGTTAAAATGTGCTTGCCGTGACACCCATTGCCGATATAATGGCGATGTCACTATGAAGACAATAACGACGGGTTATAAACATAAAATACGCTTTAGAAAATAAAACGGTTACGCTACTGATTCTATGTTCTAACCTACTTGCATATTTCTAAGCCGGTGATTACGGAAGGGAAGAATTTATCTTTATAGGTGGGAGGTGTCAACAACGATGATTAATATGCGCTAATTGTCTCTGCCCGGTGAAGTCGTAGCCATAATCGTGCATGAAAAATAAATAACAAACGTAGGCGTGAAACTGTGTATCTTGCATCATGTAATGAGGTTGCCTAGCGAAACTCTATATATGGATATCGATATTATATCGTGAAGCTGATAAATCGGAATGCTTCGTCATCAAACGTGTTATATTGGAGTGGGCAAATCCGAAATAACTTCGAACGAGTACCGTAATTTTGACAGAAACATGAAGAACACGTCATAATCGATGGTGCACGAAGCAAAGACAGCGCATATTTATGCATGCTAGGTTATATGTACGATGTAAATCGCAGCTACTGAACACAAAGAATAAAAAAATATGTTGGCAATAATAACACGTCCTTCAATGATACGACTAACGTCAGAATTTTAAATGTCATCATTTTTACACTAATTCAATGGAAGTCCATTATTTTAATCACGCCAGGTATTACCAATACCGATTGGTGCAGTTGCTTAATTGAGGTGATCAATTATTCACAAATTCGTTTTAAATTATCATAGATTATTAATAGTAGATCAGTGTTAATTACAGTGAACAATCACGTATTCGAGTGCATGTCTAGGGCTCGGTGCCAACTATTTTACTATGCATTTGTTTGCGAGGAAATCCACCCACATGAATTCGATTTATGTGTGAGTAAATGCCTACATATCTATTCAAAAAGTTTCCGCGGACTTCTAGAACCGTTTGCTATTTCTATTCATGACCTCATCCTTTGGTCATCTTGCCGGCATGAGACTAATGCAGTGGTTAAAAACAATGACAAAAAACAGCAAAAAATCATGGATGTGACATGTAATACCGGTTATATTAAACAAGGAAAATGTTTCGTTTTGAGTGCCTTTTATTAATTTAAAACACACAACGTTTCCGATATCAATTAGTTAACCTCGAATTTGCTTTACGGCCATTTCAGTAAGTGTAGCTTTGTCATAAATACTTAATAATTTTTCAATATATTTATTATTAAAATGTCTGATTGATAATTATTCGTCAAACGAAGTCGGTCCTGATATTCTAAAACAATTGTTCTCGGAATACTATTCTAATGCAGTTTCATTATATTTTTTTCGAATGTCTTTTGTTATTGGCGTTTCTGCTAAAAAAGATTTAGATGCGAACATATTTTTTTGCCAAATTCCATGTCAAAAAACATCCTCCGTAGGTTATCGACTTCTGGAGCTTTTCACGATTAGATATATTGCAACATCACGATTCACGAGCTATTCTGTCTGGTCAAATCGGAAACACTAATACGCAATACATATTCTCAAAGCTAAGGTATCAAATAACGATAGCTCATAAATACATATTAATAGATTTTTGCATCACGCTGACTAAAATGCAGCTCAGTTCAAAGGCGGCAAGTTCAAGCATATAAGCTAGCTTAGTTTTAAATTCATTTACATTTACACATACATAATTACACTAAATCGAAAACCGAGGCATAAAACCTGTTAAGGACTTGACTATCTTAGTTTTGATTGCGATGTCGAGTAAAAAATAAATTTATCAATTCGACATCTGGTTAAGATATATATATATCTTAACCTATACATAGATTTATTTATGCAAGGATAAATAGTAGGTAAAAAAGAAAAAAAAATCATTTTTCAAGAATCAATTTTCACTTGCCCTAGTTTTATGCATCATATAAATATTTGCTTTCAAAAATAATATATGTGAAATCAATAGTGAATATTAAAGATCGTGCGTCATTGAATTAAAGCGATTTGTAATACCTAATAATAATTATTACAATCAGTATGACTCGTTAAAATACTTTCATCATCGTATTTTAATTAATTTCAAATTTTAGAACGCATATTAAAAATCATCTTGAGAATCATTAGCATGCTTGAATTATCAAGAAAAGTCGATATCCGTTTTCAAAAAATGGTGCATATAGCATTTCCTCTACATATGGTATGTGCGTAATGATGCCACAATTTCCGTCAGTTGAGTAGAACATATTTCATTATTTAACTGATTGGGGTCGATACACGATGCGTTTAAACGGACGCGTAGTGATAGATTACCACCCTAACATAAAAATAATCTCCCCAAGGAATTCATTTACACCATAAGGACATATGTTTAGCTAATGCGAGTAAAATTTTTAAAAATCCAATTAGTTCGAATCCACAGTAAGCAGATATTTAGTAGGCATATCAAAATTACATTTAAATCGAGGTACAGAAGTAGATTTTAGTTTTTTTTTAAATATTATTTCAAAGAAACAATGATGACCTAAATTTCAAAAGCCCAGACAAGGCCGATTTACGTAAGCCCTTGGGATAAGACCATCGACCGGTTCAGGTTTCCGAATATGGATATAGCCAAATAAAATGGTACAATATCAACAAGCAAGCTCTGGTAGAATTTATAAAAACACTAAATTGCATGCGAAACAGCACGGAGACCTTGAGTGACGTAAGCAGCGACGCGTAGCACGTTTTTCATGCCATAATAATATGCATTTATATATTTTTATCTTAATAAAAGAAAAATATTACCACTCGGTAGGAATGATAAAATCAGAATAATCGTATTAGCAAATAATGCGAAGTAGCTATCTTTTATCGAAGATTTATTGTGTGCTCTTTCTTATGAACAAGTTTGTGATAAAATCGAAGTTCGTTATAAAAACTTCGAGTCTTTCGGATGATGTCATAATATCGAACACAGTAGTGTGTCGGACACTCACTTAAATATCACGGACGTCATTTTAGTTTTTTGTAAGGGGGGGGGGGGGGGGTTTTGTCGGAGAGTTAAAGTTACTATTTTTGTATGCTTTAATTTCGTCTATATATGGGACAAACCAGTGCAACAAAAATAATTGAAAGCATCGTAGATTTTAAAGGTTAAAAAAGTAAAAGTGGATTTATGCAAATAATATAAGGTACGTTTCGATGATACGTAGACAGGTTTGCTGAACTAAAAAAGGTTTAGTAATCATACTAAAAAAGTTACTAGTGGGGTAACTAAGGGATGCATATAGTCTTGGGTCCTCACAAAAAAATTATCAATCATGATGGTCTTCAAGCGCGAGTTGAATTTTCTACGTATGTATCTGTTCGACTCTTATTGGATTCTCATATGAACGTCTTCGAAGACTTACATATTTTATTTTTAATATCAGTTTTCTGTGTTATACAAAATGTGTATGACATCCAGAACACAATAATTATTATGCAGTTGGTCTTGAGCTGTCACCGGACCGTGTCATGGCATTACGCCAGAAACAGTCAAATTAACAAAAAAAGTTATGTTATAACTATAACGCTACATTGCTTCTTTTTCTAAAAAGTAATTTTCTATTAATTCCTTGGGTAATCCTAAAACTTCGCCAAATAGTGTTCACTTTCCAAATTTATCTGTACCTACGGATTCTCATTAAGTAGAATAATTATATATCTATTCTCTTCTTACGATGAACGTTATTTCAAAGAGATCTTAAAATTATGCACAAACTGAAAAAAACTTCAGCGGTGGGTAAATTGAGCCAACTGAACTTTTTATAAATTAAAATATTTTGTTGTACCTTAGAATGTTTGTACTATAATAGAATGCGCTAGAAGCAGATGTACTGTTATTTTTAGATGGGTTTAGATGAAATTTAGCCTTATAAAATCAGATGGAAAGGAAATAGGAGTCCTCTTGATTCTCCGATATAAAATATAACTGCCGGTGTCGGGGGTTGATATTTTATATCAAAATTAAATTATATTTAATTATTAATTCCATCGAATATTATTTCGTCTTATGATTTGAAATCATATCAAATTTAAGATAACAAATACCGATAAAATGAATTTCCGATGTAGTTATCATAAATTATACACGCAAAGATAAATTAGCTATTAATCCGTTTAGATAAGTCTAATAAATATGTGGGATATCTGAATAGTCCTCTAAATCCATTAAGCTAGATTTTTTTTAAACGTACTTTAAAACGGTGAACAACTGATTATTTTAGTTGAACACCTATTGTTTTACAATGTATTCTTGAATCACAACCATGTAAGGTAATGCGTCACACAAATAAACAAAATTCAAGACGCCCACAAAAATATCTTCGAAAGTATCGCCTACCTTGTCGTGCTTTTGAAGAAATTGTTGCTTTCTCTGTTCATAAGGTCGGAGCGGAATTTGCTCATTTCGTCCTCCATTTTTCTCATCTCTGCGTCAAACCTTTCTCTTATACTCGAAAATTCCGTATCGATAACTGAAAAGTCACCCAATTTGATTGGGACATTCCTTTTGATTCCACCGTCAGCCATTTTTTTATTCACAAACACAAAAAAAAATGTAAAATTACTTCACGAAAACCGGCGAATGCACAAAACTGGCACTTCGACACTGTCAGATATTCAACTAACGAGAATATAATAAAATACTGCGATCGTATCAAGCTTACTTCTGTCTGGCGTTCAGTTCAGAGTTTGCGCACAGTTTTAAATAGCTTACATTGGCCAATGCCGATGTGGGGGTTTCTAGCATTCTGGCCCACGCTATATGGCTCTGGCGGTAGGTTAGGGATGTATAATAATATATTATATTATAACAGACTGCCGTGGAATATTTCTCTATGAATCATTATTTTTTGGGTCCAGAATGGTCTATATCATCAATAATGTTTACTGAGTAAAGATGAATGCACAATTTGGCTCAGAAACAACAATTTTTAAGTCGGCGTAAACTGCATGACCGAGAAAACTTTTTCCATTTATCGTTATTCTCAAATAATTGTGAAATTTAATAAGATGCAGAAAATCGGACATTAAATCTAGCACGAACAGTCAAATAAATATATTGATTAAACATTCCAACTAAAATTTATAGATTTAGAGTCGATGCTTATAGATAAATGGTTCGTATTATAAAATATTGAATGAATTTTTTATACCAGTTATTTTAGTAGAAAATATAATAAAACATTGATTCACCCGATAAGAGCTAGCGGCTAAGGGTCATGCTTGGGGCCTGCGAATTCTATTGGCCACAAAAATAACTTATGTATAGAATAAGTATTCTTAACTCTATATGTATCTTACAATTACATTACTTTTTAATTATATCACAACATTTGCTTTTATAGAATAAATATTTATTGCAATGTTTTCCCATTTTTTGTTTCATTTCATATTGATAATGAATATTTGCGATTAAAAGGAATTCCCAAAAGACAATTTGATACCCGAATATAAAAGAAAAATATGATCGATTTTAATTTACTGAAATTTAAAATCATTATGTTAAGTTTTTATTTATCAATAAATACAATTCACTATAATATGGACTTTTATAATACTGCTGGAGATTAGTATGTGTATTTTAAGATTCTCTTTATCTAAAAACCAAGTTTATCTATTTTATTTTTTCAATTAATAAATCTTACCGTGAAATAGTGAGAAAAAAGTTTCTAGGTTACAAAACCCATGGTCTTCACTTTGAAATTGATAATAAATTAAATATAATGGTATTTGATGTATTTCAATTCGATAAAATCAATTGACAGCTTAATGAAGTAAAATTATAATTTGATATTTCTTTTCTGCAATTTGATGAATGATGAAAAATGAGACTTCAAAAACATGTAGCCGGAAACAGCATTTTATTAGAAATCAGCAAACAAGCATTTATTTTTGATAATATTATGATATTTACCAAACCATTCGATTTATTAAATCGAAGACATTGCAAATTGTTGTATAGGTATTACATCATGATTTTTATTATAAGGATTAGCGATTGCAATAACGATGTAATAACCCAATTTTACTCGTCAGAAATATAGTTTATGACGACCTACTTAAGATGTATGAAACGAATTTCGTAACATATAAATAGTGTTTTGGTATTGATGAACACATAAGAATTTGTCGTTCATGATGATGGATCGCAGATCAAACTAGTGGATTTTCTCATTCGTTAGAACTGGGCATTACATTCTTAAACTGTTGGGCGTTGTAGCATTATTCATATGTTATGGATACACCGAATAGTAATAAGCTCATCACAATGATGTAATTAATCTAGATATTTACAATTTTCGGGAACTTCTACTTTTCATCCTTGACTTGGTTAAAATGAGAATTAAAAAAACATATCCAGAATGATTCATTAAGGAAGAATCGTAAACGTTTTGAATACTTCGCAATAAATAGGCTTGCTAGAATTTAGACGACGCAGTTCTGGGAAATCCGATAAACCATAGTTACCTAAACTGCGTGCCACGCCGTGAAAAATTTCCTTTACAAAATATTATATTATAACTATAAAGTAACATAAGTAAGCGCCGCAAAAAATTATGATGTTTTAAGGGCGCCGGAAACCAAAAAAAGTTTGGGACGCCTGCGATAAGCCAATATTTATATACTTCATGTTAGGTACGGGAGCCGTGTCGTACGCACTGATCGAGTTAAAGGTTTCGAAGAAGACAATTTTCTCTCACCCTGAATGTGAAAAACACATTTATCCGTTTTTTTCACTGTCTTGTCCATTTGACGAAACAAAAAAATCAACGTTAGCCCCCCCTGAAAAAATTAACAGAACTGTAATTACGTCCCTGGTTCCAAGATGTTACTAGAATCTCTAACACCTTATGAATGAAACGCCTTCATGCCAAAATTACGATGCATGACGACTTTGCAGTGAGATCCATATAAAGGTTCAAATATTTATAAGTTAGCGCGTGTTTATTTCTACTTCCTTATTTAATTTTGAGTGTAGGCTGACCGACGTTAAATTTGATCAGGTCATAAGTAAGTACTTATTCATTCATGTGCAATGTAACGCTTATTTCTATGAAATTTATATTGAGTCAAAATTATTACTTAAGGCGGCGGTTTTAAACCATTCAAAGGCATCTTACCTGTACCGTGAATATCCCGAATTTTACATTCTCCATAGATGGTAGTATCGATATATACTTAACCCTTCTAATCCCAGAGCATTTTGGAAAGTGCCCGCGAAAAATAATAAAGCATTTTTTCGCAAGAAACGGTAAATACTTAATATTAATTAAATTATTTATCTCAGCTGATATTAGTTGATCGAATGTCTTCTTTATAATGTATAGCATAATAAATAATTGTTTCATGTAGGTTGTAAAAGTATATACTTATTACGTGTAAAAAAAATTAAATCAAAATTATTTTTGACTTTCAAAATTTTCAAATATTTTTACAAATTTATTTTCCATCAAAACGTATATGTCATTTTAGTGGAAATGGTTTTTTATAGTAAATAAACATGTAAAAGCTAAAAATGAAAAACTATCAAAAAAAGCGCACTTAGTACGATTATAATATTGGGTTGATGCAAAAGTTATGACCGTTTTTTACATATAAAATTAAACATTTTTTTTTTATTTATTTATATTATTTATTTAATCAATTATATAATTTCCATCCGTTCTTATAACTTTCTCCCATCTTTCTATCAACTTATTAATACCACTAGTGTAAAATTCCGTGGATTTTGATGCGAAAAATGTATTAAGGGATGTTTTTACCTGTTCTATTGTATCAAATTTTTTATTATTTAAAAAAATTTGCAACGATCGGAATAAATGAAAATCGGAGGGAGCAAGATCTGGAGAATACAGTGGATGCTTGATAACATCCCAATTCAACTCATTTAGCTTGTGTTGGGTCATCATAGCCACATGTGGTCGCGCGTTGTCATGATGAAACACTACCCCTTTGCTGTTTACCAATTCTGGTCTATCCTTTTGAAAGGCGATGTTTAATTTGGATAATTGCTGACAATATCGTTCTGCTGTAATCGTCTGATTGCGTTCCAAGAGTTCAAAATATACAATACCCTTGCAATCCCACCAAACACAAAGCATAACTTTTTTTTGATGGATTTCGGCCTTCGAAGTTGTTAATGGGGCTTGTCCAGGTAAAGCGCAATGTCTTTTTCTTGTCACGTTGTTGTAAACGAACCATTTCTCATCTCCCGTTACCAAACGATGCAAAAAAGGTTCATGTTTTTGTCTCGCACTCAAAGCAACGCACGTTGAAACACGATCCAATAAATTGGCAGCCGACAATTGATGAGGTATCCAAACGTCGTACCGCGAAACCATCCCCATACGCTTCAAATGTCTTAATACGGTTGTTTGGTTGACTTCCATCATCGACGCGATCTCCCTGGTGGTTAGACGTGGATTGGTGTCAATTATAACTTTTAACTTGTCGTCATCAGACTTCAATGGCCACCCGGTACGTGGTTTATCAATTAGTGAAAAATCCCCAGATCGGAATTTTGTAAACCATCTTCGTACTTGTCGAACTTTGATGACATCTTCTCCATACACTTCGCAAATGTTTTTGGTTGCCACACTCGCGGTATTGTCTTTACGAAATTCATAAAGTAAACAATGACGTAAATGCACTTTGTCGATCGACATTTTGAAAAAATACAAGGGCTCTTCACTGTACTCTGGCCAGGCCAAAACTGAATAGAAAGTAGAGGGAAAGGCTCCTTTATACAATGGAATCATTTAAAAGAAGATACTATTCATCATTTCTGAAGAATTTTTTTTTTTACCTAGGATCATAAAAAAGGGTAATAATTTTTGCATCAACCCAATATTACAATTGGGAACAATGGATGCAGGAAAAAAAATATTATAGATACACATTTTGTAGAGATATAGCTATTGTTTGGGCTGCAATTGAAATGCACGCTGGGCTCGCTTTACAAGCTGTACAACCAATTGCTAACATATGCTTTCTCAGACATATAACACAATACTATTTGTAAATTTCAAGAAGTTATTTATGCGACAAAAAGACAGATCAATTGTTAACAAAGTTTACAGATAGTAAATAAAAAAAAATAAACTGACAAATTGTTTTTTAAGAAATGTCATTCGTATGTTTGTTGCCAGTTATGATGAGTTATTGTCCACAATTTACAGCAACAGTCATGGAGAGTAATAATCATATTATTTAATAATGTTAGGCATTGCCATATGTAAATGTAATAAGATTGCACTGATAAACACACAACATTATTCCAGATGTTTCTTAAACATCACCTCACCCTAATCTAGAGCAATGTTCTCCAAGACAGGAAAATTAGGTTCCCAATCAAGGACATTAGCCCCCCTTTGAATTTTTTAAAATACACATTTACTTCATTTTGTAATAGCTTACCCATAAAGAAAAAACAAAATATCAATGTTTGCCCCCCTGAATTTTTTTTTTTTAAAACTGATAAGACATCCCTACCCCGATGATTTTAAAAATAGAATTCTCAGGGTAGCAAGAACTAAACAAAAATTGTATAAAATGGGAATTGTTTTTGTAAAAATAGTTTCCATCACAGTAACTTGGGAGATAAATTTAGTTAACATTCAGTACCAAAGGCTATCTTTGAAGTGATCCAGTAGACCGAAAAAAGCAATCATTGGTACAAAATCAATGAAGAATTTTAATTACAACAAATTTTAAAATGGTAAAGATTATGCGTAAGTAATCAAAGAGTCCATAAAAATCAGTATCTTTGCCCCTGGTTAGAAAGTTATGAAAGAAAGAACTTTTATTTTAGTATGAAATGTGAGAGAATGAGTTTCTTCAATATGAGTGTTGATATGTACTTATCTTTACACCATTGTCAGAATTATATCTTAAATATAATTTAGTATAGTCATGTTATCTGTTTTAGAAGAGAGACGGTATATATCAGTGATTGAAATTACAATTATTAGATAGTTTTGCAGATAGTGGGGATGGCTTCCAGGCAATGCATTACTTTAAGTGGCCATTGTCAGAATTACATCTTAAATTTAATTTAGTATAGCAATCTGTTTTAGAAGAGAGACAGTATATATCAGTGATTGGAATTACAATTATAAGATAGTTTTGCAGATAGTGGGGAAGGCTTCCAGGCAATGCATTACTTTAAGTGGAGCTGCTAAATCAAGAGAATGCAAGTTTGATGAAACTAGGCATTTTTTTCTTCATTTTGCAGCATTCGTCTAATATCAATTCAAGATAGATAGTTAACTTAATTAACATGATTGTCTTAGTAAAATAAGCCATTTATAAATAATTCACTGGTAAGTGTTGATAAGCATAGATAAAAACATAATGAATAATTATTGGTCACTGTTTACTGAAATAAGATACCTTTTCAGAAATGTTTAATTCATTTTTTAAGTATCATATAAGTAAAATATTAATATACAATTAAATGATTCTGGGAGTAAATGTACCACGACTAATCAAAATGAAAAAATAGGTGGAATAATGCTTCCATGATTTAGTTAAATGTGATAATTCTGTACATATAGATCACCAATATGGATACATTCCATACGATATCAACCAATATTGGAAGTCAGTTGAACCGCTACAAAAATATTGATGGTTTTTTCAATAGTGTAAAATATTATTTTATCTGTAAACATGTGCAATCATTACACATCACACAACCTATCATTACACATAATGCTTGCGGGCTGCTTTCTGATTAATTATTAATATCTTACTAGTAAATGTACTTCATATAGTCATCTGAATAGCTTAAGATCAAAATTTTACAAAAAATAAATTTCATCTATTCAGCGCACCGACATAAACAAGTGATCTGTAATGTTAATCACAGTAATGAAGTAATTATAAATTACTTCAACTAACGATGAAATCTTCTTTGATCCAATCGGTTCCCAAAGTGGAGGATATAGCCATCAAATTGAGGAACTTAAATAGATTATTTTCTACAAATGTGTTCAGTTGCTTACACTTTTTTTCTTACAAAGAGGGTAGTGTTAGGGCTATGACAGGACTAGTGGTTAGCTCACCACTCTAATAGCACACTATTTTTAGGGTCAGATATGTGTGGCAAAATTTTTAGACACTACAAGAACCCTTAACTCTGAACAGAATCATTTGTGAAAAATGTTGTTCGTACTGGGCTTGACCCGTAACATTATTCATGGTACCAACATCATTGACCACTGTCTCATGGTAGAAGAAATGGAAAACATAACAATGCAATAGTCACAAGGAACACGGTGAAAAAATAGCAATATATTTTAGTTCTACAAAATTTAATATTATTGGAAAAATAACTATCAACTATATCTTATAAAATTTTGTGGAACTAAAATACATTGCAATTTTTTCACCATGCTATAATGGAGTTCTACCAAGTAAATGCCAATTCAATCATTATATAGTCACAAGGAGATAAAAATGAGTGTTTTGGACGGCTTAATTTCATTTGGGACTGTCTCACATCATACGACTATAGTTACAGGTTAAAAGATTCAATACAGTGCTTAATGAAAGTATTCCCAATTAATTTTAAGTAACAAAGGTTTGCTGATGAATGGTTGCTATTTTTGGTGAAGCAGTAAAAAGAATCAGGTGTTACAAAAAAAAGGGCTGTCACTCTGTATTTATATTCTATAAAATATATACCATATTATGAAGTGTGGAAAAAAAATAAAAAAAAGGATATACATCACTTTAATAATACACCCTTGGCAATGATTAAGATTCAATTGGGCCAATGATAGCTAATTGAAGGCTATTCCCACTGAAGTCTAGCAGGAACAATTAAAATACTATTTAATGAAAAGTATTTTGTTGTTCCCTAATGAGTATTTTAATATTATGAGGGAGTATAAGCAATTTCTTTGTATATACAGGTTTCTCACAAATCAGGATAAATAACAAAAAGGTACAATTTTCAGTTAAATATATTTAATATTAATAAGCCTTATAGGTAACCATATGCCATGTAGCATAAATATAAACATTTATGATAAATACAATAAAATAGTAAATAATTATTACATACTCTCAAATAAATTGTGCAAATTTTGTGACATTTTTAATATAGTTAATATTTGGAAAGCTCAACTATAAAAATAATAGCACAATGCAGATGATACTAATCTTAAATTCATCTTCAAGTATTTTTTTGTTTTTGACATACATCTAAATCGTAAGAATACTGTTTCATTTTTAAATTTGAAAATCAAGATTATTTTTAATTAATTACCCTTTCATCACGTATAAAGAGTTCGAAGACACCAGGAATAAAGGCAATGTCATCCAAATATTTATCACTCTTGGTCATTTAAATTAACAGCAGCTTAAATTAGTATTTAATATAAAGTAATAATCAATAGAATTCAGCTTTCTGTAAGACGTTCAATTCGTATTATGGTGCTTTGGTAGTCGGGTTTTCTATAGGTGCAGGTTCATTTGAACTGCTGCCACTGGGCATCGCCCATACAATGATAAGTGCGATGAAGATTACTCCGATGACGCCAATAATAATCATCATTTTTAGATTTTTCCACCAATATTTCCTCTTGAGTTTTCCAGCCTGTTGTTCGAATTGAGATGCACCGTGTTGTAAAGCATCCGCCCGATTATCTAGTTCGGAAAGTTTTTGATCTCGTTCTAAAACTTTTTGAACATTTAATCGCATTATTCCGACAACTTCGTCAACTTTGTCCTGAGTTTGTTGAAGTTTCCTATTTTCAGAGGATACTCTAGGGGCTGAGCTACCACCTTGATCTTCCATTTTGATAACTGTAGAACTGGAAACGTTTAAATGTGAGAAATAATAAATACTTAAAAAGTTTCACGCGCAAGATACGTCCAACAGGTATATACTCTTATCCAAACAAAATGGCGTCGGCCTATTACTTAAAACAAATGTCAATGACGATAAACTTTTTATCAACAATAAAAATGATTTAGACAATTTCTACCAATAAAAGATTACTGAGATTAATATTCAAATGATAAATAAACAGCTTATCTTAAATCATTATGTAGGATCTGTGCTAACAAACGATTTAAACAGTAGGCCTATATTTTACGCCTACGTTTTATAGTTTTCCTGGCAACATTTTAGAAAGTTTTTGAATGTATGGAATAAGTTACAGGTATACGGAGTGTTCAGTAATTTAATAAGTATACAGTAAGTAGTGTAGTAACATTGAGGCTCTTTTAGTCACACGTGACATAATATTTTGAAACTGCTATGGTAAAATTCAACATATGAGTATTTCATGGTTGACTAAAAAATGTATTTGAAATTACGGTAAAAGTGTAATAAGTAATGAATTATGATTGTAATGTATGTAATGTAACAATAATGTTGAAAGCATTTTAAAAGAAAATTGATTATAAACAGCGAAAAATGTATTTTTAATGTAGGATTAAATTTTGTTATTTTGCTTTTCAGTAGCTAATAAAGTTTATAATATGGCTATAACTTTTAATAAAATATGATATGGCGTATAAGTCATATTGCTTAATTTTGCAAGAAAGTCCGTTCATTAACAAAAATCTGTTTTTTAACCACAGTACTTCTGTAATTGAAATAATTTTCAGTTTGTCTTTTATCATACTACATATATTTAATCGTGTAAAATTCACCGGCCGATAATTGGTAATTTTACCAGTCTTTATTAGAAAACGAAGACACACAGAGCTGGCTGTCATATTTGGTATATCTACACTCATAATATGCTATAGTACATATTCTTTTATGCCATAATTTAAAGTTACATAATTACTTGTATTGATATTTAAATAATAAAAGGGCAAATAATGGCGTTGTTGAATATATTTTCCAAAAGGATTTTACAAAACATTCTATACGCTCAGGTAGGGTAATTAATGTGATAAACGTTAATAATAGCTTTTTTTTATAGAGTATTTACTTTGTATTGAAAATATTGTTAGTGAAATAATCTTAGAATTTTTTTGTGTCAGCGTCTAATGTAGCGATCCGGTTTCTTAAATTTATGCCTTATTGTGTAAAAAAACACACAATTTTAATCAGTGTATATATATAATTATAACACTGACATTTCAAAGTAAATGATTATCATGATAATAACAAATTTCTTGAAACCATACCGAGACTATCGCACGCGTTTCCCACCAGAACGGATATATTTACATGGTAAACATTTTGCAAAGAATTTTAATGTGAATGAATGATAAATAAAGCCAACTAACCATTCATTTGAAATGGTTCAATCCGCCAAAGAAAAGTGTTTTAATTTGTTACTGTTTCTAACAGATTTTCTAGTGTATTGCGTGTTTCAGCATATTATCAATTCACATAATCATGCATAATTACTAAATTTCAATCCACTTATTTAGATGATTTATTGATATTATATTGGATTTCTTTAATATTACTAAACAAAATTTAACGCTTAACACAATAACATATTATAAATATGCATTTGATTGTCGACACTTGGATAAACTGGACAATATGTAATTTATCTCTTCTTCAACATTACATAAAGCTAAGCTTAATTTTAGTTTAATCATATTTCTGGTGATGGAAAAACCCAAATAGCTATCAACCTTACATTCTGTCGAAACTCTATTATTATCTATCTATATACTATTTTTATTGCATTCTCCCAGGTAAATGCCAGTTTAATGAATAAAATAAATTGATTTCCATTAATATATATACTTTGTCAGTAATATGCTAAGATACAGCTAACTTGTTATTTCCATTTGTTTGTGCTTTTATTTGCTTAAACTCTATTTCCGCAGTCTGATCTATTCATATATACTTAAAAAAAAACTTTTACAGTCTTATTTATGATTACAATATACAAAAAATAGCAGTGACGATAACATTATTATTAAATTAAAATACTGAAATAGAAATATGAACGCTGACTGATACAAAAACTATATGTTGTATTTGTAGGGATACATACATAGTATTAGCTAATAATTTCCTCTGCACAGTCACACGTAAAAAATAAGAGAAAAAAAATTATTTATTCAATATTTATGCAGCTATTGGCAAAGTTCACCTGTCTTAAAAAATTAAGATAATAACATTGCAAATATATAAACTTTTAATGAAGTTTTTTTAATTTCTAAGCAGAGTCCAATTTACTGTTGTTGCAAAATAACTTTGCTAACCTTCAATGACAAATCAAAATAGACAATATTATTTTTTTCGAAATTTGTTCATAGTGAGAGAATTTCGGTTCAGTGTAATTAAAAATAAATTATTACATCTTAAGAAAACAAAATTTATTTCATTACATAGATTGCTGGAAGACAAATCAAGCATCCGTCAGTGGCATTTTCTGGGAAAATTGTTCACTATGATGATACCAATGAGCCTCAGATTCCAATCTACGAGACTAACCGACAGGAGAGTTTGGATAGGCGTAAAGCTAGGCAAGTTCCATAAAATCAATGCATCACTTAAACTTAATAAAATGCCTAAGATGTTCAATTAATATGTGAAAAAGCATTGCATATTTTAAATCAATAAAAAATAACATCAAAGCCATAAATCACATGTAACATTCGATTCTCAAATTCCTAAGAGCAGCAAAACATGAAAATTATAAAGAAATGTTGAAATTTGATTGAATTATTAGTTGTTGTAAAACCCTTTCAAGAATGACTCATTAACAAGATTTTTAATGAAAATTATCACAGGCAATTGTGTTAATTATTATTAGATTAATATTATTGAATTTGTTTTAGCTGCCATTAACTGCTTTCTTTTCCTGTAATAAATACCTTTGGTATATAGACGATGATACCTGTTTGTTGTACATCAGTTCTGTTACATCTGTGTGATAGAATGCCTGAAGATGCTGATAGGCGTAACCCGGGTCGTTAGTGACAAAACATGTGAAATCGTACAGTGGTAACAATTCTAATTTGAAATTTGAATTTTGCTAAGAAATACATAGTTGTCAAGATGATATTTCATTTTGTTTTTATTGCTACATAATTCAAGAATCTAAAGTATGTAATGAACAAATATTTACAATGCGGCTTTGTGTTATTATTACAACTTTTTCGTGGTTTATATTTGTTATTTTTAATATGTCTTTTTTATATTTAATATCTTAATGCAAAGATAAATCATAATATTCAAAGGAGGTATGTTTTTAAGTATGAAGTTGCGTGTGGTGAAACAGACAAATTTGTGCGCCTGGACTCTCATATGTTCAGTCGACATTCATTCTTTCGAATGTCGAAATTCGAGTTTTGTTCATACTTTGTAATACATTGAGGTATTTATTTATCATCAGGCTCCTCTATCAGTCACGTAAGCGTGGGATGTTGGAAAATGATCTATTATTGAGTACTTTCGCTGCAAAATATCTCAAAGACATGACTGAAGAACAGGCTATTCTTTATGACAGGCTCATAAATATTCCATCTAACGACTGGGACATTTATTATTGGGCTGTCGGACACAAGCCTACTCCTCCAGAATATGAAAATGAGGTTATGAAACTGTTCAAAAAACATGTGGCAAATGAAGATAAGCTGAGTAGACTGAGGCAGCCGAATCTGAATTAGTAAAATTAACAATGCTATGCATTGTTTAGTCGTTTTTGACATTATTTATAATGTCTCATATCCTCACTAATTGTTGTCATAATTTGAATTGGTCAGAATACTACTTTTATCTCATTTAATAAGTTGCTTGTGTATTATAAATAAAGCATTTACTTGTTAATTTTTTTTTTTTACATATATGTGCAAAAATGTCAATAAAATATGATTTGTTTATTTATTAAAAAATATTTCTAAATAAAGTTTCTGAAATCAGATATAGTATTTTTAATTCAACATTCTTCTTCATTGTGACTGCGCCAATTCTATTTGTACAATTTTTTTTTATTACTCATTTCATATTGACCATAATATTAAAAACCATAAGATGACTTATATCATATTCATTAAACTGTCAATAATCAATGTATTTCTTTGTACATTCCATTTCATTCATTTTGTTTTGAGGTCATAATTAAATTTTGGAGTTATGATGGATTGCCTCAAATTTAATATTAGCTGGCCTGTTGCGAGTTGTTGTGATCTCAGTGTTACAAAATTCAAAGAAACTCATTATGATAACAAACAATTTAATTGTTAATAGTGCTAATAGTAATAACATAGCTTGGATTATACATATACGATTTTCTTTTGGTGGTGGTATTTATAGGAATTTGTAAAGTTTCATATCAACCGATCGAGAAGGACAAACAGACACACATATATTAATTTATGTATAAATATATAGATATATATATAAAATTTATTGCAGAACTAATGTTGATGGTTTTTTTATCGAATTTAAAATCTCTTACAGACGAAAAGAGTGATTTCCTAAATTTACCCAAATTGCACTATTTCAATAACTTTTATAAAATAATAATTATTTCATTAAACATTTCACAAAAGAGGTTTGCATTGGTTGAAATGAATATATAAGTAACTTATTAGATTAGTCTAGTTGCTTCAGATGGAATTTGCTATGAGCCCAAGTGATCCTAAATCTTTTTAATGAAATCTGTCTGAAGGCCGGTTCTCAAGGCACTAAATATAAAATAAATTTTCAGATTGCAAAAATTCAGTGGCATCCAATCAGCATGATAAAATTATTTCCTCATACCAAATTGTGAAATTATTAGCTTTGCAAAATATTATACCACCTGTATGAGATAAAATGACCTTACCTTAGTTAATTACATTGAAATATGCTTCTTACATCCAGGATTTCTCTCTTAATGTTATCTATATTTATGTAAATTAAAAAAAAATCACTTTCAATTATTGTCAATGGCTGATATGAATTAAAAGAACCAGCTAGACTTGAACATATTGCGATTCAAACATTTATAGAAAACTAAAAAAAATCATGGGTTTTTGTTAGAATCATTCTTATACAATATGTTAAACCTTGTGATATACTGCTTTAATCATATTAACTGTCTCGCACCTTGGTAAACAACAACCCCCAATTTTCAAATATTTTTTTTTTAAATTAAAAGAAAAAATTATACACAAAATTATTTATTTAAGTACATTATATAAATTCATTCCAAATAGAATTTGTCTATTATTATCTAAATTAAAGGTTGGACCTATTTTTCCTTAAAAATACAGCATTTTTAGGTGATTTTCCTATTTTTAAATTCCTATAATTTTTGATATCAACTGATGGAATTTCAATATCAAATTTGAATTGTTACAACTTTGTTCGATTCCGAAGAATGAAGATGCCGAAAGGCACAACCCGGGTCGTTAGTGAAAAAACATTTGGAATCCTTCAAAGTTGTAACAATTCAAATTTAATATTATATTCTTTAATCAGCTTGATGTATTTTTCTCTCTGTATGATAAGTATAGCTCACAGCACTTCATTTGCACATAATGCAAAGATAAAGTGTGCGTGTGTGAGGGAGAAAGAATTTAAGCATGAGAGATTGTTAACAGGTAGCAGTCACTTGGTCTTAATAATATTTGTGTCTTATATTAGTCAAAAACGTCATAACCCAAGAAATCAGTGGGAGCTCACAAGACAAACAGAATGTAACTTTGCTCAAACAAAAATTAATTTCATTGCACTATTACATTTAGGTTGCTGAAGAGGAAAAAGAAACTAGATTGGTTTTGGACTCCTATGATTATCCCTGAATATAAGGAGAAACTTCATTTTTTAATTGAAAAAGTCGGAGGTTAAAACCAATAAAAATCAATAAATCTGAGTTGTTCTGCATCACACTTAATATTCGCGGAGATGCAGTACATAACCCATAAATATTTTCATATTTTTGGTTTGCTATTTAATCTTTGTAACTGATACAGATAATATATAAACTTATCTATCAGGGGGAGGCTTGGATATCCTTTTGTTCTCATTATATATAATACTATGATAACGTTTTGCTCATTGGTTTGCAACCGATCTAACACACATTTTCGATTATTAGTTGTAGCTCAGTAATAAGATATCAATATTTAAAATCATGTGACCCAATTATTTTCAAAAATGGATCCATAAATCATTCCAAGACTCATTTGCCTTATTGAAAAAGAAATAGAATTATCATAAAGGTTTTTTAAGAATAAGTGGCAGCACGGCATTCTGCCATCCTTTGATAACTTATACAAAATAAATAGACAGGAAAATGTCCCATTTTTGTATAAATAGCTTCAAGAATTGTTCACAATAACTTATTTCGTTTCGCATTTTTACTTCATTCCCTGCAAAGGAGAAAGAACATATTGGAAAAATTCATAAAAAATAGTTATCTATCCTGGCGCTGTGACGGTCACAATATTTTTTAATCCGATTAATAAAATAACAATAGATGTCAGAGTTTATTATCCATAATCAAGATATCTAAATTTCTTAAACAATTCACCTTGGCAGACCGAAACATATTTCAAGGATAATAAAACCGCAGTAAAATTTAATTTATTCACAGTAACAGCAAATACTTCCTTACCCTATATATTTTTAGATATATTTAGATAGATAAAATAAAAACAAGTTTTAGTAATGTATTTTTGAAAGATGTTGGAATGTTTATAAAAGCCACGTTGATTTTTTTTTGCAATCGCAAAGCACTGCATTTTTAACATGTTTCTGATTTCACTGATGCTGGTTATGGTGAGTTTATTTCTTACACATTAAATTATATAGAACAGAATATATTTAAAATATCATGCCTTGACAGAAGGGCATGATATTTTAAATAAAAACACATTTTTTAGTACTTATTTCCACAATATATTTTATGATCAGGACTGGTTTCGATCGTTCCGAGCATTATCAACTGGTCAGTTAATATAAGCATTAAACTGAATTTGTAGAATGACTATCAAGTCATTTCACAGATATAAGTACTTTTTAGATATCAGAACTTCATAGCGAGGTAGGTGTGTAGACATAATTTAATTAGGAATGTTTTTAGACTGTATTAATTTTTTTTTTAAATAAAGTACTAAAAATATGTGATATTTGGTGGCCTTTGAGTTTTACTTTTTGAATAACTCATTTAAATCTGGACCATGAGTGAAGTTGCAGTTTTATAGGATATTTTAATACGGGTCCCTACTGTATTATTAGCATATCACTAAATGAGTTCAAGAAAAAAAAGACATAGTGAATATTTCATACTGTTAAAATTAGTGCGGTTAAAAGATGAAGTCACAATAAACAGTTCAAAATCAAAAAATGCGCTGTCATGAGTTAATCACAATAATGACAAAATCACATGAATTGCACTTTGAATTGCTTTCTCACCCATCATATTCTTCAGATTTAGTTTCAAGCAAATATTACATGTTCTCAAATCTCAAAAAATGCTTGCCGGAAAGCTATATGGCTCCAATGAGGAAGCGATCGCCAAATCTGAAGCATATTTTGAAGGATTAGACAAATCGTTCTTTAAGAATGGTATAGAAATATTAGATTAGAAACATTGGAATAAATTTATAACTCTTGAATGAGACTATGTTGATGAATAAAGTCAAACATTGCCTAAAAAATTGTTATTTTATTAGTCATCCTATGAACTTTTTGAGTGATATGTTATATAATTTATGATATCGACTGAAGGTGCTTGATGGAACTTCAATATTAAATTTGAATTGTTGCAACTTTGTACGATTCCATATGTCTTGTCACAAACGACCCGGGATTCGCCCTTCGGCATCTTCAGGTATTCCATCGCACGGATGCAACAGAACTGACGTAATAATGTATATTGCCTAAGGAATTGGATAGCACCAGATATTGGTGTAAACTAAGTTTCTTAGGTAATACTAGTCTCAAAATTAAAAAAACAACTTGCTAACAGTGTCAGACCGGCGTTTTATTGCAAGAACTCACTGGCCAAAACGTTAGTAAACAATAAGGACAACATTAATTTTAGGCATAAGTCCGGTATTTATAAATTACAATGTCTGGATTGCCAACACTTTTATGTAGGTAAAACCACGCGCACCATAAAAATTAGAGTTTCAGAAAACTTATAGATTAAAGAAGGATACTTCTACGTTTGCAAACCATTTGTTATCGGAGGGACATTTGTTTGACGCGGATGAGGGAGTTCAATTGTTACATCATAACACGGGGGACCATAAATTGTTTTATCAGGAGATTTTAGAAATCAATAGAGGCCAGTTATTAAATTCAAACTTCATTCAACGATCAACTCAATCTTCCTAACTCCCCCTTTTTGTACCCTTTACATGAGATCGGTTCATTGAATCGACAATCTCATGACGATAATTCTTATGTCTCATCACTAGATGTTTGATATTAGGTATTCTTTAAATAAAAGAAGACACTTTTATTGTTTAATGTTACTTGATTTAAATTTGTTGAAAACCCCATTTCAATAACGACCACTTATTAGCAAGATCGTTAATGAAAGTTGTTATAGCTAATTATTATTGGATTAATATTGTTACATTCTTTTCAGCTGCAATTTTTTGCTTGCCTATTGGTAAGTAGATTCCTGTAAATAATGATTTTAATATATTATATATACAATGCTAACTGATTATTTTACGTCAGTTCTGTTGCATCCGTGCGATGGAATACCTGAAGATGCCGAAGGGCGAAACCCAGGTCGTTTGTGACAAGACATATGGAATCGTACAAAGTTGCAACAATTCAAATTTGATATGTTATATTTCATAGACTCAAATTCATTAGAAGAGTTTTCAGAATGGAAACTAAAAATATATATATGTGCATATATTTTGTATAGTTGATTTACTTCTCCAAAAAATGAAAGAAATAACTAAATTTGCATTATTCACAAGTTATTTTCTCATCATAGACCGACACCTTATAAATCAGGTAAATACCAGATTTTAAAGGGTGTAAAGAAACTGTAAAAGCTTTCGTTTGCAATGGATTTTAATATGAATGATTAATTATGTGATTGAACACTGGTCTTAGATAAAACAGGGACATTGATGCATGTTTTATGTAATCGGAATACCTTAATAGCGAAAAAAATAATTATCTTACAACACTTTTTAGACATCTACTTACTACAGGTGCAGTTACATACCATTTCTTTGTCGTTCAATTCATCCTAATTCGTCACCAATTCTTTTATAATTAGTTGTTTTTTATCAATTGTATTTCTTATTCCATAATGCAGGGCACAGAAGGACTTCATTCATAATCCTTTTTGTGTCTGATTACATTTTTACAAACTGTATGTAAATGTATGCTATTGTTGTGACAGTGAAAACATAACTGAATACTGCAGTCGTTCTGTATGTGTTCGTCTGCAATGGACACAATTTTGCATAAATGAAATTTATCTCGCATTACATAGCAATCCTCTGTCATCATCTGCATCATAGTAAATTGTTGAGGGTGAAACAAAAAAGGTACTTATATGATCTCCAACACAACAATTTTCAATTGTTTGAGGCAACCAAAAATTTTACTGATTATTTCAGTAAATATTATTTTCAAATTAAAAACCTGTAATTTTTTTGAAAAAATTCTAAATTTTCGATAAATTATGTGATGAAATATGAATGCCTTTTTCAGATCTGAAGCCGATTGGCTAGTACTATGTTTTTCAGGCATTAATTTTTTTTTTTTTCAAAAAAATCTAGATTTGTGCATGAAGAATGTGGATGTATATGCTATCTAAATCCCTGCCACCAATCAGAGCAATTAGCTCACCATTAGGGCTAACTCTTTCCTTTCTTGCTCTCTTTAAAACAGGGCAGGGCCATTATTACTTAAACATTCCGATAATAAAATAACAAAAAAGTTTTCTATGAAAAGTCCTCAATGGCGGATTGTTGTATAACAAAAGTATTTTATACATAATCCCTGCATACTTCAATTACTCATAATATTAGGTAATCCCGGAATTAATGTCGTTTTTTAGAGTAAAATTTAAATTTAGATAAGTAAGATTTTTTTAATTATTTATTATTTTTTTTAAACACAGTAATGTTGTTAGTTGTAGTAAGTTACCACTGTTGTCTATGACTCTTTGCCATCTATTTTCAAGATCTAAGATTACTTTCTCGTAAAAGGTCTTCGGTTTAAATTCGAAGAACTCCGAGAGACCTGATTTTAGGTCTACAATATTTTCGATTTTTTTGTTCCTTAATTGCGTTTCTAAAGAATGAATCAAGTGATAGTATCTCGGTGCAGAGTCCGGAGAATAGGGCGGATGCAATAAAACATCCCAGCCAAGGTCCTGGATCTTTTTTTGTGTAATGTCGGCAACGTGTGGACGGACATTTTTGTGTTGAAGAATAATATTCCTTCTTTTCATAAGAGCCGGTCTAATTTTTTGTAAATTTGTATTTAACTTGTCCATCTGATCACAATAGAGAACTTTAGTAATCGGTAATCGCTGCATCTCCGGTGATAAGGTCACGGAGAAACGGGGAAGAATGTTGCTTTACTTGCAGTATTTTGCATATGCTGAGGCGCTGCGGTTTGTTGTGATCAGTTAGCGCGTGGGGAACCCAAATGCCTTCTTTTTGAACATTCCCCATTTTATCTAGATAGCAATGAGTATTCAATTGTAATGTGTGATGATTGATCAATGGTCATCATCGGATCTGCTTCAATTTCCGCCTTTAGGGCTGCTCCACTATACTGCGCCGTCCACTTCGAGACTCATTTTTCAAATTGAGATTATCCGATTGAAATTTTCTGAACCATCGTTGGCACTTTCTTATGTCCAGTATATCACCATAAATCTCACAAATGGATTCCGTTGCTTCTGTTTCAGTTTTTTTTTTGAATGAAACAAAAACAGCATACGGCTTCTTAAATGTGTTTCCGAAGGACACGTCTCTGCCATTTTTCGTAGATGGGTGGAATTGATTTTATTTGTTCAAAAGAAAGGTAAAGAATCATCAAAGAAGAGAAAAATAATAACACACGTCTTACTGGTAAACGGACCCAAACATACTAGTCAGTCAGACGTCAGAGTCAAAGTTGTGTATTGAAAAAAAGACATTAATTCCGGGATTACCTAATATAATAATCTTTTGTAATGCACGTTACTAGTGCAATGACTAGCAATTACAATATAGAAACAAAAACTATTGCTATTGTCAATTAATTTTTATATCCATGTCTGTTCAAGTGTGGAGCATATGGCTTCTTAATGGAGGTGTTTACTTTGTTTTCTACTCATTTTTTTTTCAAAGAGTGGGTTACAAGGATAAAATTAGGTAGGGCTAGGATAGGACTAGTGGTAAGCCAATGGTTTTTGCTACATATAGTTTTTATGGAACTTTTAGTAACAAACACCCATGCCTTTAAACATCTAAACATGGATTGAAAAAAAGGTGGAAGTCTAAAGTCACGATAAGCTGCAACTGTTGCCTAGGAGCCAATCTTGATGGTTGAAAAAAAAAAAAGTTCAAAACTTTGGTCAGTTACGTCTTTATTTATTAAATGAAATACAATAAAATTAATTATAGCCTTTTGAAAGTGAATACGATTTTAGTCAAATAAGAAAATATCTCTGGCTTTACAATTTATACTTGTTAATCCGCCAGATATTTTGATATTACCACATGAAATAATCTCGAGAAAAAATACATAGCAAGCCTTCGAATATTAAATTAAAAACATCTATATTTTATATTCCAGAGGCCGGCTTGTTTTTAATTTATTCTAGACTTATTTTGCTTTCATTTTGAGTTAGCAGGGTCATCTATAAGGAAATAAACCAAGAGACACGCAGATAATTATGTTTATCATATTTAATATAATTAGATTTTTCTACCAAGTAAATGTTCAATTAATTTAAAAGGTCATAGATTGTAAGCACTTTTATCTTATGTAATTTAACATGTCAGAATATTTTCACTCATAAGTGCTTTTTTTGTTTTTACATTTTTTATCAGATGAAAGAGTTCTGTATAAATATAATGTTATACGCAGTATAATTTTGTCACATTTTCAATTACACAGTAGTCTACGGGCAATATTTAAATTAATCATTGTTCAAACAGTAAGCACACTACGTACACGCACGCTCAATATATTATGTTAATATTTTTTCTTCAGGTACATACGATTCTAACCCCTCACTGACCCGCGACTGTGATAACAAATGAAGCAAAATATATCTACTCAAAATAACTCCTTTCTACTGATATAAAATTTTGCTGTCAATTTGAATCCAGTTCACTTTTGAATCTTGTTTGAGTAGCTTGGGGAGATATCAAAGTTTGAACAGAGCTATAGAAATCTGTCTTACGATAAAAGTAGTAATTGTTTGCTCAGGCACTTTGAACTTAATCAGTGTTTATACCCCAAATATACTCACTCACTTATCGTTGATTTTATTAAAAGTATATCTATTTTTTTGTGTCATTTTATTCTCAAATTTTTCTGATATCTCAGTTTTACATTGTGGGTATTGAAACACTATCTGACCCCCCCCCCCACTTAAATAATTCATTTGTCGTAAACGGTCGTATGTGTGATTTTCACTGCGCACATTATTTAAATTTATAATCACACTTGTATATTCCTTCTTCATTATAACTTAGAGTGTCGCGAGTAAAAGTGTTTGCGAATTTTCCTCTCTTCAGGAAATGAAGAAGGCCACATTTTTACACTATGATGATCGTGATAATTTGATTCAGCCATAGTGATTTTTGTGTTTGTGTTCAATAACTATTACCGAAACAATATTTTGTATAATAAATAATATTGTGAAAGAGTGAAATAAGAGATTTTTTGTATAAAATTTGTGCTCTAAATCTTCAAAAATGGTCATAAGAAGTAATGTAAGTATAATAGCTAAAATAAAAGTATATAATATATTTTTTATTTAAAATACACAGTAAGCTATTTTGTGAAATCATTTCATGGCGCGGCGCAACCAATTTTTTTGAAAAGATAGACGGTATTTATAGTTATATTATTTCGAAATAAATCAAATATTATTCGGTTGTAACTTTTGTTCAATTTATGAGATTAAATGAATATTTGTTCTTGATATATATGAATAATTTAACATGATTGTAACAGAGAAGCTTTACAATATATAAATCTAGGTATAAAAAGGTATCATTTGAAACTAAGCCTTAATTAAGACATCCAATATTTAATAAGAAACTCAATAATTTTTCTTTATAAGCATGTTTATAAATTGTTTAGTTACCAAATACATACCTTGTGTATTTATTATGTATTTTGTTATCTATTAAATTTATGAACTTAAATATAGTTTCTTATCAACTTAATATTTTAAATTGACAATTTCATGATTGCCATTAATGTTTTTCACAGAATTATATAAATCTTAACAAATTTGTAAACACTTTATTAGAAATGAATAAACACATAATTTTTTGCTGACAATGTTCAAACGTTACTTATGTATACATTGCCTTTTAGGAATCCCATTTAATGATCATTTTGCAACCAATCGGCGATGAAAAATATTTGTACACTAACACATGCAGTGTCAAAAGTCAACCAATTTATTTATATTATCGTAAACACTTTAATAATAACACTTTGTGAACACTTTTTTATAGACTCTGTTGAGGCACATATTTAAGAATCAGCCTAAGCTGAAAGAGTATGTGAGGTTCTGCAGCTCATCATTGAGGATCCAGGAAGTAGAAGATGTTATTCAACCCAATCAGCAGAATAACAATTCGGAAGAAATTAAGCGCGGAGCTGTCAACATAGCAGAGGGTCCATATTTGAAACTCACTCCCACACCTAAACGAACTCACGAATTGAAACAAGATGAATCTTTTAAAGTAAGTGATAATCGTCAAAGAAATAAATTTGATTTTGAAATTGTATCATTCACCACAGTCTCATCTTAAAATATATATGGTAACAGGTTAATTTGAAAATCTTTAAAACCGTCTTCTTTGAGATAAAATTATAGTTTATATTGCTGAATGTTTATCTGTTGATAACATAACTTTGTTCTAAATATTTAATCCTAAATGTCCTACTGAAATATGGTGACACTATTCTAACAGAATTTTGTTTTAATGCATATAGATTACCGAAATATTTGTCGATCTTTCATTTGTATGAACAGATGTTTTTACCATATTGTTTGTCAAAAACTGGTATACTTATTGAATATAATAATTCGTACTAGATTATTTTATTATTCTCATATAAAATTTTTTAAAAGAATATTATAAGTCGCTGAAGAAATTTAATGGATATGTAAGTATTAATTATATTGAATCATTGAAACTGATATACAATTTATAAAAAATGTTTTTTGAATGATGGTGGATTTTCGTACAAGTAAATGAAATAAAATGAAATGTTCTGTTAATATTCTTTATCGGCCTAATATTTTCATATCCATAATTTTAAAAGAGCAATATTCCTCTTCGGTCTACTTATATGTATCATAGCAAAGATTATTGTCTCACCAATGGTACATTTAAGGTTATATAATAAACAATAATAAACTTGAGCTTATGAATAGCATAAAGATTTTACTTCAAGAAATGCTTTTTAGGACCATAATCGTCCCCTATGTGTAGCATCTATCACCCACCAATTGTTTTGTTTCCTCCCAAGTATTTTATAGATACAACCTGAAAGCCGTCAGCGACGATGAAATCCCAATGATCGGATAAAGAAGCAAGTAGAACTAAGTAACGAAGGTCAATGCGGGCTGTCAAATATCTTTTTGAAATCTACAAAACTATTTGGGAGAGTTAATTCCTTAAAATTAGTTTTTTGAAGTTAATGTTTTCTTCCGGAACAGAGATGAATTTTATTATATGTACTTAATTCCGATTTATTAAAATCTTGTAACCTAGTCTAGACATTATCACTAAAAATAATTCCAGGATATAGAGATAGTCAGAAAAAACTTTTTAGCATCTAACAAACAACAATTATTATACTGCCTGTCCTACAAATGAATAATAATATTTCAATAATGAATTTAAGACTAGCATTTTATCTATGGCTTTTTTTATTGGATACAAAAACATAGGAAGTAACATATTACTATTTTATGTTCAAATTCCTTATGCAAATTAGTCTTTAACTGCATTCTGCGGTGTGACCCTCTCAAAGGCTGACTGACATAGCTAGATAGTTTTGTATGGATAGCAAAAAAATTGCAAAATAACACTTAATATGACGCAGTAAGCATTCTTTCTACAGTGATAAGTGAAAAACTTATTTATAAGACAGCAATAATCAACAACAACAGCAAAAAGTTATGCAAAAAAATACAAGGACTTTTTTGTGTATATAAAAAAAATTATTTTCAAGTTAAAAATGTACATGCTTAAAATTTTGTTTCACTTGAAGTTCTTTGTGACCTTCAGTTGATGATGTAAATTGACTAGTTAAATAAATAAGAACATGTTTCCTACGCATTTTCGTTTGATATTTCAAATTGTTATGATAAAACTGGTTGATAAAATTGGAATATATTTTTACAAATTTTATACTTCTATGTTTTGCCTACTATACATATAGAACTGTTAGAATAGAAAGTAAATACAATAATCCATTTGCTATAGATAGAATACAAAATTCTATCTAATGACCAGAATAGAATATGCTTTTATCCTCACAAGCGGATTGATTTGCATTTAGCTTTCATATGAATATATTTAAATTACATCCTAAGAGATTATCTATTTGTATTTCTATTTTTTTTTATTTAAATGTTATTTTTTTTTAAATGCCGTTATTTCGTAACACTGTCAGAGATTTATTACCTTATTCCATTCATATCAGTAATGTCTATGAGAAAGAAAAATGGTCTTTTAGAATTTCAAGATAATAAATTTGTAAAAATTTAATTGAAGGTTTAATTGATTTTTATTTTTCAAAACAAGTAGAATCATGAAAATTAGTCATCATAGAATCATGTAAGTTTGTTTTATGAAATAAAACATATTTGCTGTGAGTGGAAAAAATCAATTCAAATAATATATTTTTTACTTTTTAAGTAATAATTTTAAGTGTCAGAAATAGTGATATTTGGGGAATATGGGTGTTGTGACTGAATCTACTAGCTATTTTTTTTACATCCATTATAGTTAATTAAATCTGGTTAAGTTTTTCTAATTATCGACAATATACCTCCGCAGTAATTCCTCAGGTTTTAATAATGATTTATAAATAATAGTGGAAACTCCTCAGCAAATACCTGAGAGGATCTTTCATATCATTTGGGTTTTATGGGCTGGAAACAGAATTTCATTCTGTGAAAGCTACTCTTTTTTTGTCTTTTATTGCTGTAAACTATTCATTTCTCATCCCTAGAACATATATATATATATATATATGAATTTAAATCTGTCTTTCATACAATGTTATCTAATTTCCTGAATCTTCAAATGTTCAAAAATTATCATGTTATTTACATTGGAGCTATATAGACCTTAAAGTATTAAAATGTGAAATCTGTATAGTACACCCAAAATTTTACGCTCATACCTACATCATCATCATCATCATCAGCCGGGGTCGATCCACTGCTGGATGAAGGCCTCCCCTGTTTTTTTTTTTTTTTTTTTTCCAGGGGGGGTTTGGACATAGCAACACCACGCTGCCCAGGCGGGTTGGTGTTCGGTTTTCTGTCTGGGTTTTCCTTCCCATACCTACCTACATCATACCTACATAAAAGAGACAAAATTAACGAATAATATTGTTTATTTTCATTGACAAATTATTATTTTTTCATTTTTGTATGGCAGGCCTAAAAAAATTAATTTGAGTTATTGTTAATTTTTTTGAATTTTTATGCAATAAAAAGTAATCAAAATTAAATTTAAACGATAAAAACTAAGAAAAACCATTTACTTATCAAATGATTTTCATTGTATGTATAGTCACAATTTCATACAAAGTTGAGAGTTGAAATGGTGTCATTTAAAGGGTTAAATTCCCATTCAATGCATTCACCTAAGCTCTTTTTAAAGTTGCTAACGGTTGACCATGAAAAGGAGAGTTCTATTTATGGTCAATTAATTGTTTGTAATTGATCCGATTCAATTATTGAAAGCATGTCATTGTTGTAATTTATCAATTGTTCTGTTTAAGGTGCATCCATTTAACCCCTCTCTTAGCATAATGGCTTAGGTGGGTTTCAAATGTCAGTTAAATGAAAATATCACACAGTGTATCCTTTATCTCTTTTATACATTTGACCCTTATAACATAAAAATAATATTTTAAATGAAAATTAAATATAATCATATAGATTTTTGAGTACTTTTCTGATTCGCAAGGTGAGCTGAAACAATAGTGAGTAAAAATAATGGATGTAGAGCACAAAGAATATATAAGTTATAAAAAATAATATTGGCACAGCCCTGAGACAGTTGTTCCACTCCAATGTTAATGACATGAGAATGGTTCAACATTTGAAAATCAGATAATATTCTATATGCATTTATAGATGTGTTTGTGGTGACATTTACATTCTTGCATATCATCGGCATCTAAGTGGGTAACATGCCCTGTTGTTTTAGTAAATCATCATACTTAATTAAATATGCAATATGATCAAGTCAATAAACTACAGATTATTTTATGAAATGAGGAGGAGATTTTAGATAAAAATGGTGTTTTTTTTTTTTTTTCTATAACTTGTGATACAGTTTATCACTAAAATCTATGTTCTGATTATCACTTAATTTTAAATCTAGCATTTAATATCACATTTATTTTTAACCTGCTTGTATTATGTTTACTTTTTTTGTTATCCCTTGTGATATTGCATCACCTTATTTTTATTCCAACACATTTATCAAATGAATTACATTATATATTTTGGTTAACTCTCTGGATGCTGATATATCAGCTTTAGCTATTTTTTCGAAAATTGCTGGTCTGGCGTCATTATTATCATTAGTATCCAAAACATCTTCAACAGTAGGTGGGGTGTTGATTCAGTACGATATGCTTAAAATAAAGTTAGAATAGCACCATACTTTGCTTAGTCATCTCAAAACACATCTTTGAGCCAAAAGTACACAAATTTTGAGGTCGGGAGCTACTTTCTCTCTTATCAATATTAATAATTATCATTGACTCCATGATTTAACAAAGCCAATTAATTGGTAAGGAGTAGATAAATCTGTATGCTGACTAATTATAATGTATAGTAAAGTAAGATTGATGTTGATTTGGTGTTGTGTATGTAGCATTGGTAATTTTCAAATATTTTTGACATCGGTTAGTAATTTGCTACAAAGCAAAAACATAAACCGATGACATTTTTTGTCGAATTTGTTTGGTAGTTGGATTCAATAATTTTCATATGAGGAAACAAAGAGTCTCATAAATATGTAGTTCGAAAACAAGATAAAACTGTATGTCCTGTTATATATATTAGAATATTTAAATCGTGATAATGTGGCGTCATTTGGTAATCAGCAATGGCTAAAAAATTTTCACATTCATTGGAAAAATCATTGCCACTTTTTGGTTTTTTGTTTGTTTCACTTAAACTAGTTATTTTGAAATCAAAACTTCACTCTCTTAAAATCTGCAATCTGACTTCATGATAAATTTAAATAATCACTGAATTCTGCTTTCATATTTAAATAAAATGATAATTTCCATTTAAAGAACTACTTTAAATTTGGTTTATAGCACACATGATGTAAAAAAATATGCAAAAATTCACAAGGACAAATTTAAGGTTACCATTTCATTTTCACTGGTCAAATATTTGTTCTGCTAAATTATAAGCATTGCACATAATATCTAACCGGTTGAGTAAACATATTTAGGCACGAAATTTTGACAGAATTTCATTATTTAGATCCACATACGTTAGTTTAATTAATGGTAGTTATTCAATACTTTGCTTTTCCTTAGTTTTGTTTTATTCATTCAGATAAAAATAGTGTGCTGAAAAAGAGTATTAAAATTAATATATACTCATATGAGAAGTTTGGATTTCAAATTTTTATGTAGAAAATTTGTGTAGTCTGTTAACAAATTTAGTGCTGATGACTTGCCTAAAGCATAAGCACACATATATTGGAGAGATGCTTTTGTTAGTCTGAGTTCATATGGTACCGAATATTGCCAAGCATTGCTATATGCTATCCAATTTTGTATATATGTTTCGTCTTCAGCACTCAATGCATTCCTATATTCTCTTTACTAATCACCATTAGATAAGTGTCATCAGTATTATTTTAATTTTCAAGGAATTGCATAATATTTATCTAGTAGAGTATCAGATTAAAGTATTGTTCTAATGATGGTTTGATGCTAAATTCATTCTCTGGTAAATTAAACTTAATAAAAGTCACTGAAACTGCTTGAGTTTTGTAGAAATGTTCAATAGTGTTTAACTTATATTAATATAACTATCAAAGGATTAATACATATTAAATAACTTTCATAACTATTGATCTGATTATAATGACACTTAATTTGTTTATGAAAAGACAACTCCTACCTCTATGGTAGCCCCCTCCTTATATCTGTACCCTTTCTGAAAATAGAGATTTATGATTACTTACAACTAGTTCTTATTATACAAGTTCATGTGCCTCATAATGGTTTGGAATAAGATGGTGAAAAAAATACCAAAGTATTTTAGTTCTACAAAATTATTTTTAAAAAATATAGTTGATAGCTATTTCGGCTCACTCCATCGTCAGAACTATACTTAAACTAACATTTGCTTATCTATATATAGCTGTGTAGAAAAGGTACACAATACATCTTCTCTCCTGTTTTAACGGCCTAGCTTGTTACTTTCTCACAATAAAACTAAATTTTCAAAAATTGTAAATGAAACAAAAGGCGGCTATGACAATAAGTTTACATGTGGGACAGAAGTGGTCATTACGGAAGCAAATCAGACCACCCCCCAGGAATAGGTTGGACTAATGGGGATGCTATTATATTAGTCTGTTCGTTAAGAATCCTTTGTGATAATTGATGTATAGACATCAATAGTGATTTCCAGCTGTTCCAAAGCCGTCATTCTGCAACCCTTACTACAAAGATGCAAACATTTGGGCGCTGAGTTTGAATTTATATTATGTGATTCCTTAATAATGTGATTAGCGAACTGTGAATCTGTTATTTTACTGTTTAATGATCTTACATATTCCTTAGCTCGAGTAGATATACTTCTATCTGTATGTCCGATATAAACGTATAGACATGAGGAAACATTAAGCATAGTTCTGACAATGACGTGAGCTGAGATTTTTTAAAAATAATTTTGTAGAACTAAAATACATTGCAATTTTTTTCACCATGTTATAATGGAGTTCTACCAAGTGAATGCCAATTCAATCAATAGTTTGGAATAAGGTTTAAAAAAAATGCATCAATGGTTTTTAGCAAGTTCTCATTTTGTTAGATGTCATAATTTTTGGTCATAAAATATCTTTTTGTTTTTTTTTTAGTTTTCAGATTTGTCAGTTCGACTTGCAGCTCCTTACCAGCTTCAACCCAAGCCTCACGTCAGCGACTTACAATTCGGAAAATACTTCACAGATCATATGCTAAAAATCCCTTTTTTCAAACAATTGGGAGGCTGGCAGAAACCGGAGATCATTCCGTTTGAAAATCTTGTTTTACATCCTGCTGCAAAAGTTTTACATTATGCCATTGAGGTAAAGTCACATTTTGATTATTATGAAGTTATAAAAAGAATAACACTATTATTCTTGAAAAAGAAAAACATATAAATGCAGAGGCTTGCATGCGGTTTTGTAATATAGAGCATAATAAGTTACTGAATAATCATTTATAAAAGTTACCAAAAAAATCTTATCTACTAAAATACTAATTAGGTTGCAAAATATAAATATTATAAATGGTAAGTATTCACTGTATCAATATTATCATTGCTAACCTTATTCTAATATTTACCAGCAATATTTTTTGCTGACTGTTTTGTGACTATGACTTTATGACTGACAATTTCTTAAATATTTACCGATCATTAATAGTATTAGCTACCGACTAAATAATTAATTGTCTAAATTAACTTTCAGTTGTAAATATAAATGAAGTGAAAATGGTTGTAAGAGATTTTTCATATCTTATTTTATTATATCGACTGAAGGTGCTTGATGGAATTTCAATATCAAATTTGAATTTTTACAACTTTGTATGATTCCGCATGTTTTGTCACTAACGACCTGGGTTTTGCCTTTTGGCATCTTCAGGCATTCTATCACACGGATGCAACAGAACTGACTGTGTGATAGAATGCCTGAAGATGCTGGAAGGCGAAACTAGGGTCGTTAGTGAAAAACATGTGGAATCATACAAAGTTGTAACAATTCAAATTTTCATATCCTTTTATTTTTTCAAATTGTTGGAAATTAAAGTGTACCTGTATATTGGGCACTGCTCATTTATAATGAAGTATGTTATATAAGATATTACACACACATGTAGAATGAATCATATGCTTTATAATGTTTTATAATATAATTACAGCTTTTTGAAGGAATGAAGGCATACCGTGGAGAAGATGGAAAAATCAGAATGTTCCGTCCCGATTTGAATATGGAACGCATGAACCTCTCCGCGGTCAGAACCGGTTTACCAACTTTTGACGAAGAAGAAATGATCAAATGCATTAGTAGACTTATATCCATTGATCAAGAATGGGTTCCTCACTCCCGTTCTTCCAGTCTTTATATTCGACCGACGTTTATCGGAATCGATGTGAGTGTAATTTTATACTTATCTTAATGAAACCCTGTGAAATAATCACATAAAGTTATATCTTAAGTGATTGTCATTTCATCACACTAAGATACTATCTTAAGCTGTATTTTTATTTATAAAAGCATCATTCTCAAATCAAAATCATCGAATGATGTAACAATATTGCTCATTTAAACATGATTATGCATTGAATAAAATTTTTCGGAGTGAGCATCAGATATATTTATGTTATTTTCTCGGATGGGTCTTCTTTACTCGCAGTGCAATGTTTTCAAAATAAATTCACAAAGATAAATTTGATTAAGTAACTTGTTATTGCTCAGTGGTGTGTTTCACACTAACTTATTTTGAAATTGAAATTAATATTTGTAAAAATATGGCAATGTTTATAAATGTGTCAATATCGATTCATATCTCAATATTGTTCCAAAGGTGGATTGTACTTGTGGGATAGTAATGATTTTATCCTTATAACATAGTTAAATTGATAACAAAAATTGCAATATTATAAGACAATACATTTATAATTTATTTAGTATTTTTTTATACTAATGTTATTAGCCGTAGACTAAATATCAATTCAAGGATATAAATGTGGTTATTTAACAATCAATAGTTTGAAATTTTATAAAAAAGTTCAGATATAATATATGATTACCACAGTGCCGAGCTCTTAAACTTAGAAATATTCTCGCATCTGACAACTGACTCTACTATTTATTGACATGCCTTAAGAACATATTTATACATATTTAAATATATCTTCTCCCATAAATTCAATGATTCTGAATAAAAATAGCAAATTTATTGTTTGCGTGTAAGATATCAAATGAGACTATAACAACAACTAATTTTTAGGGTTGAGATTCAATTTTTTTATTAAAATGTAAAAATATATTGGATGTATTGAATTATTAATATACTATAATATATCAATAATTGATACTGATGAATCATTTATTGCAGCCTACCCTGGGAGTAGCATCTTCAGAATCTGCATTACTTTATGCCATACTTTGCCCAGTCGGGGCATATTTCAAAGCGGACGGAGCAGTTTCATTACTTGCTGATCCGCAGTACACGAGAGCCTGGCCCGGCGGTGTGGGTGATAAAAAAATGGGTTCAAATTATGCGCCGACTCTCGACATACAGAGTAAAGCTGCAAAGAAAGGACTTCACCAAGTGTTATGGCTCTATGGAGAGGACAACCAACTTACGGAGGCCGGTACTATGAATATCTTCATGGTGTCGCTGGATGAAAATGGAGGTACAAATATACTTTTTTGCATTTCACTATATTTTACATTATTATACTCAATTTTTTCTTCATTTGAAGCACTAAGATTATTATGTCGGTCACAACGATTCGTCTTCTCTCAAACGTTAAGTTAAATCACAAAAAGTTCTCTTCGTAAATAAGCTAAAAAGTTCTCTCTGAAAGTAACTATGGTAAAAAATAATGTTGAGACTTTCTATTAAGATAAATTCTTTTGAAGATTTTTTTTAAAAGAATTTATCTTGCCTTTTAAAGATTATTTATTATGCTGAAATTAAATGATGTTTATGTTGTAGGAATATCTTCATGTGAATTAAAAATTAAAGAAAACTTCTGCGAAATAGCAATACAAATATTTATTAAATAAAATTGGTTTAAGATTTCCACATATTAAAACACTACTCCATGCTCTTTTTAAGAATTGTATGATTAGTTTTGTATCACCTTTCTGATAAACTCTGTCCATTAATTATTTAATCATTATTATTTTATATGTAGGAAAATACAATTTCAAGATAGATTTCAAGGCGTAATCTTTAATAAAAATTTGATTGGCAGTCAAATCAGAAGTCGAAAGGTTTTTAGGTATTTCACTCTACTATTGTTTTGTAGGAATTGAATTTGTAATTTTTGAGGGATTACAAACATGACTAGAGAACAAACTATAACATAATAATGCCATTGACTCTATTCTCAGATTCTTAGAATAATTTATTTTCTTTACTACCGAGTTTTATACAATAATATGATTTCTTCACAATAATATTGTTAGTCAATTATCATGCGATTATATTATTATATTATACGTCATAGATGTTTTGATAGTGAAGAATCCCATTCTCCAGAAGTACGACACACTCTTATCTAATTTTCAAATTTGATCAAATATTTGTCGTTTCTTTTTGAAAACAAGGTTATTACGTAGCATGTTATTTTCTAACAGAGATAACACATTTTTTATCAAAATTTGTTTTCGCAAATTTTTAAATACATAATATAAACATCAAAAAAATTAGCATGTGAGGTGTGATTAGATAACAGTTCATGTGATAGTAGTCGATTCAACGTTTTATTAAATTACGAATTCTTGTAATCGATCTAGCGCCATCATAAATCTATTCTCTAATCTTGAGATTAAATATTTTATTAAATTGATAAATTTTTCTGATTTAAATTTTTAAACTTACTGAATAAATAACCTGCAGATTAACGTTATCAAAGCTTACATTTTTAGATTCAAAAATCGTTATATTTAAAAATATTTTCTGTCACTGCATAAATCAAAATTTAAATGTGTCTAAGGAATCTAAAATATTTTAAATAATAAAAACACATTTTTTAGTACTCCACAATATATTTTTTGACCAGGACCGATTTCGTTCATCACAAGCATTATCAACTAAAGAAACCGGTCCTAATCAAAAAATATATTGTGGAAAGAAGTACTAAAAATGTGTTTTTATTATTTAAAATATGCCTTTCCATCAAGATGTGACAGTTACACATAAAAGAATCTAAAATATATAATTGTTTTTTAATTTGTTTCTGAAATAATAATTAAAAAAAAAACATGAAATACAAGCACAGATTATGTAACTCATCATTTTTGATTTCATTGAATTTTTATATAATTTTATATCATTTTTGTTCAAAAAATACATTGCTGTAGACACATGTCGATGTCAACGGAGTAAAGAATACAGAGAAAATACTACAAAAAAAATTTATTGACAAATTAATAACTAGTATCCTAAGTAGTAATCCTAAACCAAATTATAATTAGAACCATACACTTTGTCGACCAATACATTTACCGTGAACAAAATAATGTTGCAAAATAACCTTGATTTTTATCATTATAATGTTGATCTGTCTTAATATTGTGATATTTTTTTTTTGATTTATTTTTCCACGAATATGATAAATGATAAAAAACATCTATTCTGTTATTATCTAAGTATATTTTGTATTTCTTTAAATTGTTGAAGGAATGAATTTTTCTGTATATTTTTTTCATGGACAATCCTAACTTTTCTCACCATGATCAAAAGTGTGTTAAAAAAACTAACTGAAAATAAATTGTAAAAATGAATAATTGAATCTTATTAATTGTTTATTCTTGGTGAATAGATACTACAAAGAACACATTTTTAGTACTATTTTTGATCTTTTTGTGAGAAAATCAGTGTGCTTATACAAAATAAATTTTTGAAAACTCAAATGTGAGTTGGCGCCTTCAGTCCACGGTGATTTGACTGTAAAATGTATTTTCTAGGAACTGTTTAATTTTAAAGATGATAATTTTCTTTATCTTTTTTGAGTATCACAAATTGATCAATATTTTGAATGAAATATCAAATAAAATTTAGAGGAAAATTGTTAGTCTTTTACATATTTCAGTCATCCACATTAAAATTTGATAATATTGAATCTTCTGACGCAAATTGTGAATAATTTAATAACTCAATTTGAGGTCATAACTTATGTTATTGTATTAAAATAAGAGGATAAACATGTTAAAGATAACACCCAATTCACTTGTTGTCGAGCAAAGAATATGTTAAACATAATTATATCAATCATTTTTATATTTAAGAATATATTTAAAATATTTTGTTTATATTTTTGGTGCCATTTCAAGGATCAACAAAAATTACACAATTAATACTAATATATCCGTTCGGGACTCACAATTAATATTTTTTTTTTCAGACAAGGTTTTATCTACTCCACCCTTGAATGGACTCATTTTGCCAGGAGTGACGAGGCATTCGATTCTTCAGCTCGCTCGTCATTGGGGAGACTTGAGGATTGTGGAAGCTCCGATTACTATGAACCAAATTATTGAACTCACCAATGAGAATCGGGTAAAGCATAATTCTTTGTTAATCTGTGAAATGTATTAATCCAAATTTCCTTTTTAGAGATTTCTTTCTTCAAATAATGTCTCCGATGTTGGCTTTTTAAACTAGTATCTCACAAAATAAAATGCACAATGAATAGTTTTTGTTTTATTTTGTAATTTTCTTGTGATCAATTTGTTATTATTAATTTTTAGCCGTTTCTAAATTGACTTCTTGTTTGGTTATTTTATTATTAGCTGTTGTTGGACTATAATAAATAATTACTAAGCAGGATGGTGTCCCATTTGATTTTCACGTGGCTTATGTTGCTAAATTTTATTGTGAATATTTTGGCGGCTCCTACGTTCTTTTAAAAATTAACATACAATGGATTTTTATAGCGTCAATGTTAATAACAGTGTCCTATCAATGACATTTATGAATAATAATAAAAAATTACATAAAAATCTTAACACTTCCCACATTCAAATATCATCGGTTAATGTTATTGTATGTTTGTAATAAGTCAGTAAATAATTTATAAAATATAAAGCTTCTAACAATCTTACAGATCAGAAAAAAGGCAGATTGATTTTGATTGTGAAGTAGCTCTCTACGGATCTTGGAGAATAAATGTATCAATTGAATCTTTGATTTTCTCTCCATTTTAAGTATTTCATTTAAATTTTCGATAAATACATGAACAGAAAATATTTTTTTTCAATTGATGAATACTTTGTGAAATTAAACTCTTTCTCATCAGTATATATTATTTTATATTAACTTTAAATGAAATTAAATTGCTGATTTTGCATATTATTAGAATTTTACGGTTTATTGTAAACTTTTGTTATCATTTTTATTTACAGTGTATTTTCCATATGACACAAATTGTATTAATCCACCTTAGTTTAGTAAAAGTTAACTGAAAATATTGCAAATGAAATATCACAGAATAACAAAACATAACAGAATATTTTCACTCAGCTTACTTTTGATATAAATTTTAAAGCCAGGTACATTTGTCGATTTTTACAGCTGCTGGAGCTGTTCGGATCTGGTACCGCATGTGTAGTCAGCCCGATCGGATTAATCAATTTTATGGATGATGATATTAAGATTCCTACCGTTGAGCAGCCTGCGCCGTTTTACAGGAGAATCAGAGACACTCTCACTACCATTCAATATGGACACATTGAACATCCCTGGGCTCGGCCAATCTGATCACTGAAAAATTGCATTAAACAGCTCATGCATTATATAAGTCTTCTTGCTATCTGAGGTGAAGCTTCATCGGCTGTAAATACTTGAAGGGTATCTATGCTAATTCATCAAAAGAATTGATATTTTTGTTTCAATTGTATATTGATAGCCAGTGAGCTATATTTTAATGTTTCCATTTGGAGCAGTTGAACTTTAATATAATTTATTAAGTTTTATTTAAATTTCATTTCTATTTGTAAATAATGCTAACATATATATTTTGTGTGCGTCAATTCCATCAGTAATAATTTAAGTTTTTCTATCAGTAATATTTATTATTCATTCTCTGCACTCAGTCTACAAATTGAAAGCAATATTGCAAATATAAGTCTAGGAATAAATACATCAATTGCTCGTCAGCTCTGATGATATACCGTTATTGATGGCATTAAACTAGGAATTTATTGTCAATGATGATATGATATTTTATATAGAAATTAAATAGTTCGAGCTGATATCATATCGCATTTTTTTTATTATTAAAGGCATTAATAACAAGCTCACTATATATTATAGTATGCCTATTTATATTTTAAGCCGTAGACAAATTTTCAGAGTAAATTAACAATTACAATAAATTAAAGCTGTTTAAAAATGTATGTAAAATGTATATACAATATAATATAAGAATGAGTGATTAATAAATTTAAAAAAGATTTCCTCATAATAATACTTCTACTACTTCTGCAATCGATACAAGTCGATATTTTCATAATATGAAGTGAACATCTATCTGCTTGTAGTTACCGTTCACCCAAAGGAAAATGTTATTTTTGTTGTTCTGGATTGGTCGGCTTTCACTTGAGGGAACTCCATTACAATAAGCCGAAAGAAAATGTTTAGTTTCACAAAAATTATGTGATATAATTTATAGCTGTTTTGGCATCACAAATTTGTAAATTTTCAAAAATATTTCCATACACTTTTTATTAAAAGAGGAAATAATATTACAAATGGTTGTATTGGATTTTGAGATTGGTTTATTGGGAGTAAATTGCGATAAAGATAGTTAGCTTCCCACTTTATATGTCTAAATATTTATTATAAATTATAACATCCACACAGAATAAATTTTTGTAAGGATCGCTAGATTTAAGTGTCAAAGGAATCTTATAATATATGTAGTTACGGGGATATGACATTTTATTATTTATGTGTGACAAATACAGTGTTATAGATAGCGTGTTATTCTCGAGCATTATTGGTTTTGAAACAAATAATACTTCCTCTAGAAGTGAAATAAGAAAATAAATCTTTAAAAGTGTTTTTCAAATCAACTTGCATGTAAGTAATCCATACAGTTTAATGAAAACTATATAGTGCCTAGTATAAATGATTTTTAAATATTTTGTTTACTGTCTGAATGTTTTTCTGCGGGCTCCTCCTAATACACTATTATTTAAATACTGTTTGTATAAAATAAGATATGTATTTTATATTATAATATAATTTTCATAAATTCAATTTGACATTTTATGATATGGACAGAAACTCTGTATCCAACAGTATTATTTAAACACTCATGAAAAAGTCTTTTTATTTATATGTGTTCAATTTAATAAATAATTTTATTCACCGATCTGTTGAATTTTAAAACTGTGTTTTTGAACATCTTATAAATATTTCTGAATCCTAACGTTCACCCTTTATTTGCTGATGAAACTTATGAATGCTTACTGTGTACCACTTTTATTGTAAAGTAAAATTTTATTTCAGATGAAGTATTTCAGTAAGTCGACCGTTTTGGTTAAAAACAAATAATGCTAATAAATAGTTGATTTTTACATTCTTAATGCAAAATTTTTATCAACAAATTCAATAAACTGCTGACCCTATGTGGAGATAGAGTTATCTCAAGTAATTTACACTTTTTGAACAAATTAAGACAACTCTTCGGCGACATCCTGTATTGATAATTTTAGTTTTGTAAATTTTGAATTCAAGAATTCAATAAAAAAATATCATGTATTCTTTTAGTCAGGCAGCGATATTGGTACATGTGTGTTTTAAAATATTTATGTAAAGCTCATTATGAATTTGTACAGACAATAAAAGTATGTAGAAAATTTTGTTGTGATTATTATTGACGTTAGGTATTAAGTTATTTTTCATCTAAATATGTTTTGAAATTACAATTTTTTTCTTAAAGGGAATATAATGGTATCTCTCACACAGCTCTTGCTTACAGCAGTTTTGTACATACACAGCGCACTTAATTCTGCCTTAGCGCAAAGGATATGTTCAAGGCTTCACTGTCAGAAAAAAACGATGTAAAAAAAGTTTGAGTGAATATAGAAAAATGAGAAATTATTAATTAGGAATATCAATAATTATCAAACATAAAACTTTTTTCAAGCATATCAACTCCCAATATAAGTACGGTCCCACAAAGCAGATCTATCAATGCCCCAGGTATAAGCGAAAAACCCATCTGAGCCCTTTTTTTAAATGACCGGCTTTTTGCATAAACTACACCTAAACAGCTAGCATTAAAATATTTATATATATTATAGATTTGAAAAATGATCAATCATTTTATTGATTGAATTGGCATTTACTTGGTAGAACTCCATTATACATGGTTAAAAAACAGCCATGTATTTTAGTTCTACAAAATTTAAACAATACATAGTTGATAGCTATTTCGACTTACACCTTCTTCAGCAGTATGTTTGAATGTGCATTCATTTATCTATATATAGATGTATTGAAAATGTACACAATACTTCTTCTCTTCTGTTCTAACACCCTAGTTTCATTTTGTGCTAATAAATTCTGAAATATGACACACCGATTTTATGCATTTCTCAAAGTGCGAATTAATTTTGGTTTTTTGGGGAATAACCGTAAATAGTGAATAAGTAACTAAGATGATTCCTTATGATTCACCATTTTCTTTAGAATGTGGATATTTAAAATATAATGTAACACTCCACTTGAAAATTTTAAACTTTACAACATTCATACTTCTGAACAGAAATTTCTAAATCAAATTATTAACATGTGGGAAATTGTTCCAAAACCACGAGCACCAAAGTAAAAGCCAATGATATTGACAAATTGCATTGGGGACCCAGACAAGGTCAAGATTGAATATGTATATAGGGGCATAGACAGAATTTATCCCTATATAAATATTCAGTATTGTAATACTCATCATTAACAAATATATTTTTGTCTAATTCTCACTAAATGAAGAAACATAAATTATATTGAATAATAAAGCTCATTCAAGCTTCATTTGGAAGTTATTATTCACGTTAACAAGTATCATATTTCAATGTAAAAATCCTTCTTCAAATGTATGAAAATTATAATCAATATTGGGTGATCACTTTTTTATAAAAGATGCTAATATTACTTAACCCATTCTCTGTTGAGCCAGGCTAAGGGTATACCATCTCCGTTGGTGTTTGGCAAATTTATCGAGCAATCAGAACAAATTGGGGCATACTTTAACACAAAAATCAGCTTCCACACAACAGTTTTGACAGTGATAACACTATTATATTTTGAAGTATCATCTATACATACTACAATCAGGAATAACATCAGCTGACATTTTAACAGTTTAGGATTCTTTACAGGACTTTTATTATGATTAACTTATAAAATTCAGCTTGGAGATACTGGTTCCCAAACATTTTATCAGATCGATATATTTTCTCCTGAATTTCTGAAAAATTGTGGAAATAGTACTACAAAGTATAATATTGTTCCATGATATAATATTATATGTTAGTCAATAGTTATTCTATACAATAATCACAAAGAATCAAAGTTTACGAAAGAGCACCAATCGATGATCGATGGAAGAAAAGAGGAAAAAAACCATTTTATTTAAAAATCTACTGATGCACATATTAAAATAAATTCTTATTATTAGTTAACAACATCGATACCAAAAAACTACCTATTCAGGTAATGTAAGTAAAATCATGTGAGTAAATCATTTTACCTGTGAATATTTCAACAATATATTTTTATATATTTAACCTGTTCCCTGCTGAGCTACATCCGAAACCTACCAAGGCCGAATAATTCAACGAATTAATTCAGTAGTTTAGGTGTTAAACAAACTTTTGGAAATTATTAGGATAAATTTGAATCCAAAAATACTTCTTATTTAATGGGGATGCCATATTCCACATGGATGAGAGTGTGTTCAGATGAATACAATTTTTATTGTATGAAAGAAGATTTGGCTTGACCTTACTTGGTTGACTTATTATTTTTTCTTTCAATTTTGAATGTTATTATTTTTTTAAATTTTTTCCACGTTGCAAAAGCAATAAACATATAATTTGTAATTTTTTGTAACATAAAAATTTAAATATGTACCAAATAATTAAAATTAATGATTGGTGCTAAATATAAAATATCACTATCAAATGTCACTTTAAATATTAAAAAAATATATTATATTCTTAGATGTTAAAAAATGTCAAAAATGATGTGCTTTAAAAGAAAACAATTAGTGTATATCATCAAATCAACTTTCTTTACTCATTTTTACGCAATATTGCTCATTCATTTTTTTGAGAATGCTACATTATGATTGCTTCCACACATTTTTGATTTTACCGATATTTAGAAATGATTTATTTAAACAATTCGTATCAAATAGAATTTTATTTTTGATGGATCTAATATTACTAACATATTTTAAAAATATTGATTTCAACTGAACTTATTCATGCTATCATTAATATTCACATATGAATTATTCATATAGAAAACAAAATTAATATAATATTACCTATCAAATATTAGAAATTAATCCCCACACAGGGCTACATCGAGCCTACATAATTTTAAAAAACACCAGGATCCTAATGCATAGGTTCCCAAAGTATCCTTCCTGGGAAGCCTTGAGGGAGTAGGGGATCCCTGAGAAGCCAGAAGGGGTGCACGAGGTGCTAATATTTATAACCTTTTAAGAATATTTTATTGCCAATAAAGAACTGCAAAGTATGAAAATATTGGTTACATATATCAGGTTCGATTTTCTCATTGAATTATTTAATAAATTTTAATTACTGAACAATTTAAGTATCGGCGTATCTATAACACAATGTTTAAGTGTATAAAAAATAAGTTCATATATTTTTCTGTTTTATTTATTTAAAAAAAGGTAAATTTCCAGGGGGGCCTTGTGTAAGTTCGTGTCTGAAAGATGGGCCATGGGTCAACTAAGTTTGTCTTGTAATGTCCTAATGGGATGAAGTACAGCAGAACCTTGATTATGCGGATTGATCATAATCGTCCTGTGTAAAATATAGGTCAGTTATCATCCAAATTTGATACGCATTGAACGTTTGTTTCTTGGAAAATTGATCACGATTTAAATATTTATTTTTAATATAACAAGTTTAATATTAAACATTCATTCCAAAACTGAAAAAACATCAAAATTTCATAGATAAAAGAAGAAAAATGTTGTTATTATTAGACAATGCTCCTTCCCATCCATCTATTGAAAGTTTAAACTTGGTAAAATTTGTATGGTAAATTTTCTTAAACTAAACACCACATCGTTAATACAACCGATGGATGAGGTTGTATTAGAAACATTCAAATGCTTATATATAAAACAGATACTTCGACAATTATTGTTAGCAGATGAAAATAATGAAGAAACCGTTATCAGTTCCACAAGACAATAAATTTTAAAGAAGTGAAGTGGTTTCATAGTTAAAAAGAGTACAATTCAGGACAACGTGCTTATATTTTAAACAATATGTTTTAAAAATATTCGTGGTTTGGCAGCATCGGAAAGAAAAGCTAGCTTCAAGCAGAAATCGATAATTGATTTTTTCAAAAAAATTAAATAAAAATAATATTAAAGCTATTTATTAATCTAAAGAAATAACAATGATTCATACTGAATATACTTGCTTTTCCTGTTAATTGTGTTTTTTTCGATTGTCTGGATTTGTTCTTATCCGGACTGTATTCATCCCTAATTGTTAGTCCGGATAATCGAGGTTCTATTATATGAAATTAACCGCTATTTAACATTTTTCTTGAAATACTGGCCATTAAACTACTGGCGAGTACAGTAATATAATGGCCACTAAACTACTGGCCATTAAATTACTGGCGAGCCATCGCGTAAAATATTGCTATTACAGATAATTTAAAAGACATTCAGTTTTTTTATTGATTTTTAATTTAAAACAAAAATCGGCTTTTAGAGAGTTTTTATTGTTGATTGCCATAAGTACTAACATCATAATGTTCTGAGTTATAAATTGTATTAGAATTTTGAATTATTTCCTAATCAAACAGAGCAGAGCAGCAGAGAGTGGCGATATAATAATAAAAAAAAAATTTAACATACATAATATGTAATGAAATAACAACAAAAATTTACACATTGATTCAATAAAACAAGTTTTCCAGGAAAGTTCAATCAAAATTATTATTTTTCAAATATTCACATGAATATACATATATTGATTAATTTACGATATCGACTGAGTTTCAATATTGAACTTGAATTGTAAAAACTATCTACACTTCGTCAATAGTTTGAAAAGTTCCTGATTTCGTATTAATGATATAAAATTTTCGAAATGATAATTTTACAAACATTACAGCTAATGATTTTATGATTAAAGGATTTAAAAAAATGAAATATCATTAAAATGTCATCAGGCAATTTGATATTAGATATAAGTACTTACCTACTTATTTTTATTTGGTGGGTTACATTTATGATTATAGGTGACGAAGGTTAGACTTTAAATTTTTATTCTAAGCTCAAAGTTGAGATTAGAATGACTGTATATGTTATGATTTCCCGAATGCATTAGAGGCAGAATGTTAGTTGTTACTTACAGAAAATTTTTAAAATACGTGACCATATTTGGAATACACTGATTTAGAGTTACAAAAAGCATATTACTGGTATATGCGGCATCATATAATATGGTGGAAACGCTTTACACGTAAAAATATTTTTTGTGTCACTTTTAAGGTGTTAACTGTCACTTCATGATGGAAAGGCATTATATTTTAAATAATAAAAACACATTTTTTAGTACTTATTTCCACAATATATTTTTTGATCAGGACCGGTTTCGCTCATCGCGAGCATTGAGCATCAGTTGATAATGCTCGCGATGAGCGAAATCGGTCCTGATCAAAAAATATATTGTGGAAATAAGTACTATACAAATGTGTTTTTATTATTTAAAATATATTTTTTGTGTGCTTATTTATCTGTGTATATGTATTGAATCTCTATACGAAATATCAGTCAAAGTGATAAATATATTGCAACAAAAATTCCATAATTGAAAAGAAAATTCGCTATTTTTAAATTTTAAAAAATATAAAACTTACAAAGATGAAACCTTGGTAAATTTTAGCACAACGTAATCGGCTATAAAAGCAGTTTTCTTTCAGTACAAAACAGGATCACAAAATTGATAAAATTGTTGATAAAGAAAACTTAGTGTATTTGCACCACACAATTTTTGCTGAGCGGCGTAAAGTATAGTATGTTGAGTTCTCGACCTAGCGGCCAACATAATTCTAATGAAATATTGCATAATACATGTTTAAAAACGCGTTTTTTTCATATTATACCGGCACATTTTTATTGCATTTATAATGTTTGAACAATAACTTTTGAAAATTGTATGCTTCGTTTCGCCTTATTTTCATAATAAACTATTACATTGATACGGACTCGGAATACATCCTTCGAGTGAATATGAATACTTGTTTTGTAAATGAATCTAATTGCCACCCTACCGAGACTCTTTTTTTATTTACTCTGCATTATTATTTTTCATCAAAGCTAAGCAATATGTGGATTTCAACCCCTATTTTCTTACGAAAAACATACTGATTCTATCCACCATTTAGACGTAACATAATTTTGTTTTTGAAAAAAAAGCCATATTTTGAAATATTGTGTGTGTGGGTACCGAGATTATTAAGTTTACGAAATAGCAAAAAAGTTAATCATGTAGACAATATTTTTTTTGAATTGGATGTTTATATAAAACTTGATCTCTTTCTGATTGCGATCCATTCATTTACAGCGCATGCTATGTTTAAATATACCGCGGGCAATTTCGATTTATTTTTTAGCAGACTGCGTTTGACAAGGCATCGGTATGGACGTCAGTCTTTTGGGAGGAAAAGACGTTTACATTCCGCTTTTTATTGACGATAATAACGCATATGAAGGTGCATCGCAAATTTTGAAAGTAATAAGGCCTTCGTGGATAAAAGAAAATGTGTTATTCAAGGTTGGCATAATTCATAATTCCTCAAAAACATTGAAATATACACATTCTATTTTTGGGTATATCCTTCCAACCAGCTTCTAACTGGATTTTAGCATGAATGACATGTAAATATTTATATCGTTTTTTGTTGTTGCTTATATTTTAGGTATTCACCGACGGCATTACAAATAAACTAGTGGGGTGCTTCTATAAAATAAAAGACGAAGTGGATTCAACAGACGTAGTATTGGTGCGAATTTATGGAAACAAAACGGATTTACTTATTGACAGAAAAGCTGAATTAAGGTATTTTAGTAAAAAAATATAACGATGTTTTCTGACAGACTTGAACTAAATTAACATACACGAGGCTGTTTAAACGTTGAGTGGTGTGGATCGATTATGAGAATTATGACAAATCGTCTCTTATCGATGTGACCCAAGCTTCCGCGTAATAATAATTTACATTTTGCCTGCTTTGTCGATTTTATATAAATATTTACATTTCGTCGATAAATGTTTTACTAGTGCATACAAATATCGAAATCACGCAATAAACGAAAATTCCAGCCCAGTTATGATATTTTGAATACTTCGTTGAATGTATATCAATTGATCTCTTCAAAAATAGAAATTATATCAACATTTTATTAGTTTTTCTACTTCATATTCTCACAAGTTTGGCACTTTCACTCTGCTGCATTCGATGAGTTAATACAAAGATTTTAGATTGTCTATTTTATCGATTTTTATTTATATAACGTAAATTCGGAGAATCAGTACCTTTGTGCGGTATACGTATGTATATAAATCACACCTTTTACATAATTACGCAAAATGCTATAGTACCAAAGCAGCATCGTAGGAGAAATGTTGTGGCTAATAAGGAATAACTTCCAATGTTGTAAAATATCATTCAAGAAAATTCTGAATCATTATCTCGAGAAATCTTCATATCCATTCGACATAGTTTCATTTAAAACATATTCTTAAATATTTGTAGTTATTTTAATATAATTGAAATTTGTGTCACGAATGTTCGCGTGGACGAGCATGCTGGCAGTGTAACATGGCGATGTCGTGAATAAATTTCGACATCGAAATGGTACTCATTATCATTTTTTTCAATTGTCTATATCCACGTTCTTTTTTAATATTCTTGTAACGAACTCTAAATTACATAAAAATCAATCAATCAATAGTTCAACATTCCATACGAGCTTTTGGTGGAATTTCTATATTATTAGATAGCATCGTTTTTCGTAATAGTTCATTCAAAAGAATATATTATGAATATTTCATCCTTTATACATTAAAATCATCCAATAGATGATAGTTGACTCTTGGAAGTAACACCCAAGCTTAAGTTTCCTAGTTATTTTGGATTAAAAGCTTTAGTAAAACATGTAATAGATTTACCAAATAGAAGTTCAATGCTAGATATATAGGATATGTATATGGGATAGGGTAGGTTGATTGAGGTAATAATAATATAAATCTAATTGCCAAGAACTTTAAGCAATTCATAGCTGTCAGTAATAATTTATATTTGAATTTAAATTTTTTGAAGTAATATTTAATACTTTAACGCAGCTTGTCTGTTGAAAACATACTATCATTAGTTTTCGGAGGTTATCAAAAATTATTACTTTTTCTGACGCCTTCAAGTATTATTATGATAATGATCAGATAAATATGTATTTAATGTAGTGTTGTATTATTATAAAAATAAACCTTAAACAAAAAAATTGTTTTTTTGTAACCAACAATAATTTAATCTTTTTAAGATTATTTTAATTGAACAAGGTTTCTTTTATCATTAAATTGGTTTCCTGCCTAATTTAGATGGCATAAACCAATCTTGGTTGTTTTGTTATTTAACATTTTGTCTCATCGTTAGAATATGTAAAAACATAAAGATATTTTATAATGGTCTGCCTATGAATGATTACCTACCCTCACTGAAATCAATATTTTAGGCAAGAGTTAAATATATTGTGGTGAAATGTGATGTTTGACAGGGCTTAAAACATCAAAAATTGAGTGAAATATTTTTATGGATGTCCATTAATGAGATCGGGATAAATAAGGTTTTCTGTAGTATTAAACATTCTTTGTGAAATAACTGAGCTTAATGCTGCTATCACAGGCATAAAAGTGATTTCACTTTTAAATCAAATTATTCAAATATTGTATTTCTTTTTTCACTAGAAATTTAAAGCTATTAAATAAAAAAGGTCTGGCACCTTGCTTATACGCCGTATTCGAGAATGGACTGGTGTACAAATATGTTTCCGGAGTCACTCTCACCGTGGACAGTGTGGTCTTACCAACAGTATGGAAGCTTGTAGCTCGCCAAATGGCTATGATGCATAAAGTACGACTAGATCCTGAGGTATAAAAAATTTCTAAAATTTCAAAAATTGTTAAAAACTGTTATTAAGACTTCAACTTCAAAATTTTGAATGTTATTTTACCTTATCAATATTGTACGTTACTGAGATTAGCTGCACATTGAGACAGTTCTGAGTTGCGCTTTCCAAATAACTATCGGTTATTTATCGGTATTTTAAAAATAGATATCCTTTTTTTTATGAGTTAGTTTTTCAGATTCCGTTTTTATTTTATTCCTAATAGTAATTTTAATGTGATGACTGTAAAAAACTGAACTGAAAGACCCGTGAAAGTAATTACATGTAAAATTGATGCAGAGCTTAAAATAATAATATTGCCAGAATAAAACCAAGAATTGATTGAGTTCTGACGATGGCGTGAGCCTAAATAGCTATCAACTATATTTTATAAAAAATTTTTAGAACTAAAGAACTAAAATACATTGCTATTTTTTCACAGTGTTAAAACCATGAAGCCAATCCTGTGACACTTCAGTGTGATCCGCATTTACTTATTCAATGTGAAAGTTTCAACTGACTTTATATATTAAATGCGTTCAGTAATAATAAGTTGCTTCTTAATACATGTACAATACATGATCAATCCTACCCACTTATGTGTTAACATATAATAATATCTCCAGATCGCACATGCTGTTATGAAATAATGTAAATAAACCAAGGCTGCTCATACTAGCTTTTTGATCTTTTGTATTACACAGTCAATATATGGAACATTTTGAGAAAGTGAAGGAACATGTCAATCTTATGAAATATTCTTGACTGTATGTTATTCCATCAATATTTGTCATCTTTAAGATAATTTCTATTGTGATTAATAATGACGAAGAATCGGTTGTTGTTGGTAAATAAGGTCTTTGTCAGTTGTTATGATTTCCATGTTGATATTTTTTACTTGTAGAATAATAATGTTAAAATCGTGACATTTCTTGCATAGCAGTCCAAATGAACATGGGAACCAGGTTAAATTATCAATAAAAAAATTATATTTATGTCCCGAATATAATCATTTTTCATTTCTATATTTTATGATTATAGATATCTTGCAAACCAGTTCTATGGTCTAAGAGTGAAAAATTCTTAAGCCATGTTCCTGAATTATACAAGTGTCCTGTTAAGCAGATAAGGTAAAGATTGTTGTTATTGTAAAATCTGTTTCAATTTACAAGCACAGTAAATTATTATTGCAGTTTCATATAAAAAAAGATTATTAATAGAAACCTGTTTTCAACAACAACAAAAAATCACTCAAGTCTTATTAACATCCAAAACTTGTTTGGGAAACAATATGTTTACTCTATTTATCTATATACCTATGTGATGTATCTAGTCAAACTAAAAAAACTTGTTTTGTTGCAGATTTGAAGATACGATTCGACCATTACCCGAGCTAAAGAAAGAGCTGCATTATTTGAAAAGCCATCTTATGAATGTTGGAAGTCCTATTGTATTTGCCCACAATGATCTTTTACTGGGCAACGTTATTTACAATGAAACTAAGCAAAAAGTAACATTCATAGATTATGAATACGCAGATTATAACTATCAGGCTTACGATATAGGGAATCATTTTGCAGAATTTGTAGGTAGGACGGTTATATTATTTTATTATTGCTTGTGTAAAAAAAAACACATCTGAAACATGTATATGACATCAATCCTTCAATCGCAAAAATTTGGCTTTATCAGCCATCAAATATTTTCCTCTAAACATCTTTGAAAAACGTATATTTGTAAAAAACACTCTTAGAAAATATTTTAAATCATTAATTCATGTGAGTCTTCGTAGCTAAACAAAATGCAAATATTATTTTCTGCTCAAGTGATTTCAAACAGAGATTCCAAAAAATGTATTCAAGTTGACAAATTCTTGTGAATTTTTTTTTTTAGGTTTATCTGATGTGGACTATTCTCTTTATCCAAAGAAAGAGTTTCAATTGCCATGGCTTTCAGAATATCTCAGCGAGTACTTAGATCGGGATGTAATGATCCATGAAGTTGAAGAACTTTATGAACAAGTCGGTCAATTTGTCTTGGCCTCACATTTCTTTTGGGGAATTTGGGCACTCATACAAGCTGAGCACTCCAATATTGATTTTGATTTCATCGAGTGAGTATTTTTGTTTAATTAAAATGTTTATTCCTTCAATTCCAGAGTATTTTTCAAGCTCACACTGTTTCACCATCTGCCAGTTATTATTTATGTATTGTGTAACATGCATTCTGAGTCAAAATTTCAATAACATCTTTTTTTCTGTCTTACAAACTACATTTATTCAAATGCAAATTTCAATTGTGAGGCTGTGTTTAATCAAGCACATATATTACTATTAATATAATGAATATTGATAAAAAATACACAAATAAAATTCTTTGAATTCTAAAGTTACTTTGATATTTGAATTTGATATTCGTAAAGAAATGTAGAAGCCGCTTGTTTAATTAGCAATTTAGAAAATACAAAAATGTTAAAAATACTTCTGCAATTTTAAATCTTAGCAATATTTTCTGAATTTTACAGATATGCTGGAATTCGATTCAAAGAATACTATGACAAGCGTGACACATTCATTAAAAATAGTACCAGTTGATGTACATTCGGTTACGGAGTTAGCATACAATGGATGTGACTTGATGAAATGTTTCTGGGAAGCCTTATTGACCATATAATATAATAAAAATGTTGCATAATCAATGCCAAATAATATTATTGTGACCATCTTATAAAGCTATTGACATAATTTAGGATATCTAAAAAATACATTTTTTATTGTAACTTTTTTTGTTTCTATAAGCTTTAAAATATCATTTGCTTAAAAACTTGATGACGCTCATATGGAAAGCCTATTACTTTTTGTTCAATTATTATGAATGTAATCAGTACTTAATTGGGTGGAAATATTCCAATGTAGAATATTCAATATAGAAAAAAAGAAATTTTAATATTAATGAATTCAGGCGGACCGAACACTAATTAAAGCCTTTATTACAATTTGGTCCTAATAAAGAATTGTTGTGTAAACATGGCAATGTTGCAGAAATTTTGTATTAACAGAAAAAGCATGACCAATCCAGTTCATAGTTGCCTTTTAGAAAGCCAATAAACTATGTAACTTTTTCACTATAACCATATTCACATTCCAGAAATCTCAAAATATACCTAAGTTACAAATGCTTTATTCCACTAGTAAAATATTAGGATAACAGAATAAAACCAACTTATCACCTTTAATGTTCACATTTGAATTGTTTACTTCAGTTTCTGGGTGATCATAAAATGTTATGTTCGTTCAACACTAGCATCCAATTGAAAAACTATGTTTTAAATAACAAAGACACATTTTAATGCTATTTCTATTAATTTTTGCTCATTGCGAGCATTATCAAGTAATACGCTGCACACAACAAATAAGTTTATTTATACAAATTTGTTTGCAAGTTGTAATGTATCAGTTGATAATCCTCGAGATGAGAAAAACAGTTCCTGGTCATAAATATGTTTTGGAAATAGTACGAAGAATGATTTTTTTTTATTATTTAAAATTTAATACTTTATCACAAAGAAGTGACAAGTAACACTAAACATAATTTAAATAGATAACATTGTGAAGGCCTATAGTTGACAGCCTCCTGAAAACATTTCTTTTACAATGTCTCTCTTAATGAATTGATTGACTCAAATAGATTCAATTAAAATATTCTAATGTGCATATCAATATCTTAATGAATAATCAACAGACATCTAAAAATATTGAGTCATTTATGAAATCTATGTAGAATAAGTTTACCTATAAAATCAAATATTTTTATTTTATTTTACTCAAAATGAAAACATTTTCAGACAACAAAAATTTCTTCTACACCAATGATTCATCAATGCTTTAACCTTTAATTGTGGAAGGGTAAAACCATGTTGAATCATTACCATTTTAAACTGACCTGCTGCTATTCCAACCTAATAATGTATCACCACAGTATGGCGGCTCTTTACTTATAATATACCACCAAATATATCAAATATGATTGTTCTGTTATCATTTGCTTGTCTGCATGTAGAGATAGAGACCATATGCTTCAAATTGTCAAATTGGTTTTTTACATTCAAATTTCAATTCATGATAATCTAGTATTAATTTATTGAATTATTATATCTTACATAAACTATCACTTTATATCTGTCTTCACTATATGCAAGCGGGTGTAATAATTGTGGTGTTAAAAATATGACAACAACAAAAACAAGTAAAATATGAATTGTTACAATTTTGTACGATTCCACACTTTTTATCACTGACAACCCGGGTTTCGCCTTTCGGCATCTTAAGGCATTCTATCACACGGATGCAACAGAACTGACCGTGTAACAGAATGCCTGAAGATGCCGAAAGGCAAAACCTGGGTTTTTAATGACAAAACATGTGGAATCATACAAAGTTGTAACAATTCAAATTTGATATTGAAATTCCATCAAGGACCTTCAGTCGATATCATAAATTAAAAATCAAGTAAGCTAAGATTATTTGCAATATTATATAGAAGCCAGACAAGTTAATTTAATGTTTCTGAATTTAAAAAAGTGTAAATATTAAAAGTTGAAGGTCTAAGTTCTCTTTTCCAACCTGAATTTAATAATCAATGTAAATAAACGAAAAAATTGGATTTGATTTTATACCATATTTATGCGATCATAGAATATTTTATAATTATCCTGTATATACTTTTTTGGTCACAAAATAATAAATTGTCTATTGTACATATGTATAGTTGTTGTTATATTTAAGATTTATACTATTAATATTAATATTGTGAAAATAATTTTATTTATGATCTTCATTCTTGTACCATTAGTGAAAAACTTGTTTCTGTTAATAAATAATTTGAGCGCTGTCTTTGTAGTCACATGTCTTTTATGCTTTATTATTACATACCAATGAATTTATACTGTTCAAAATGAAATAAATCATTATTGAAATAATTTGTTTTTAAATAAGATATGGCTACTCACCACAATGCATAAAACAATAGATTATCCTAAATTCACGTATTCCGATTGCTAGATATATATTTAGAATAAAATATTAGCCTTTTACAAGTTTTAGTTTTATTTTCATGTATATTATTTGACAAAGACCGCACGAAATACAAAGCAATATCAGAACAGGACATGGAAGAGGAAATATGAATGAAATGTTTATCAGCATTTTTTGAGTACAAAGCATGTTCTCAGCAATAATAATAGCATCATGCTTATTATAGATCGGAGAAAATGTTTTGATTGTTTACTAGACTTTGATATTTACTACTGAAATTATTACTGTATTGCCTTGATTATAAGATACACATTATTTTCCCATTTTCTTGTTTCTTAATTTGTGGTATCTTAAGTCAATGGATTCTTACACTTGCTGTAAAACTCCAGTCATAATGAATTAATCAAAAATTACAGAATTGGTGTCAAATGTTTGGTTGAGAATCCCGGAGGCTATATTGGGATATTTTTTCAAGAAATACTGCATCACTAATCCTTTTGTATAAAGGATACAATTATGTAGAAAAACTCCAGCACTGAATCTGAAGAAATTTTAATTTTATTTATAAAAAAAAGTGCATGTTTTCATTTCTTTATTGCCATATAAAAATAAGAGTGCTTCTTATAATGGATGACATCTTAATAGACAAAATACAGTGTTTATGATTGAACCAGTACACCAGATGTTTGAGCAACTTTTTCTTCTTGTACTATTATATTTGCTACCTATGCAGAGTGTATGGTCCTCAGCAGTGTTCCCTTTAATTTTTTAGTTAAGTTAAAGGCTTTGTGCAGAAAAAATATTGGCTGTGCAACTTTGAAAAAATATTAAAAATTTTGTGCAACTCACAACTGAATATAGACCTACTAAACGAAACGGCTAGTTTTTAATAATACCAATAGATAACAACACTTTATCATGTAAATTAATTAGTCTAAGATTTGTGTGCACTGTTGTAACACATGTACGAGCGCTTCACGAGTGGTGTGCATGCGCACACGAGCACAGCTTAGAGGGAGTACTGGTCCTCCGTCAGTTCCTCCTTGTACATCTTATCGATAGTAGTCAATGGTCACTCAGGGTCAACGCTCAGCAATAGGAAAATGAGCCATCTGCAGCATGTGATCCGGCATGTTCCAATATCTGTGTTAAGCCTCAAGTCTGTTGTTACTGGTTCGTGAACTAATTCAGGTCATAGTGTTGCTAAACAGTAGCCAAATCATGGCACCCAACTTAGTGGTGAATGATCAAACCTAACAATACAGTCATCTCATTTTTTACCATTAATGGATGAAAAATTCAGGGAGATTTTCTTCCGTGTACTGGTAGATTTGCACAACTCTTTAACAGGTCAAATTATTATGCCAAAAATTCATCTTATGAAGGTATAGAATGATCAGAAATGATATTATAAATGTTACATTATTTCACAGCTCAAAACAGTTTAACACATAACACAATTTATTGCATTTTCATTTAAACATTCACTCAGGTGACTAAGTTGCTTGAGCTTATGAAAATTTTAATCTTACCAACATCACCATAAACAATCAGGAATTAAGAAAACAATTGTTTTATTGGTGGTCTGTAATAAGTGACCTATGCAATGGCATATATTTAATTATTTTACATTGATAATATGATTGCTGCAGGTGATGTGTGAATATTTTGTACAAATAGAAACACATTTATACACTGGAGACAAATTTCAGTACATAAATATGTAGTGAGTTACAGAGTCGATATCGCTTAGCAGGCGTTACGGGTTGGGCGACACTGACAACCCACTCCGGCAATGTTTGCAGGCCAATGTTTTAGGGCTGTATTGTGATTTGGAAGTAAAGAGAGAAACACTTATTGGTATAATTCTGGACAGTTACCATTACAGGATATATTATAAAATTTTATTTTATTTTTTGGCATGTGTAATTGTCGCATATTTGTACCATATTGTGTTGAGGTGGTTTGGATGACTGACTTTTGTCATCTCATAATTTTTTAGTGGGACGTGACCTCTCGCTCTGCCCAGTCATAAATTAAAAGAACAGAGGGACGCGTACTAAAGAAGGCAATGTATGGCATCTTAAAACATATTTAATTATAAATTCTAGTGTTTTGAATAAAAAAATCAGCAATTGTATTCATAATACTTTATTATGACATTCTTAGATATTGTTTAATTATAAATAATTTTTAGAGCCAATCAGTCTTCAGCGCGCTGCCGCAGTTTGCTCTGGATTGCCAGCCCCTGACAATAACACAAATATTGCAACCGGAACAATGTACATCCACTGAAAACAATCATGCACAATTGTAATAAGTTTGTATTTAATTAAAATCTTTTATTGGTAAATACTAAAAATAACTCACATATTTTGCAAGGAAAGATCGGTTATCTTTAAATTCTCCTTTGTCCCTGGCCTCTCTTTCACGTTCTAATTTTTGTATATAACTGGCTGTGTCCGGCCTGCGAGTATGAAATGTTTCAGAAATTAGTTCTACTATTATATTTTCAGACAAATAGCTATAAATTACAGCCACTTACACAGGGGCTTGTTCCATATGTCTTATGAAGACATCAGTAGCAAACTTGTTTGATGATTTAATCGGCAGCGGGAAAAGGTTCACTTTATCTCCTGTATCCATATTATTTGCGTAATTTTCCATGATAGCAGGGGTCAATCCCACCGCAGCAACGGCTCCTCCGTGTAGAACCCACAGTGTTATACAATCATGTAAATCATTCTCCACCAATGTCTCCGCTTTCATTGATGACAAGAAAATAGTCTCAGCGCCATCGGAAGTTTGAACTATCGATCTTAATTGGTAAAAGTCATCAGAATCGGAAAGCTCCTGAAAGATTTTTTATTTTTAAATCAACATTTTTGGCTTTTCTGTCAATAATAAAGCAATAGAGAATTGGAATAGATGATATTGAAAAAAACAAGTATTCATAAACAATAATTGGAAGTAATTATTTCAGCTTGCTATAACCCAAACTATACAAAAAGTAATTATAAAAAAATTTAAGATGATTGTAAGGCTCGTCCTAGACTTTCAACAAAATAAAACAAAATGATTGTAACCTTTAAAATATTTAATTCACTCGTTGTTAAAGGATTTTGTTCCAATACTGATCCACCAGAACGTATGCTTTGTATGCTAACATTGCCTCTTTCAGAAAATATTCCATCAGTTCCGAAGGAGTGCTGCAGTTTAATGTTTAACCATCCATCATACTCAATATTGCTCTAAAAAAATAAGAACGAGGACATTATTGGCTTAATTTAATATTGTAGAAAGTTCCTAGGAATTCATTTAAAGAAGTGGTGAACTTTTACTATAGATTGTTTTATTATAGTTTAAAAAATATTCAATGATAGATTTAAGAGGTGGGTGGAAAATGGAAGATTTAGAAACAAATACATTTATCAATGAGTTTGAAACAGGATCAATCCTGTGAAATGGAGTTTTTTTTTATGATAACCTAGCATAGATTCAGAATGAGCTGTGTGCTAATTAGACAATGTAATTAATGAAAAAACTATGTTCTTACCCCTAATGATATTGATATAAGTGATAAAACTATAACACTGTGTAAACAAGCCATTTGGATGTGTTAAAATTTCTGAAATAAAACATAACAAATAAATTATAAATCAGTCAATTTTCTTGTTTCCTTTGGTTTTTCAGAGTTGGGAAGAAAAATTATTTTTGATGGCATATAGGAACTTGCCTGATTCGCAGCAGACTATGTTTTAGGTTATATCTATGAATTTTACGTTCTAAAATACAGAGGCCAATAGAATATGCATGATCGGTTTTCTTCTAAATGATATTTCACCAAACTTGCCGTAAGTTTGAGACACGCATATGAACGTTTCAGCAATTCTAGTTGTTATGAAACTTCGCTCAATGCAAATATAAAGTAGTGTTCTGTTATTTATTAAATCACCATGGTTTTCATCAGATTTACATTTACAAAATTTTGATTCAATGATATACAATGTAAATAAAATTACTTTATTATAGCATATGATTTTTGGTAAAACATTGCTTACATTTTACAATCACTTGATTTTAATACGACCGTCACACAAATTAGAGACTATAATATAGTGTATAATGGTGTATAATTTGTGAATATAGTGTAATAGACTGCCAAGTCTGTCAAGTCTTGCCACAAACTATAACACAGATTCACAAATTATACACTATAATCATAGACAAGTAAACTATATTCTCACATCACTCTATATATATATATATATATATATATATATATAAATATATATATATTATTCAACGGATTAGACGTAGAGTATTATCTTTTTACGAATTAGTGATTTTATTATTTATATTATACGTATAAGATGGCCATATAAAAAACATAAGCTCAATACAGCTAGAGTATGAAAAATAAAAACATATAAATTGACCTAAGGATGCAGGCGTTATTGTTCTTTTTCGTAAAATATGTAGACATTGTTCTTTTGTCACTTTTATCGTTCATATATCTTTCATAGTTTATTTTTATTGAAGGTATCAGAAATGATATGAACCACAGCAATCTCTAATTAGTTAGTATAATATTATTGGGGTAAATCGAAGACAATGCAGTCAATTTATTTTAATATTGAAACATAATATATAAATAAAAGTATTTACTTCGCTGTATTTTTTCGTTATTATGTCAACAATATTAAGGGACATGGCTACACCTTTAATCACCTGTTTCTTACTTCTGAAATCGATGACTGTCGGCTGCGTCCTCATATTTATATCATAATCTTTTTTTTATGTGTAGTGAAGATTTTATTACCAAATATTTATAATGATTGACGGACGTGCTAATGTGAGAAACATTTTGAATTTATAACAATTTTAGTATTTTACGTAAAATATGTAATAAATAATCCATGTGTATTTTTTGACAGGAATTGCCGGATTTTCAGGTGTTTCGTACGGTATTTTATTACTGCATAGTGATAATTGCTCTTCCTGTTGCAACCTTTTTCGGCTCCAAAGTCTTCATATATGATGGAGTGTTTAACTTAGATTCGATTCCCAGTAATGTATATGCTGCCGTCACCGCAATATTGGTACTTCACATTGCCCTCGCAATGTTTATTATCAGGGCATACTCTGAAGCTGACAAAGCAAAACCTGCGAAGCGAGACTAAGCGCGCAGGAGTGTTGTAATTTATTAAAGTAGTACGAAAGTTTTGTTAAATATCATTAGTATCAGATACAATCACCATGGACCCACTTCTTGTGAAAGGTGAACATTTGGAAATTGAAACCGTAAATGGCGAAACATTCTACGGAATTTTCTTCAGCCAAAGCAAGGATAAAAAAAAACTGACTCTCTCGGATGTGATTTGTCTTCCGAAAGGCAATGCAATTAAGTCCCTGATACATTTTTATGACAATGAAATAAAATCATTGAGGCGGGTTGATAAATCTCTCAACAGTTATAAAGACTTGGCCGCCCAGATTGATTTATTAAAATTATCTGAAGAAGAAGTCACCAATTTCGATATAATGTCGAAAAAATATATATTCATAAATCAAACTGACAACACATTCTATGAAGCAATGGATGACCTCAAACAGTATTCTCTAATAGCTGTCGGGACAGAAGGAGCTGAGATGGGTCGTAAATGCAAATTGCCCGTTCTCAGCTTGACCACCCCGAAGCAGATTTATATATTTGATATTCAAGCTATGCAAGATAATGCGTTTGATAGTGGAATCAGAAACCTTTTGGAAAGCAATAATTTAAAAAAAATTATTCATGACTGTCGAAAATTGTCGGATTGCCTATTCCATAAACACAGAGTCGAATTGAGAAATGTTTTTGATATACAGGTATTTATGCATTGAATTAACACAATTTTATCTAAGAACCCATGTTCATAGTTATCTGTCATCAAGCAGCACATTTAAAAAAAATAAAGTTAAACAAATCCAGTGGTGGGTGGTGACTTTTTAACTAGGGGATGCTGTACAGGTATGTGCGCAACTTAGAAGTGTAATAGTTTCATAAATGTTTAGTCTCATCTGGAATAAATTTAAATAACCCAGAAAAATCTTAAAACTAAATTAAACCTCAAAGTGATAAACTAGTAAAACATATTTCTGTTGCTGTCCAAAAGGTGCATCGAAGGCTGTTACAATTAATATTAGAATAGAAACATCTTTATAAAAAATCAAAAAAAAATATTTAACTGGATTTCAGAGGGTAAATGAAGGGTTGCTTCGAAGCATACAGAAAATATCTACGATGGGAAACATTTATTTTTCATTTTTCTTTCAAACCTTTCGGTTGTCAGGATGATTTATGGGTGTCGATTGTTTCTATAATTCTTTTGATTTGGTTTTCATGTTTTTTTTTATACACGGTAACATGATGTAGTAAATATCAATATTATGAAAATAATATATTATCTATTACCTTGATTAATATTGTGATATTGAACATATTTATATAAAAAAAAAACAATGATATAGAAAATAACATAAAACCTGATAAGTTCCATATATGTGATAATATAAAAAAAAAAAATCATTAAGTAGACATTAAAATTATTGTTATAAATGTGTTGTGGAAACCCTGTCAATAAAAATAAGAGTTTGATTTTTCACTGTGTTAATCTTAAAAATCAACATTAAACAAGATATATATATATATGATTGAGTAGAAGCAATAAATATGCTTTAATTTATGATATCAACTGAAGGTGCTTGATGGAATTCCAATATCAAATTTGAATTATTGTAATTTTGTACGATTCCACATGTTTTGTCACTAACGACCCGGGTTTCGCCCTTCGGCATCTTCAGGTATTCCATCACACGGATGCAACAGAACTGACACTAATATGCATTTGTTGGTAGCATTTTCGATGCCTTGAAAACACTGTTGATTGCAAAATATTTTAACGACATTGGCATTAAAAGGAATTAAGCGGAACTTTTGATTTAGTTTTACTATTCATCCATAAATTTTGTTCAAATAACGATATGAAAACATTTCACATTGATTTCCTCAACTTTCATTTTGAAATGTATTGATTGAATTGATATTTACTTGGTAGAACTCCATTATAACACGGTGAAAGAATAGCAATGTATTTTAGTTCTAGAAAATTTTTATAACATAGTTGATGCTATGTTGGCTCCCGCCATTGTCGGAACTATGTTTAAATGTACATTTGCTTATCTATATATAGCTGTGTGGAAAAGGTACACAATACATCTCTCTGTTTTAACGACCTAGCTTATTTCCTGCTAGCAATAAAACTAAAAAAATTGAAAATGTAAATGAAACTAAACAGGCAGCAAATAAATATTGGACGGGATGGTTGTTATGGTTTATTAGGGGTAGGCAATAGCCCCTCGCAATAGTCTGAGAAGCGGTGACCAATTTATATTTGTTTATTCATTTAAGATTTTGTGTGATGATTTATATCTATTGATTTCCAGCTGTTTCAAAGCTGTCATCTTGCGACCTTTATTACAAAGATTTAAACACATAGGTGCTGAGTTTAAATTTATATTATGTGATTTGGATCTTGGTGACTAGTTGTGATAGCTATTGCAACTTGTGTTGTGCCACATCAGTTAGCGGCCATTGCATATGGACATCACACTTTCAAATCATTTCTTATCTTCATGCTAGATCATTTACTTGGGATCACACATAACTATATTTTTTTTTGAGTTCAAACAAAGAAAAATAATTTAGACTTTTTGTTAACCACATTATTTATTTGTAAGCAATATACTTGTCTCATCAAATTTTGTGATAACACCCACTAATATAGATTAAATTTTCTAGGTAGCTGATGCTATTGTGTTTAAGAACAATTCTGGACGTTATCCCACTAAAGTTAGGTCTTTACAAGAATGTTTATCCAACCACTTAGGATTTCCTGATAAGGCTGCAGATGCAAAGGTAGTTAAAATCCAAATAAACTACAATAAATAACAATAATCCAATAAACTACAATAACTGTTTTCTTTTTATTTTTCAGCCATCGGTCTAAAACCTTGAACCTTGTTTTTATTTTATCAAATTTCAGCCTTTGCATACCGCTTATGTTCATTAATCTAAAACAAAATGACCTTTTTTATTAGTTGCTATAAACACTCCTTATTGTGGCCACATTTATCAAATGAGCATTGATTCTAATAGCTGAATAGGATTATTGTGTGTGTATGATCACACATACACATGCCTGGGTATGAAGGTTGTTTTCAAAGTGTGAAAAAAAAATTGTATGTGCATTTGTAAATTTGGCATTGCTACCGTGTGAAAATTGTATATTTGTATGTCAAAATTATACCACATTAATTTTTTTGTTATAATAAACTAGCGTGTACCCTGCATGCGTTGCAATGCCACTCAAAAAAAAAAAGAAACCGTGACTTTATGGAATCGCCTCGTCGGGAGCCTCTCGTCTTCCGATTGAATAAGTCGGACTTGAGGCGAGGCTGGAGCCAATTAGAAACGATGAGCTTAGGTTATGTTTTTCTTACCGAAATTTGACAGTGGCGGCCGTATGTGTTTTTATTTATTGGAGTGCTTTTGGATACACAATGTTTTTTTGTTTTTCTATCTGGTGCGTACACAAATAAATCAAAAGGTTTTCAAACACGTGAGCAGGCCACATACAGTTGTTCATGTGAGAAGCATGGATTTTCTAAATTTAGTCCACACACTTGTAACGATTGTCCTTGTGCCTTATTGATGGTCATTGCAAAGGCGACTCGCACTGGAAACTACAGACGTTTAAATTCAAATGGCATATCTGTCGGAATCATTGGGATACGTGGCAACAGCTTCAATAATTCATCATTTTTCTTACTGAAAGCCTGGTACCGTTGCAAAGTCGTGAGGAATTTATGTTTCGGAGAAGAATGATAGGGACGCCAATTTTCAATGATAAAACATGCGGCGGCATGCCTAGCAAATCAAGTGAATTCAAGAATTCTGTTGGATAATTGACGACTTCGTCTTGATTCGGTATAGTATCGATTGACTTAAACGTTGTTGCTTTTCCTGGTATTTCATTTAGTATGCCGAAATTGATTGCATTGACATCCTTGTTTTTGGCTGTTAATATAGCACGTGCACTGAGCCATTGATGACTTTTATGAAAACTTTGTGAATCAATTCGCCTATGGTTGCGGTTATTTTACAGAAATTCGCTGGCAATGTGATACATTGTGTGGATTCCTCTATTGCCATTTTCCCATTTCCTATATCCAACAATTGTTTTACGAAACGTTCAATGGATGCATCATGTTGTAGTTGTACACGCATATTGGTCTTCAAAGTGAATCTATGTACGTATCGCCATAAAACGGATGATTTGAGACATGCATTAAGTTCATCGGCCACTGTTGAACGTGATATAACAGGTAGAGTTTGTCGAAAATCACCAGACAATAAAATGAGTGCGCCGCCGAAAAGTTGCTCATTTCCTCTCAAATCTTTTAGTGTGCAATGAAGTGCTTCTGATGATTTTTTGTGTGCCATAGTACATTCATCGCATACAATGATTTTACATGATGTGAGTAGTTTTTCCGTTTAAGAATTTTTGTTGATATTGCATGTTGGTGTCTCAATTATTTGCATACTCAATGGCAGTTTCAGTGCTGAATGTGCTGTTCGGCCACCATCCAAAAGAGTTGCTGCAATTCAGCGATTCTCAATTGTACCAGTGATTTGTTAGCGATTACTAAACATATGTCCTCAATCAATAGCAATGCCTCATTATACACGTTTGGTGTGAATTAAACGTGTGGATTTTGAATTGTTGCACGCAAACTATCTAAAATATCTTCACTCGTGTAGTCTTTGGATTTTGGATTGGACGGAAAGCACATTGTTAATATTACTTGCAAATAACGCACATATTTGTTGTGGGTGAGCAGTATTCGATGAATCAGCGAGTGAAGTGTCCCAATGTGCATCGTTTTCTAGAAGATTTAATTCGAGGCAAGCTTCACTATAAGTGACACATATTCGACCGTTTACTGTTCTCGATTCTTGGAAGGATGTCGGTTCACGTATGTTGATTAACAGTAAAACATCTGTAGAATGTTGGCACTTGAGAGTAAAGTAGTGTCTTTGCAAACATATCATCCCTACACAATAAGAAAAATGCAGTTAACGTTGTTGGCTGTGGTGACAATGCTCTTATACGTCCATTTTCTGTTGTGAAGTACACACGCTGTCCATTTTCGAGGTGAATTGCCAAATGAGTAACTGTTGGATGCCGTTCATGAATTGGAAATGATAAAATGCGCCATATTGCTTCACTTGCTACTAATGTAGCGTCCCAGTTGATATTGGTTGATTTCATCGATAGATGCAGTTGAATTTCCCACTCCAAAAATTCCCATGTCGCTTCCTTTGTTGACATATTTACAAATGTATTTGATGAATTTCACCGAATTGCAACACTCAATATTGATGTGTGCTTTGTACGTTTTCAAGAGAAGCGGTGAATACGGTACAATCCAACGATTATCAACTTTAACGTCATTGTTTTGCTTGCGTTTTGAAATTCACTTTTGAAAAATAAAAAAAAATGATTGATATAATATCCGAAGTCGACCGGCAATTGAAATTTATACGTAATATTTATTTAAATTTGTTCTGTTATGCGACACAAAACAAAAACAAAAAAGTCTGTAAAAAATTCAAACATTGAAATACTTTATTCGAAAATCGAATTTTGTTTCAAAATATTTAGTACCTGCTTAAAATACCTTCAGGTGAGTGCATGTGACAGATTTGAAATTTTTGTTTTCGGCGTTGCTATGGATGCAATGCTTCATAAATGGCCATTCTGTATTACAATAGTCTTGTATGAAAACATGTCTTTCGTAAATATTCAATTAATTTTCGTAATCAAATCAAATTCTGAGTATCCTATCTTTTGCCCGGTAGTCTAAGCAATAATTCGACAAAGTTTTATCGCAATTGGATAATGGTGTAGGAGTTTATAAAGGACAGACAGACAGACATTCATTTTTATATATATAGATAGATAGATGGTGAAATGATTTTGATATCCGATTCAAAAAATTCACATTTGGTTCAATAATGCAACGGTGATTACAGTGATACCTAATTTCTTTGTAAAATGATGATGTGACAACTGTGTAATGTTCCTTCTAAGCTGCATGCATTCTTGTAAGTACAGTATTTTTATAGCCCCCCCATGACATTTATATTGAAGAAAATGATGAATATTGTACGTTTCGTTTGTTGCCTTGGTTCAAAATTTCGATTTAATGCACAGATAATTTCATCTACCTGTTAGATTTATTTTAATGGTTCATAAAGACAAATTTTTCAACTTAAGATTTTAAATATCAGATATGCAGTTGACCGAGGCGAGTGAATCTCAATATGAAATGAAGATATTCGATTGCTAATTCTTTTCTTATTTCTTTTGTGACTAGATTGACATTGTAGAATTGGCGAACCGCCCAGTATCTACTGACATCAAGGAGTTCATTGCCAACAATGCAGTGTACTTGCATCCCTTGTCGAAAGCTATTGAAGAAGAGCTGATGGCGCCGTTCACAAAAGGTGTGAATTACTTCTTGGACTGCCAACGTCAGAGCAATGACTCTGATGCTTGGCATATCAGCAGTCAGAATAAACAACTACCCAAAGCGTTTCAAGATGCAGTTAATCTAAAATAACTATAGTGTGACATAAGCTAATAATACATCATGAATTATTATCGCTCCATTATTATAGTTACTCTTACAGTATTTAAAATGGTTCTATTGGTGTACTATGCTTTTAATAATTTACACTATCCTTGCTTTTAGTTCTACAACTCTTTCATGTGTATCAATCTATTTGGTGGAATTGATAAAATTGACTCTCAAACCTTCACTCACACACTGCAATGCGATTCGCGTTTATTTTACCCCTGTTGATAAGAAAGTTGCAGTAAGCATATTTTACAATTCTCTTTTATTTGCAATACTAGCTTTCTTAGTAAGTGTGTAAGTGTAAGTATATCTTCTCTGGTATATTTTTTTTCCAAATAAATTCAATAAAAAGAGAGCAGCATTTGAGCTGGTTTTTTTTTACATAGATTATTGTCGTTATTGCTATGGAGCATGGTATTATAATCTTTCAAAGATAGAAGGAAATATAATCTATACAACCATGCAATGAAGTCATTGGAAAAATCATTATGTTTAAAAAAGTTTTATTCAACAATTTCATTTCATACAATGAATTGTATCTTATTTTTAACTAATTTTTTCAAGTCTTTACTTATCCCACTAATAATGATTCTGCAATTTTCTTTAAATAGGAAATTAATCCATACTACCCTGTGTTTATAAGTCACATGAAAAAAATTAGTACAATATCGTATTCTTTTCACAATAGCAACATGAGAAATAATATAGTATTTTCTTAAATTCAGTTGATAAGAATTGAAGAAAATTCAATGATAAAATTAAGTAACTATTATTTTTGTAAATTTTTTTATGTATCGTTTTTGACTACATTAAATACTATGATGATTACTTTACTTTTACTTTTAATACTTTTGATGCTTCAGTCTTTAAATACAGATATTACTTAAATTATGATTACTCACTTACTACATGTCTATAAATTAGTTTAAGATCATCCTATTTGTTAATCAATGTTATGATTATGTTGTCATTTTATTTTTATTTGAAGTCTTAAAATATCTTATGCATTAGTTTTGTAATGCAACTATTAGTCGAAATGTTATTGGAAAAATTGGAAATTCTGTTACATATAATTTACACTTACGTAAGCCAAGTGTTCATTTATTCGTAATCCATAAATTTAACATCAATAAGATTTGAGTAGATCATAGGCTCCCAACCTTTTTCGGGTGGCAACCCCTTTTCATAAAATCATACAAAAAAAATATTTTTTGTTGACCGTATAAGTTGGCGACTCCCCAAAAAACCCTTCGCGACCCCCATGTTGGGAACCTATGGAATAGATAGATGTTAACTCGAAAACCATATTATCATCAAAATAATAAATTGCCAATTTTTCCATTGCTTATTGCACATACATCATAAAATCAATTTAAATCTTGTACAAATATTGTATGTTGTGAATGCTAAATATATCTTTATACATGATACAATTAATCAAATTTACTCTCCATATCAATGTCCGAATACATATAACATTGTTTCAGGTTATACCCACATTTCCTAGGCTTAAAGAATATGTTATTTAAATCAATATACATTTGGCAACTCAATAAAAAGCTTTTGTGAAAAAAGATTGATTTGGAATATTTTAATATCCCTGTTCAATCTTCAATTTTGCACAATATGAGAAACATGTATTATTATTTTATTAAAAAATGTCCTAGAGACAGATGCGGAAAAATTGACACTCCTGAGACCATTAAAAATGTTGAAGAACTTTATAAATCACTTGTCAAATTGTATGTCCAAATGAATAAATATATCGGATAGATTAGCTTATCAGGCTTCACAAGTAAAATTTCAACCACTTTTAAGGTGAAATCATTTCTTGTTGGAAAGGAATAATATTTTAAAGCATGAAAACATATTTTATAATAAGTACTAAAAATGTGTTTTTATTATTTAATATTCATGGTGGAAACATCAAGAAGCAATACTTATATTAAAGTGATATATTATTTACACTGTGAAATTTAATACCCACTCTTTTTATCTCGCATTGAGTATTCTGATTTGATTGTAGCTAGTGTAGATTTTTATATATTAAACGGGATCCAACCCAATCTTAGTGATAAATTGAATTTGATGTACTGCGGTGGGACCAGTAATAGTAAATTTTTTGTGTTTCATATATTACATTACCTTTATTAAGTCCTTACTGCTTCCAAGTTCATTTTATCGAGAAGATATTACTCAGAATAATCCATGATCGTGATTTGGAAAAATATACAACAATGAATGGACTAAGTAAGCTGGAAAAAATGAAGCTCTGTATCATGTTGAATGAACCTGTTTGCATACAAAAATATGTGTGAAAAACATTTATCAAGAACCCAAGAGACTGCTTTACAGGTCATCAGGCAAAGTGTTGGATATCAATGCTGGAAAATCTGTCGCTTAGGTATATGAATCGTTTTGCTTGAGCCGGTATACTGATATTGACTAGATCCAAAATAGGGGTAAAATCTTTTATAAACCCAGATTTTTAAAATGACTGAAATCTATAAATAAACATATTTGTTGTGTGTAATCTATGCACCCTTTCAACGATTTCCAAGTTACTAACATGCACACCTGAGATCTATTTCAGGATGTAAAATATCAAAACAATCTTAAAATATGAGTTATTTATGTATTTGTTAGAATTTTGCTATATAAATAACAATGTATATACAATCAGCAATAATATTCAAATCATTAAACATATTAATAATATATTAATTGAAATCGACCATCCATTTCTTTTAGTGACAAAATTATTGTACATTCCCAAAAATCATACAGCAAGATATGACAAAACTCGCTTTAAGACCTAATATAAGAGAAAACTTAATACAGAGGTTTCACTGCAAATAGACACATCGTTGTAATATTATCAATCATCTTTGGTGAGAAACAGATTTGTATAAAATTTAAGGCCTTCTATAGAATCATCACGGCAAGCAAATCCTGCAGACTCTGTACCTATCAGACGTTCTCTCGCTAATAGGACTGATACACCAACTTTTTGAGATAACTCTTCTGCTGTTAGTGGACCTTCAGAATCCAACTGTAACAGTATAAAATATGAGCCAAAACTTCAGTATCTTAAGTGGAATAGGTAGTACTTATATATACAGTCTAAATACATTGTTGTGTCATAAAAAATAAACAGAAAGCAATCATCATTAAAATTCATATAAAATAAGCATAATAACTTACCAATTCCTTGGTTGCTTTTATTACAATGTTGTCATCATGAGTGTGAAGTTGTATAACACATGCACCACTAGGAAATTTTCTCAGTGACATTGGTGCTCCTACTGAATCAAGTATCCTTTAAAAATAATATGACATTTAGTTAACCCCCGGAAGCCAAGTTGGTAAAATGTTAAAAAAGGCAAAAATAATATTTTATTGGTATTTAGCTATACAAAAACTTGTTATGATTTCTGGTAGCTATTTTCGATTAAACCATGGTTACAATTATGAACTCTTTGAAACATTAAGTTTATAATAATTAATTAGTAAATAAACCATTACAAAAAGCTGATGTAGTCATGCATTATCAGTAAATTTCAATGCATTTACTTTGATAATTTATCAATAACACTAATTGTCAAATTTGAGTCATTCAACCTTTATACACCTACACAAATTTGGTCATAAAATCAATATTTGTTAAAGGTATTTTTAAACTTTCAAAATAATCTTAGCAGATGTCCCACTTTGAACATGGTACAAGCTGCGATCAGGGTTCAAGCCATAACATACATGAAATTATTATAAAAAAGTGAACTTGACTGGAATTTTTTTGTGAAGTAATCTATTATAATTTGAATTTTTATGATTCGGTTTGGGTTTTGAGTTGCACGAAAAAACAAGTCACAAAAACTATAAAAATAAACCGCAAAACAGTCAAAATAGTATTAAATAGTAATTGAAATATACATAATAATATTACACAAACACAGTTTAAAAATCTCTAATATATCAAAAACAAATAACAATAGTTCACAAATCACAAACTATTTAGTATAATAAAGTAAAATACACTTCATATAATAATACTCAGTGACACTCGAGAGTATATGTAAAACGGTTTAACAAGCGTTGCGAAAAGAAAGCGGGCACTGAGAATTTTGATAGGTACAGCGCTAATACTTGACTTTGAGTCACTGTTTGTGTCGAAGACGAATATTAACAGTCTTATTGAATCAACAAAGGATCGATAATCGAAGTTTTGCCTTTGGCTACATCTACCAACCACACAGCAAAGTAAATACAACAAGAAATAAGAAGTTTGATATGCATTCCTTAGCTCGAGTAGATATACTTCTACCTGTTTGTCCGATATAAAGGGATAAACATAAGCCACAGGACATTTTATAAATACCGCTTCTGTCCAGTAAGTAAAGATAAAATCAATATACTGATGATGATACTGAACATGTAAGATCATTCAACAATAAAAAAACAGATTCACAATTCGCTAGTCACGTTATTAATGAATCACATAATATAAATTCAAACTCAGCCCCTAAATGTTTGCATCTTTGTAGTAAGGGTTGGAGAATGACGGCTTTAGAACAGCTAGAAATCAATAGACACCAATTATCACAAAGGATTCTTAACGACCAAACTAACATAATAGCATCGCCACTTGTCCAGCCGTTGCACAAAGGGGTGGTCTGATTTACTTCCAGAAGGATCACTTCCGTCCCACATATAATCTTATTGTCATAGACACCTATTGTTTCATTTAGAATTTTGAAAATTTAGTGCCAGTGTGTCAAAGTAACAAGCTAGACCGTTGGAACGGGAGAGAGGATGTGTTGTGTGCCTTTTCTACACAGCTATATATAGATAAGCAAATGTTAGTTTAAGCTATTCTAAGCTAGCATTGCTATTTTTTCACTGTGTTATAATGGAGTTCTAACAAGTGAATGCCAATTCAATCAATAAAAAGTATTAGTGAGGATTAACTGCTCATTTAATAATGGTAAAGAATTCAATTGGGTTGTTTATTTAAAAAAAACTTTTTATTAATAAATAGAGTAGTAGTAGTAGAGATATGAATTAGAATATAACCTGCAAGCATTTAGGAGATCTTCAGGTGAAACAAGTTCAAGACCTCTAGCCCTGTTAATACGGCACCAAACGTCAGCTAAGGCCATCATACCACCAGCATCCTACAAAATAAATAAAATATATTATTGACATTGCCATCATATAATATTATATACTATTATATGCAAAATAGCAGCCCAGACACTCATGGTATGACCTAGTTGCGGAATCAATAATTAAAATTTACGGACCAACAATGCAGGAAATAAAGAGATTTGTTGTAGTTTTGCTAAAAAGCCAGTACTCAATTACTAAAATAAAAATTAACAGTTTTATTTGATGATACAGTCAACTCCCCATTAACAGGAGTTCTGAAAGCACATTTGACTAGAGATTACCCTACAAAAAATCTATTATTGAGTTATCAACCGATAAAACAAAAAACTTAAGGCTATTTATACAAAATTTTGAGTTAATAATGTAGTTTGTATAAAAAACTTTATTTGTGATTTATATTCTAGCAGTTGATGAGCGAAACTGGTCCTGATATATTATAGAAAGAGTACAATGTGTTTTTGTAGTTTAAAAAAAAGAAGTAATAATACAAATATTACCACCAAAGCACCCACTAGCATGTCGGATATTTGCTGTGCAAGACCCGTATAATAATCTGAATCATTTCTAAAGCCATCCCTTGTGACAGGATCATCAATACCCAGGCTCATTAGATAAGACTTAAATCGTAATGTGTCATCTTCAGTTATATCACCTTGTTTTTCCTAAAAAAAAATAAGAAACGGTTGAATTAGACTAAAATAAATAAAGTTGTAGTAATTTCATGAACAACAACTAAAGAAATTTCTATAAATGATGGCTTTCAACTATTCTACTCAATTTTATCTAGATATTCTAAACTCATTTTAAATTCTATAATGCATATTTTTGGGACAAAGAAAGTTTGCATATTATGTGCATTTTATATGAGAAAACTGTGAAAAAAGAAAGTCCTGATAAAATAAATTGATGAAATAATCAAACTGTAGTAAATCAATAAAATCTATCTACTAGGCAATGAATAAATCACATGGTAAATGCTATATTAAGATTTCGTAATGAATTGAGAAGGTAGGATTTTTCATCACATTTAAACTGATACTGGGTGAGATATGTCATTACAAACTTTGAATTTTCAATATGCAATGTGTGTATTATGAGAAACTTCTGCATATAAAATATAAAAAGTTCACATTTAGAGATTATTTTATTATTTGCTACAATTTGTGATATTACCTTACCCGTATTTTAGTTGAAATATTTTTCGATATGTTAACCATATCTTTTGCCATAGTCATAAGTTTACTCAAATCCTGAAAAGCTATAGTAATGCTTTCATCTGTTGCTTTGTGTTTTTCTACCAGACTTCTCTCGATTCCAACAATGCCAGTCCTAGTTTTCACAAGAAGTTGGAGGTCATCTTGAATTTCTTGTTCTGTTTTGGGTACTACATCTTTTTCCCAGGTCTTCAGATCAACAGCATTTTTTAAAGATTGCAGAAATTCTTGGTCCAGGCCATCTTTGAAAGACAACTTAATGTGTTGGTTCGCGCTGTGCACAACAGGACCGGGGATTTTTCCTGAAATATAATAAAATCATAATATAACTATAAGTACGTGAATGTCACAAGGATAATGAAGATCATTTTCAAAATTATAAAAAGAGGTCAAAAAAAAAAAATTAGATTTTTGTGAACATTAAATATTGTGTTGCAAAGAATCACTTTTTCCATTTTATATTAAGTTGCACACCAGAACATTTTTACATTCAAATGTTTTATTGAATTCTACGATACAATTTTTAAGGGATTTGCTGATAAAAAAAGCCATTTTATGAATTTCTCAATTCTCATGCAAAAATATTACGGTACATTGGTAGAAAATGAGAGCTAACGGCGATGAAATATACTGAACAATGAAACATAAAATACTATTTCAATAATATTAAAAATTATAGATTGATAGTTGTAGCAGCCCGCAACGATTGTTGTCGCTGTAATAATAAAAATGAAAATAATCAGTATACCTGTTATATTAATGGGGTTATAAGCCTGTAGCCATTATGGACCATGCACGCTTTATCAACAATTATCTTCATTTTCTTGGTTGATCATTAGATAAATCATGATTAAATAACTCAGGTTTACGGCAAACAAGATTTAGACAAGAACGATTGAATTACTTATCATTAAAAACAATATAATATCTTAAGAAGTAACCACCAAAAGATTTAAAAATGTTACTAATATGTAAAAAATACTAGGATGGATGATTACGTGTCCTATTATTCTTACCAGCAATCGGAGGATAAAGGTGAATTACAACTTTTTTGGTTTGCCCCAAACCAAAGGGACCTCCGCTTTCTTCCGCCATGCAAAAAATATATTGTAAATTCAATGAAAGGCATGTTTGTCCACGAGAAATATCACCAGCATGGCCCCACAAAAGCCTGTGACTAGTTAATACTACCTCTCCATTTGCAAATTGTGTCTGTAATTAAACAGTTATAAGAGATGTACTGGAATTTAACAATAATTAAATCAAATAAGTAATAGATTAGGAAACAAAGCGACTTTGATTCAAATGTTTATTAAAATTAGTTTCTCATTCCAGATAAAAATCAATTTACTGTTTGTTATTTCCCTAATAAAAAATTGTGTGTAACTCAAGCAAAAAGGTTTTAGTTTAATCAATAATTTTTACACCATATTAGAACAATCATTCTATTAAAAATAACTGCTCAATAAAATAATTAAGAATAATATATTTCAACATCTGGAATTCTACGAAAGTGAAAATAAAGCAATTAAAAAATTATAGTTATGTTTAGCCCATCGAGGACTGCAGTTATTGAGAGCTGTGTATTACAGTATGACATTTCGTCTTTGCAATACTGCCAAAATATATAAAATAATTCAAATCTAATTATGCTCACTCTGTCATCTCCGTCGTAAAGCCGAACACCTTTATCGCCTTTTAAAAACTTTTCGGTTTCACACAGTCTAGCCTGAATATATTCAAATCTATCCATGATTAATGCTTACTTCAGACTCGTTAATATTTTGTTTTCAGAACACTTAAAATGCATATATACACTTCTTAATTGAAAGAAACATATGAATTGGATTCAATTTCATTCGAATATTAATAATACAAAAAAAAAACAACGACAGGATGTCAAAGCAACTCAAATAAACTTAAACAGTGAGAATTTACAACATTTTGACAGCTCATAAACGTGCCGTTCGATGTCACTTGTATTTATTTATATTGTCTTTGCATATATATTACAATTATTTTCTATGAAAATTTCCATTTCCATGTTTTTCTATCACTTTTCGATGGGAATTTTGGTATAAGTAACTCGATAATAATACAGATGTAAAAGTTAAATAAAAAATCGAATAGTCTACACTGGGCTATAATACCAAATTGACGACCGATCAATGAATATTTTTTATAAAATATGAAATAAATTTTAAAATACATATCCACTTTACTTTGACAGAATATACTAATATTGTTAATGTCCTCAATGTTTATTTTGACACTTAGAACTACATTATAACACGGAGAAAAAAATACCAATGTATTTTAGTTCTACAAAATTATTTTTAAAAAATATAGTTGATATATAGAGACTATATAGAGGATAGTTCTGACGATGGCGTGAGCCGAAATAGCTATCAACTATATTTTTTAACAATAATTTTGTAGAACTATAATACATTGCTATTTTTTTCACCGTGTTATAATGGAGTTCTACCAAGTGAGTGCCAATTCAATCAATATATTAAGTATCGTATAAATATTTTTTGGTAAACTTATTCTTTTCAACAAATTTTAGCATTTTCGCAACAATGTTTACAAAACACTTACTTCGTCTTACAATAATAATTAAGTAATTATTTATATTTTTTATAGTGTCAGTCCAAAAAAGTTTTTCGTTCACATTATTGAGAAAATCTTTCCATAATAGGAGTAGTTTCAAGAAAGTAAATAAGGAATTATTAAAAAAATGACTTAACACATATTCTAGCTAAATAAGTACTTTCACTCTATGTAGGAGTTCGATCTTTAAACCTCTTTATTTACTTCTCGCCTGTGATGGATTACTCCATCAGCACAAAAGGCTCCCGAACCTTCCTTAGATGAACGCCATTTGGGCGGCCAGGGGGAGAGAGGAATACCCATATTTTTTAAGAAAATTCCATTCCTTTGTTTTCCATTAATTTTCCTTTGTAAACTCAACAAAACATTAGCAAGCTTTTAAAATATTAACAAAAAAAAATTGCTCCCCTCTCGAAAAACTGAAATGAAATCCTTGGATACGAGAATTATTGGACCAAGAAACTAGGTTTTACAGTGGGTTACGATTTTGCATCACTTGGTAGTAATGTATATTTGTTTGTCCTATAAAAGAAGACACTAAGATGATTTGTTTATAAACGTTTCTAATTGCTAGAGCGCCGCGGACCACACTTTCAGAATTACCTCCATAAGTTGTGTTTGTACAAATGTGTTGTGCAAATGGTTTAATCATGCATATAAATCGGGGACTGTGAGGCGGCGTTGTCAAATTTATTACTGACTAGTTATAAATGAAATGAAAACAAAAAGAAACACGATTAAGTTACATCTTATGAGCCCTTTCGATAATTTGCTGATTAAAAATCTAATCAGTTGATTACTGAATCCGTTTGACGCTCATATAATGGATATTAACATGCAATTATGCATCTGAATTATCAAAATAAATTATTATGTTTTGAAAATAGCACAATATAGGTATGCCAAGTACGTGTATCTGACTTTACATAACATCTTATATTTTCGGATGATGCAAAAAGAGACAACTGAATAAGCAAGAGATTCTCCAACCAAGTATTTTGCTGATAGTTCGTATATCATTTCATCTCTCTTTATCTCGCGAGTTGTATATCACATACATTAGAGTAACAGAGATGCATGTTGTAAGCCAGCCAGTGTGACTGACAATCAGCTGTACCTAGCTCCAACCAAAAACGAGAAAAAACTTACATATTATTATTGTATTCGCTTGTATTTTTGTCGGCCATTTCATACAACTCTCTACTCCCACTGTCCGGCTTAATCACAAAGAGTTTGATAATTTGTTCAGAGTTTCTTTAATAGAAGGAGTGTAGTTACTATTTACATTATGCTTATTACGTGCAAATGTTTAAATGTGCTCATCAGCTATGAAAACGGCTTTGGCAATAACTTGATAAAAGTGGAGAAGCTCGAGTTGTCTCCTTTGGAACAAAGAGACCCTTTCTTCGCAGAGGTAAACAAATTCATTGACCTTGACTTAAAGGGATGAGCGTTAACACCGATTATAATAATTATTAAGAGTTTCTTATTTGCATTGCTGGAAAATTAAAATTCATCAGTGTCAAATTCGTATTAGTTTTACTGTCATATATCATCATAATATGTAGTCCCATTTGACACTACATGTTATGATATTAGACATATATACTTGTACAATAATTATTTTCGAATAATTTCTCTCAAAGTAATATTTCCTTATTTACAATTGCACGAGCTATATATATTATTTGATTGAAATCTGTGTATGAATAAGCTCTGAAATCTTATCCATAAATTATTTTCTATCTGTCATTCCTTTATCTTGACATTTGATTCATTCAAAAGTATTTGAATATTCGTGTAACATATTTATTTTAAATATAAATATGTCATTTATGAAAGACTTCTTATTATTATTTGTAGCCAATTTGTATTTGAATACGATTGCACACCACTATTAAATTCCACACTCATGTATCTTGTATCAATTATATATTTTTATAATGTATGACTCCATGCATAAAATTCATTGGATGTGAATTTAGGAGGCGGCGAATCAAACTTTAAATTTATGTGAAATAATAGACAGAAATTTTGATCTTGGATTGGTGAAATCTGGAAAACATATTACATTTTTTATAAAACAATGATAATGTTTCGTTGAATTTTTTTTTTGTTTTGTTGAGTCATAATTTTTTCTCTTATTTTGCATCAGCAAAATCATTTTTTTTGATCAGGTGCAAAAAACTGTGACTTGAGTAATTTATTTTATTAAATCATTTCATATTATTGAGGATATTGTGAAAAAGTAAAGCAGTTAGCAGAAGTAGAACACTTATAGCTGAAATTTGCTAAAAACAAAAAACTGTCTAAACAAAAATGAATTACTCTCACAACTTATTTTCTACATGATCTTCTTTTGCTAACTACATCAGATTGATAAACTGGAATGGAAAGTAATTACACTTTTTAATTTTTTTAGGTGTTAGGTTCAGTTTCGAAATGGAATATCCAATACGAAGAGGCTTTATTAGTAGAAGCGAGGAGTGTTGGTTCGTGGGTTGTTCACCGCTGCCAGGTTTGCCGAACGCACACCCACGCTTCTCACTTGCAACCGCAACATCATATGCTTGTTAATGCTGCGTTGATTGTATGTTTCATTCAATTACTTTTACGAATTATATTCCTATAACATTTAAATGTCTAAAAAATTATAAGGAACAAAAATTCTTAATCATTTTTTTGGATTGCATGTAGATTATAACTTGCAATATGTCAATTTTGTCTCTGCAACTAAAGAAAAGAAATTCACTTATCACATAAACTTCAATTGCCTTTCATAAGAGCTAAGGTAGAGTGTAGTTGTTTGTAATATACTCAATCACATTTTATGTTGTATTAGAATATTACTTTGAAAGTGATAATTATGAAGATGTATTGTGTACCTTTTCTACAAAGCTATACATAAATAGGTAAATGTACGTTTAAGCATAGTTCTGATGAAATAGCTATCACCTATATTTCTTGGAAATTTTGTAGAAGTAAAATACAATGCTATTTTTTCATCGTGTTATAATTTGATTCTTTGAAATTTGATGCTTTAAATATGAAAAAATTTCCATATGATTCTCATTAATAATGTTGATTATTAAAATTAAAAATTTATGGATTGTTGAGTAACACTTTTCGATACAACCAGCACATTTTTTGTCAGGCAATTGTTGTTAATCAAAATTTGACTATGTCAGTAGTTTTCCAATGGCATTATATCTGCATGCAATAATCAATTGTCATCACATGTTGTGGATCAATCTTTTACAATATACTGGCTGTTATTTATTATCTCAGTCGTATTAGTTTTTTTCATGTCTTTTATGTTTGAACTGTGAAATCTATTTTTATCAAATTTTATATTTTCAAAGAAAATGCAAGCAAAAATAATTTCAAAACTAGAATTCAAATCTCATTTTCATTGCCTATTGTGAACCATTCACCTTATGCAATCAAAATCATAGGTTATCCAGATTTCACTCATTTTTATAGTGTTATTTAAATCTGACATCTTTAGCTAAGCTGCGTTTAGCTTAAAACGAGGTTTGCGAAATGTGGACACCGGCTTCGATGTTACTGAGAACATTGTTAATAATTGTTGCTCACAACATGGATTGTAAGAATTTGCTTTGCTTTGGTAGATAATAACACTCATACTATGGCAATACATATTCCTGCCATATAAAAGTTTCAAGAGACATGACAGGCAAAATCTTAAAGAGATCAACATCTGTGGTTACTATACGTTATTTGCACTCAGCATATGAAGTCAAAATTGAAATTTTAAGATTTCTATGAACTAGCTTAATTAACTACCTGACTCAGTTGTCCTATATATTTACAGACAACCGAACAGAAATTGGCTACATTGCGTCAATGTGAAAGATTTTCTCCAGTTTTCAAAATGTTAATTAGTGTGCCGGTCGAAGATATGATAACCGACAAGAGACCGGTCTCGTCTGTTCATCCAGGAGTAGGGACATTGAACAAAAAACTCACTCGGGCTCTCCAAGCGGAAGTGGAAGCTGTAGAAGAGGCCGTTCGAATCTTCCGAGAAAGAGAATACAGTCTATTTGAGCAGTTCAAAGATCAGGCCCACAGAGATCACAGGATACTTGCTAGGTAGGTATTCTTTACTGAGCTTTAATTTGTATTCGATGGAAATTAAGATTTATAGATCACCCTTAACCCTTTCAGTCTCTTGGGGCCAATCATTGACCTCAAAATTTCAAATTAAGCCTTTAAGCGTAATATATATATATTTTTAATTTACAATGTTTCATATGGAAAAGATATGTATTTACTGTATATTGAGCATCCGAGGGTGATTTGTTTACAATTTACAAGTGGTCCATAGTACTTCCCAAAAAGGTTCATTAAAGCTCTATGAGACCAAATAAAGCCAATCGGCCTAGAATAATAGCAGGTAGTCGTGGGAAGTATTTTTAAACATTTTCCATATTTCTTCCAATATCCTGTCTAATTTTATATATTTTATTCAATACCAACCAGCAATAATATATTTCAAGATTTTCTGAAATAATGAAAATATATTGAGAATTTATTTTTGATTTTAAATATTTGTTTTATACAACAAGGTTGCAATCCATGAAATACTGATCTGAATATTTTGTAAGAAAATGATTGGAATGTTCAGATGGCTTTTTAAAAAGTTTTATAAATTCATGTAAATTGGTGAAAACAAAGTTTACACATTTTTTTTTTTCATTTTTTCGTGTCGCTTTTTAAACATAAGCAAAACATACTTTACATCGTAATGGCGTATCATGTTAATTTTTTTTAGTCAAAATAATAATTACTAGGTTTATGAAAGTTCATAGTCGAAATTTATAGTTTTTATGAGTACGTAGTCTTTTTCACTATTTTTTATATGTTTTATCTGATTTATTAAGGTAACTTATTATCCTCCACACCATAGAAATGGGTTTTAAAAATCAATGTTAGCAGAGATAAATAAACAAAAGCTTTTGTTATTTAAAAAAAAAAAATTGCTTGGGATTTTTCACGCATACCAAGCAAAATAGGCCGGAACTAAAAAGGATAATTTACTCAAAATTCATAGAAAAATCCCATTGTTAAAAGAACACAGTTAATGAGATTTTTATGGATACCTGCTATTTTGTTAAGGATTAACAAAAATTATATTAAATTTTAGCATACTTAGCAGCCAAGCAGAAAACGTAGAAATGCCAAATATAGATAGAAACATATTGGCGAGCTCAATGAGTGAAAATCGCCAGCAACAAATACCTCCCATCGGTATTGCCAAGGGACGACCTCAGCCTACCCGCGGAAATATCAAAATTAAGCCAAAAAGTATTTCTAAGGTATGCTGCTAAATTCTGAAATAAATTTAGCTTTCCAATAGTTGAGTGCATTCCATAATTTACCAACTATGCAAAATATATATTTCACAATTTGCATATAAATAACAGCACTGGTTTAATTCAATTTTCACCTGATGAAATCAACGATTTCAGCTTAAATATACTCATCTTTTGCACTCCACTGAGAATTGACTAAACAATTTTAAATTATTATCACTTAAAGTGAAAATCTATGATTGTCAGGGATGAAATGCTCAGTCTCAAAGTCAATTTTTCATTGCAGAATTTGGTTATTCACGGAAGTTATAAGGAAGACTCTCTCGATTCAGAAGGTATTTTTGACCTAGAGGGTATGGATTCCTCCACGCCTCCACACGATGGAGAAAATTCAGATGCTTACGAGTCAGATACTGATGGTAATAATTTTAACATTCTCTTTGATCTTTTGTTTGGTTATCAGTATTATATAAATTGTATTCTTAATGTCAACTTTAAGAATGAACTTATATTTTTTGTTGATTAATCAATGTCCACTCCCAATGTGAAGAATATGACATCCATGGAGGTATTTCAATAGAAGTCTTATTTTATTTAGATTTCGGTAGATTTAGAAAAGAAAGGCATAAGAAAGGACTAGCGGTTGGATAACCATCTTTGCTATGCCCCGTTTTTAGGGTCTGCTAGAGGAGAGGGAATTTCAGACATGAATATCCATTCCTTCAAACATAAATTCATAAATCAATTGGAAAACTGTCTATACTGGGTGATCTGTTTCGACAGCCCAAGTCAGAGGCCACTACATCATAAAACTGACAACCCGTCAACAGATTGAGTATCCGAGTACAATAAAACCGCCATTTAGACTGAAGTTGGGACCGTGTACATACCGTGAAAAAAATTTTTTTTGAAGAAATATTTAGTTGCTAGTTGATAAAATGTAACACTGGAATGTGTTAAATACATAGATGCTAGCCAACATTTGCCTGTACCATCACACAGACGGCCGTCTGGGTGTGTGTGTACAGCCAAGCAATCATGCAATTAGGGGATTTGCGGTGAATATTTCAAGTCAGAGTGTAATTGGGGCTCCACTGTAATAAGTAGTGTTTGTAGAAAAGACTGATAAATGTTGTGATACTTCCATTACGAGGCCATATGCTACTACTGTGAGCAGACATTGTTTTTTTTTTATTAGTGCATAATTCTTTAATAAGTTTGAATTGTCTGGGTCAATTGTTACTATTTAATTACTGTTGTCCCTAATTTATTTATTGAATTGAAAAATATTTCAATAGATTCAGTGAGTCGGGATGAAGGCATTCATATAAAGCGTAATGTTGCTCAACCATGGAATTCTTCCATCGCCAAAAGTCTTCCTGTGAGTGTTCCAGCTTTTGCACATTTACACGACTTATCTCAGGATGGACTCAATCACCAGGTATGTAATATTATAATAATTAATAATATTTTGTTTTTTGGTAATAATTAATATCTTTAATATCTACTCATTATTGAAGGGTATAGATATGATTATCTATAAAACTACACAATAAATATATAGTCCTAAACCTATAATAGCTCAAGGAAGGGTTGGTAGTATAGACCAAGTTTTTTTAATACTAATTGCCCAAAAAAAAAACACTCACCAAAGTTTTTTTTATCTATCTAACATATGTTAGATAGATATTTTAAAAATAAAATATTTTCAATTATATTATTTTAAGCTTTATATTAACACATTATTTGCGGGTGAGATTCGCACTACGCTGATAGGTAAGTGCGGGCATAAAATCAATGTCACGCGTAAAAAACACATTTTTACATAAAATGCCATAACTTTTAAAATATCCGACATATTTAAGTGTTTTTTTCAATATGGTACTCACTAAGTATAACACCACCAGTTTATTAATTAAATATTCATGTTTCTGCAAAAAATTCTTCTTTCAGACATAAAACATTTCAATATATATGATAAAATAATGGACCTTTACTAATCAACATTTAGGCGCACAGTACGTCATGCATTTATTTTTGACCGTCATAAAAGTTTGTTTTATGGGCAACTTGTCGCAGCAATTTGTTGAAAAAACAATTGGTAATCTCAGGGATTTGTATAGAACAGTTAAATATATGGGCGGTGCATGTGAGGCATTCAATGTCAAGCTTGTTTGCACTATTTCATAATTTATGACCTACAGATGTTCTTTTGAGTAGAGGCACAGGATTTTCCAGAACACAGTCCCCAGAATAATGTGTATTTTGTAATTTAAATTTAAATTATATGTTGATATTTCACATTTAAAAAATAAAATATTTTTCATATTGTATAATCATTAAAGCTATAATTTTACATATTTACTTTAATGAAAATACTAATTTAATTAAATATACTTTTATCACAATATAGTGTAGATGGAACACATGAAATTAAAATTTATATTCTCACTGAAAGTGGTTCACAGCATGAAACAGAATTGACATGGAAGAGTTTTTATATCCAAAAATGAAACAGAGTTTGTGGTCACCCTGTTTCATAAATATAGTTCATTTATGTAAACCTAGGTCATATTAAACCTCCTAAGCAAGATAAACTAAAATGCTTGTGAAAAAAAAAACAGATATTAATACCTTTCCCGACGTTTACCACCAGACGATGTAAAACGTATTAATACGCTTCTAGCAGTTAACCGGCAGTCGGCATAACGGGTATTACTACGTTTCCCGCATTGAATGTGTTAAATATATTAAGCCTAAAATAATTAATAATTACAGATAGTTGAATACATCATTAGAATCTATTATTTTATGGTTGTCATAAAAGCATCCTATATGTTTAATATAATATCATAAGAACTTGTTTTAATTTATTGATTTCCATGCAGGATGACGAACCACAAGATATAGCAGCCAGTATTAAAGCTTTAGCTCGGTCAGTTCACGAAGACATGTTTGGTGATCTCCCTCGTCCGCGCTTCAGCACACAGATCTAGTCCGCCCTGACAGCTGCAGTGATTAGTGTTTAGCTTAGGCTATGGAGTAGGTCTTAGAGGACTTACGTTAGCGAGTAAGAAACATCGTGTACCTCCGGTTAATAGACCAGCTTGTGCCGATTAGGGATATACTTTCAAATATGCTTCATCTGTATACATTGTCTCAAATGATTTAGATTAGTATTTCTAATGGCGCTGCAAAATAATGAAGTAATTCTTTGAATTGTATTTTTATACACAGTTGTAGAATGGCTTTTATTCGTTTAGATTGAACCTGCAGCAATCGGTGATTGCGGATTAGGTTTATATTCAATATATTTTATGTATTGTTGATCTTTACGCTCTATGATACTTCACAAAGTGTAAGTGTGTTAATGTTAATGTAAAGATTATAAGAATAACTTTGTAATCGTGCAGAGTACAAAATACGCAAAAGCATCTTAAAAGTATATTGTTTTCTATTTATCGGCTCACGTACATTTGTTTGGTCTACTAATCTTATTTTTTGTATTGTTGTTGATAAAATTCTTCAACATGTCGAGAATTGTATTATATCCAGGGTGAATGAAAATCTTTTGATAAATTTTTACATAATATGAATAAAAATTATTTTCACATTGTGATATCAGGAATTAAAAATATAATTTAAATCATGTTTATGAGAGTTCTGATGTTGGAAGGGTGCATTATAGACGATAGCGAGTATTTTTTATAGCAGCTTTATTCATTAACTTTACCATTTTATACTTTGACCGGTTTGATCGAATCAATTATCATTTTTGAACATTTTTATTTGCCTTTTCACAAGAGTTTGATAAAAATATATGTCTACAATTTACTCACGTATGTATCGGTTGTGCCTTTAACTAATTTGACAGATGTACTATTTTGACAGCACATTATATGCTACGGGTAGACATTTCCCGGGCCTTGCATCTGTGAATTCATGTTTCGTAGAAAAACATTACTAAATGTATTAATTTTTTATTCATTAGACCTAAGTCAGCCTTGCTATGGATGATATATATTTTTTTTAACCATTCTTTATTTTTTAGCGGATGGATCTTGTTTTGAATGATCATTTTTAGTTTTTAAGCATCATTGTTGATATATTTTTTAATTTTTCTGTGTTGAGACAATAAATGTCCAATTGATCTATCCTAACATTCTTTCGTAAGTCAATAAAATATATAACTGATACACAGTAGTAGTTATCTTCTCAATTTTCTGTTCATTAATGAAAAACAGTCAGAAATAAATCTTAAAAAAAAAAAAAACAAAGGTAATTTTTATGTCACATATTCTTCCACACCATCATCTGGGATCACCACTTAACAGACTTTTTTGGAATGATATCAGGTAATATTTACGTGTATTAACCTTTATCTGCTCTTTCACTTTGGACATTTAGAGTAGTTCACTGCACAAGTTATTTTTTTACTAAGCTAGTAAAGCAAAAATTTATTACTACATTTCAACAACCCCTGTATTGATAAAAGATAGTCATCTCACAGGATGGAACGAATCATTATCACCATTGTCTCCAATATACATTCATATGGGTGAAAATACTGCTGTATTATTATCTGCAATAAAACAACACCATGGACTGAATGAATAGTTGACATCACAGACATATATGATAGTTCATAAAATCTTTATTCAATGAAATCATATAAATATTCTTAATTACCACATAATATCTTGAAGTCGACGGGTGGCATGCAACTGCTACCTGGTGTACTTTTATTCCTTAATCTGGCCATAGGATTGTCACCACCCATCTTGTCTTTGCTAAATAATTGCTTGTTTCCCACATTTTATCAAAACATCACACAGAAAAAATTGTATCTTATACAATAGAGATACGCATTTCATATGGAAGTTTTGATGCAAATTTTTATTAAGAATTACTATTCTTATTTCAGAGCAGTCACCTTACTTCAAGGTATTGTCACACATGTAGATTTTATCTATGATTCAGTTTGTCTCCTACCCTCTAGGACAAGGGACACTTCCCAGATTTAGAAATATTTTTAGCAACACTTTTAATAATCTTAAAACTGAATAAAACGTTTAGTGTATATCGTAAATTCTATTATCTATCACTTAACACATTGTTGTCGGGACACGAATTTTTCCGTTTTTGCGGAACTGCTGATGGATTGCGGGACCCGTAAAAATCCGTGTTTTGTAGTCTGTTGCTAGAAGTCGGCTCACGTATTTATCCGTGTAATTTGAACTGCATTTTTTTTTGTTGTCAGCAGCTAGATGTCACTGCTTTGGTATTTAACAAAGACATTTTTTTATTAGTCGTCGCATTTATTACAGTTCCACCAAATGTATTGTACTAATTTTGATATTGAATTTTTATACCGTACAAAAATATTTTTTAAAAAATGACACAAAAGTTAAATAACGAACTACAAATGCTTTATAGCTTGTGATCGTATTGAAATTGACACAAATCAAGAACCAGGACCATCAACATCCCAAGAACCAACAGCATTACTCCCGACACGGCGAACCTCAAAAGTTGATCCACCAGGAAGACTTTCTATGGATATGAAAGCCCATACGGTGCAACGAATTCTTGGAAAGGGAAAAAATAAATACGTTCAAAGACAATGCCGAGTTTGTGGTGCGAGCGGAAAAAGAAGTGAGACCTACTTTATGTGCAAGTTTTGTGGTATACCTCTACACAGAGGTACGTGTTTTGAGAAATATCACACGTTGAAAAATTATTCATAAAAACAAATTGTGACATATTTTAGTTTTATTTAGTGTTTATTTCGATTTTTTATTACATACATTTTTATAAAACTTTTATGTGCAAAATAAACGGAAGTTTCCAGTGAATATAAAACTGTCATCCTCCATGTTTCTTCTTCATTTGATAGTACTGTTTATGGTAAGTCTGTGTTTAAAATTTCATAATGTATAATATAAAATTTTATATTTTATAGTATAAAAGTTATGGCGAGTTTCCGAAAATGTAAAAATACGCGTGCGGCTGCTAAAAAATGCCCCGCGCCAGGCTTAAAACAATGCGCGAAATCACCCGACAACAATGTGTTAAATACACAATTATTCAATAATGCCTTCGCATCGCTTATATTTCATAGTAACAATATGAGTTGCATCAAAAATTCAGATAGTAAAACTGGAGAAAGTGAAGGCTTGAAATATTCTATTGAAAAAAACACTATAGTTACATATTTTCATTTTATTATATTTAAGATTACAAAAAAAACTTAAACACCAATTTTTTCAATTTCATCAGAATCTTCTGTATCCAACAAGGATATTTTTTTTCCAAAATGCTTTTCGATGCTTTGACAAATCTCCAATGCCAGAGGGGAATCGATGAGGTTAATAGCTATGCCTGACTTTCCAAACCTTCCAGTGCGTCCGATTCTATGCAAGTATGTTTCGCAGTCAGCTCCCTTGTCCAAATCCATGGGCATATCAAAATTAACAACTAGAGTCACCTGCTCTACGTCAATACCTCGAGATAACACATTAGTGGTGATGAGCACTTTTTCTTGGCCAGCCCTGAACCTATCGAGCACAGAAATTCTCTGTTCCACAGTGAGATCTCCGGATAAAACAGATACAGAGTGCCCGTCCTTAGTCATCTTCTCAGAAAGCCACGAAGCCGTTTTCCTCGTATGACAAAATATTATGGCCTGACCAATAGAAATGACTCCATAAATATTACAAATAGAACGGTACTTTTCTTCTTGCCCTCTACACTTCACATAATATTGTTTAATGTTGTCAAGCGATTCTTCCTCACGCAGTAAGCGAATGATTAACGGATTGGGTATAATAATTTCAGCAAATTCCATTACTGGAGTGTCGTATGTGGCTGAAAAAAACATCATTTGGCAAGTTCTAGGTAACATTTTATGAATTCTAATGCATTGATCTTGATGCCCTTGCCTTGAAATCATTACATCTGCTTCATCCAATACGAAAACCTTGATTTTACTGAGGTCGAACATTTTAAATTTAACACCCCAATCTAGCATTTTTCCAGGAGTGCCGATTATAATATGATCAGTAATTTTCGCAGATCTAGCCACCTCTTCGCCTCTGACAGCATATTTCAATTTAATTTCAGGGCAAAAGTTTGCCATTTTTGCAGCGACTTCGCCAGTTTGAATTGCAAGTTCATATGTAGGACTCATACACAACACTTGCGGGTATTTTAAATTAGGATCGACTCTGCTCAGCATGGCTAAAACAAAAGCGGCTGTTTTACCGGTGCCAGATTGCGATTGCGCAATCATGTTTTGAGGCGGATCTGCTAACAGAGTTGGTAATGCAGTTTCTTGAATTTTAGATGGCGCATTGAATCCCATGGCATAAACGCCTTTCAGTAGATTTGGTTTTAAATGTAAAGCTTCAAATGTTTTCACAGAGTAAAGGGGTGAGTTTGGATCTTTTCGTTGAATTTCAATATCTTTCTTTGATTCCACTAAGCCGTTGCGGATTATTTTTTGAAGAAGGGACGTTTCTGATGGATTGGCTACATCGGCAGGTTCTTCAGATGCTTCGGGTTCTTTAGAAGTTTTTATGTTAAGCCCAGTTACTTTGCGGGCAATTTCTAGATCGTCGGCAGGTTTTTCCCATTGCAGCTTTCCAGATGCCATGTTTCTAGAAGATAATTGTTAAAAAAAACGAGTGAAAATAAATTATTCTAACAAATTTCAAGAAATAAATTATCTTCAGTTAACTTCACTTCTAAGGCTGTTAACACTGTTACTTCTTGGTAGAAAGGCATTGTATTTTAATAATAATAAAAGCACATTTTGAGTACTGTTTCCACAATATATTTATGATCACGACCGATTTCACTCATAGTGCTCGCGATGGTGTAAAGTACAAAAAAAATACATAGAGCTTAATTGCTATCACAACGATACGCTAATAAATAATACTCTAATCTGATTATCAAGAGGGTTTATAACGAATAAATTATAGTAATTGAATAATTATTAAGTATTACGATTTGGAAGAAGTATGTGAGAATTTACCAAATGCTTGAGTCATTATAGCTTGGCTATAATAATTTTCATTTGTATATAATGACATATTGACAAATATGTTGCGTTCTAAATTTACATTAATTTAATATTTTTCAATTTATTGCCTTGTTATGGTTTACAATTTAACTACTTACATATTAGTTTTCAAAATTGAAGATAAAACAGTTATATAGAGGTGAAACAAAACTCAAAACCCTGCATGACGTTTTGTCGCTGTATTCTATAGACAATAGATGGACATTAGAAATGTGAATATAAGTCATCGACTAAGAAAATAATAGAAGAATAGACAAATGGACTATTAGATTGAATGCAATACAAATTTCTCATACAAAGACACAATCAATTGCTACGAGGTACTGTAAAATAATTTTCTTTCATTTACAATAGCGGCTAAAAATCTCGGGCAACATTTTTCCAAAGGTAATACTGATATTAAATGGTTGGTATAATATATATATATATATGTATAAGGATATTGCCAGACAAACAACGGCATCATTATTTCAACTGTTAACTTGACTGGGTTAAGCTGGCGACTAAAAACCTCAAAATAGTCACATATATCATTTTAAAAATAGAATGTTTAATATAAATGAATCTTTGTTCACAGAGAATTGCAATAATTACTCAAAATAACTATATGTTTCTTATTCGCTAGTGCAGTGTATAGTATAGTATTGTACGCTATATTTGTGTCGCTTCTATACTTAAGCGCTTTTAAATGGTATGTAGCCGAATAACGAGAGAACGTTACATTATTTGTCATTCTAATGCACAATTTTTTTTCAATGGCTTGTGAAAGCATTGGAATAGAGGATCTATAGTAACATAATATGTGACTACCGCAATATAATCTATTGCTATACGAAGACATTACACCATTCCAGTATTATATGCTTCTTTTGTGAACCCAGTCAGAAGTCTTATGGGCAACAATACCTTTCTCTTTATCATTTTGTTTTCACAAAAAATATCAATGTTTTTTTATAAAGCCTCAATTTATATTTTATTACTCAGTTTTATTTTTAGCCAAACATAGCTTTTTACTTATGATCATATATGAAATGGGTTTCTGAAGGAATAACTTAACGTGCACTCTTTAGTAAATATGGTCAACTATTGAACGTATAAGGTGCTTTTATTTGTGAGTATCACTTGGCAGTCCCGCCCTACTCGTTATTTACACTAAACTTATTTTAGTATCGATAAATTAAAATAATTTATATATTAATCATATATTGTCTATGATATTGGTCAACGGCTATCTGTCATAAGTGACGTTTCGATAGTTTATTTTCCCTAAATGGTTGTATCTTATTTGGAGAGTATAGCCGGCAATTAATATAACTAGTTTATGTATAGATGACAATGGAACATTGCTCACTGCAAAATTGAGTTAACGCAAACATGGACGAAGTGGATCATATCATTCTACAGTCTCTTAAACAGTTGGGACTGTATGTTTCCAAATATTATAATATATATAATGATATACATTGCAAACATGAATAAGGATAATAAAAATGTTGTTCGTACAAAGTTATAGCTGAGTGGTATATGGTTTCTTTACTACTACAGTTTTGAGATCATGAGCTCAGATATCTATCCAATAATATATATTAATCATGGATATTTTAAATGCTATAATCCATTGCAATCCTTCCCAGGAACTTCACCTTGATGGATGGAGGGGGGGGGGGGGAGTATTTGCCTCCCATTTACTTTAAAACAACATATAAATACAAAAATTTACTCAGCAATCAAATAACATTTATTAATCTTCTAGTTTAATACTTGTTTCCTCTTACCCTCTTTGAAAATAGTGGCTTATCAAACAATCTACAACTGACTATTTTGAAACATGTTTTCTTGTTATTTGAATTAAAAAAAAAATATATGATTTGCAAGAATTTTTCTTTGTTACATTTCAAATGTTGCCATGTCGAAGACATAGGGTATTAAAATTGGTATTTCTTACATTGAAGTGTTGTGTAGCCCTGGTTGGTATGCTTTTGGCTTTTTTCCTGATTATGCATTGATAATTAACTCTCATATTGCTGCAGTTATAAGCCGTTGATAGGTTATTTTTATGGACTTTGTGTAACATGAGAATAATGTTGCAGCCCGTTACCAGAAGACATTGATACATTGAGTGACTTTCCAGATGAATTAGTATTGCAATCAGCCAAAAGGTGCATAGACGTAATAAGAGAAGAAAATGAAGAATTGGAAGAACCGAAAGTGATGTCTCAAAAAGTGTTGATTGCTACTAAATTAGCAGATACTTGCAAGGTAACATTGTGGTGTTACAAAAAAGTTATTGAGAATAATTACAAAATCACTTACATTTGAAATTTTATACAATTCAATCAGCGGAATGGCAAAGTGTTCAATTTTTATTTTATATTTTAAATATTATTCATAAAGTAATTATTACGAAGATAAAATTGATGAAAAATGTTCTTTAAATAAATTAAAAGATTACCAAATATTGTGAAATAATAATTTATATTTTTTGTATGGGACAATACTGAAAGATTTATTATAAAAGCAAAATAAAATTCACCGATCAACTTTACCAAGTTAGAAGAATTAGACATATTTTGAATATGCATAATCATACTTTTACTTATGAACTTAAATTTTCTGTCAACACTTTATGTTCAAGAAATGAAATATTTCGTTTTTTGCGGACTGTCGTTTGTTTGCGGAACCCGATAAAATTCGTTTTTGTATCCTGTCGGTCGTTTGCGGGACCCCGTCTTCTCTCGGGCTTGTATTTCGGCGTGAAAAAAAACGCACGGCAACACGACAAGTGGCAATAAAACTCATGAGTTATTATAAACCCGAGTGTTCCTATTCGGAGACGCATGTTTCTCGATTTATGTCATTCAGATTCCAAACTTCCAGTGGCTCTAAACTTGCAGGAATTGCAAGTATATATTATTATTTATTATATAATTATATAGTATGAATAAATATATTATCTTTTACATAGAATGTCTTAAAAATTTAATATTGATGAGATGCGGAGTGCCATTTACATAATTGAGAATAGGCTTTTATATTCAGCTTAGAAATATAATGAAATTAAGACGTAATCAGAGTGTTTATCATTTATTTTTAAAGATCAAATGTTACATATCATTTCTTTGAAAATTTCAATCAAAAATATTGTTTGGTTTAGAAGTCGATGTCGATTATCGATTGTGTCGATTTTAGGAAAGTAATATTTTTTTGCGGTAATCGCAAAAAACGCCCGCTACAGGTTTGAGTATATTGCTCGAGGGGACTGACCACAAAGTGTTAATTTTAGTTTCCATTTTTTAATTTAAATAAATCACTCTTATTTCATACAAGAAAATATAAATAGATAAAACCGAATCAATTACATTTAGTTTGCTACAGACTGACTGGCACTCGGACAACCTTATTTGTCAAATCATAATTTATATAAATAAATTTATTAAAATATTATATGGAACATACAATTTGATATTATCAAGGATAGTGGAATTAAAATTTTTGCCTTGCATAAGTGATAAGATATATGTGCATAGGCACCAGTCTCTTCGAGTCTTCAAACTATAAAATATTCACATGCCTAATAGAATGTGTCCTCAAGTAAAGAAATTTTCTACCATGAGAGTGTATACATGTCCAAAAAATATTTTTTCTTGTTTAATTCAGCTATATACAATTGAATTAACTTGCGTTTGCTGATATTAGCAGTAATTATTGCTATGTGATTTCAGTGCAAGGAGTTAAACATAGTTTCTGAATTTATAACAAAAATTAATTATTACTGTTTTACAGAAATTGGGATACAAAGGCGACTTAGGTTATCAGCTTTTTATATACCCTAACGAAAATGATGTCAGAAAAATATTTATGTTCTTGATTGAAAAGCTTCCCAAAGAATCTGAAAAAAGTTTTTTAACATCATCAAGAGATGGGATTTCATTACTTATGCAAAATATTGGCCTCAAGATATTGGAAGAACTTAATGAACCATGGACACCACCATATTGTAAAAAAAAATCTTTCAAGTTGATATCGAACTGTGAGTGGTCGTTGTCTGGTTGCACCTATGTGAATCCATTTCAACAAATTCCTTTGGAAATATCTGATAATAATGGTATTCAAGGTAGAGCATTTTTTTTTTAATATTTACATTTTCAGCTAAAAGGTTGTTCAAATCTATATGGCAATTTTTATCTTTGGAGAATAATTGTAAAGCCTATGGTTGTTCAACCTCTTTTTTTGTTAAAAGAGAATAAGGTTAGAAAGATAGCCCTATACAAAAACTAATAGTTGCTTAATTGCTCCTACCATGCCATTTTTTTTTAGGATCAGATGCATGGGAAGGAATTTTAGACATCACAGGCATCCAAGCCATGGAACAAAAATCGGTTTAAAAATCAACATATGAAATTGTTGGGATACCCATATTGGGATTCAAACACGTGAGCACTGTAATTGAAGTCAATGATGATCACTAATTAGGCTAAAGGTTCAACACTATGAGTTGTTAAATATTTCCATGGCAACTTCATAGTACCTTTAAACTCTTTGAGTGCCTACTTAGTAAAAATATTTCTTTAATGACAGGCCGCATCGCATGTTTTCAAAGCATTGAAAATGCCAGAAATCTTATTACTAACATTTTCTTTTATACTCAACTATATCTCTTCTAATGTTAATTTTAAGATTAGTCAAAGTGAAAAATTGACCTTTTAAATGTTATCACCAGCACATACCAGTAATAATTATTATTCAATTTCTTTTTTAATAATATGTTATTTTCTAAATTATGGTAATATATTATTATTTTTGTAACAATCATCGTCATCATGACATTACAGTTGCTTGTTATTGTATTGAAGTAAATGGGGGCATGGAATAATTCATTCATCAATCAATGCTATCATATTCTTTTACAAATAAATCTTTTCAACGAGATGAAAAGTGCTAAAATGTATAAATTTTGTTGTTATGACTTATCGAAGCTTAAAGTTTTTCACAAAACGATGTATAAAACTGTGATGGACTCAAATTTTACATTTAAATGTGTATGTATAAATATAAAAAAAAAAATTGAATCCAAATAAAAAAAAGTTAGAAATAATACTGAGTTTGTGTAAAATTAATTGGTACCGGTTTGATCAATTTAAAAATGTATGTTCACAGCAATAGTCGACTACTGGAAGAAAGTTACAGCTAATAACTTAGAAAATGTGCCTGAAAAAATAGATTATATAGCGCAAGCAAACTTTTTGATAAAAAAATTGCAAAACCACCAGCCAAAATCGCCTCTCAAGACTGATATGACAAAAATTTACACAGCCTTACCAAAATCTGGTGATTTAAATTTGTTCCAAGAAAGTTTCGACGGCCCAGCAGTATTATCCATTGATAATGTTACTAGTGCATTAAAAGAAGTAGAAGACAAAACCAAATCAATCCAGAATGAGATAAATGAGCTGAATGAAAACAGAAAAAAGGTTTATTTTTTATTATATTTAAAAACATCTTATTGAGGGAAACTAGAACTTTTTTACTAAATCTTTTATTGGTTGTTCAGCATTTTCATGAATTTTGAATTGAATAATATTAGTTAATTTATGACTAAATATATATATTTCTTAGATTAAATAAGCATCATATAATAAAATATTGTGTGTGGTATATATTTATATATAGTTAATGAATCTAGAATATATTATATTTTAAATATTGCCCCCACAGATGTTATTGGATAAAGAGAAAGAAATGGGTAAAAAAAAAATGATTGCTGACAAGAAAGACACTGTTTCTTTAGTGGCCTCTCTCATGCCAGACAGTGAAAATAATATGGCAAAACTTCAAGCTATTTACGACAAAGAGGCTGCAAAGATTGCCAATCTTAAACAAGAGATTGAAGAAAATGAAAATCGAGAAATAGAACGCGCCAAGGAAATAGAGCTTGAAAAGATTCAAAAGGTGATGGTTTTTCATTTTATTGTTTATCGTCAATGTTGATATGTTAAATATATCCATACCTAATCGGCAAAAGGCTTCACACTTCATTTGAAGCCATTGAGATAAACGTTAATTTTCAAGATGCTTACTAACTCTTTTAGTTGTATGGGGAAAATTTGTACATTTGAAATATATATTTATTACTTTGACATCATTATTATTTTTTCATATTACAATATTGACATGTCATGGAGATGCCACCACAAAAAAATTAAACTTGGGTATGAAATATAAAGTGAGATAGAAAAATAATCAAAAACTTTTTCAGTTTCGCTAAACAATTATTGGGATTTTTGCACATATTATGTTTAATTACCTACTTTTGTCATGTGACATCTGAGTGTACTTCATATCAGTTGTGCTGTTGTACAGTAGTGTGCCTCAGAGCATTGCTTCTTTTGCTTTGTTGACAAACAGACGAAAAGTATTCATCTCCAATATCCAATACTATGCATACATTTGTAATTCTTTAACACATTCATTGATTAAAAAATATGTAAACACTTTTAAGGTGTTAACTCACTGCTTACCGTGTGCAAAAATTTGTATGTTTCAACTTCATATATAAAAAATGTATGTCAAACTCGTTATTTCTTGTTTTATTTACTTCACTGTGTGGTTGGAAGATGTAGCCAAAGGCAAATCTTCGGTTATGAATATTTTGTTGATTAAATAAGACTGATAATATTAGTCTTTGACACACACAGTGACACAACATCAAGTAGGTAATGAGGTACCTATCGAAATTCTCCACGCCCGCTTACTTTTCACAACGCTGGTTAAACCATTATGCAAATACTTACGAGCATTATTGTATAGTATTACTTAATTATATTAATAGTTTGTGATTTTTGAACTATTGTTATTTGTTTTTGAGACATTAGAGAATTTTAAACCGTGTTTGTGTAATATTCTTATGTGTATTTGAATTTATTTACTATTTAGAGCATGGTGAATAAATAGCAATGTATTTTAGTTTTACATTTAAATTTATAGTTCTGACGGTGGTGTGAGCCAAAATAGCTATCAATTATATTTAAAAAAAAAAATTGTAAAACTAAAATACTATTTTTTCACCGTTTTACAATGGTTTTTTTGTGCGAATTAAAGAAATGGTTGGGCTTGGTTCTCATAATGGCGTTAGTGTGAAAAATTTTGGTGGTGTTGGTGATTGTTGGCCCACAAATCCTAAGATAGAGATGCCATATTTCATAAAAACAATGAGCCGCGATAGATTCCAAAAAACTATAGTCTATTGTTTGAGCCGCCCGATTATGTGTCAACTTACACAAAGCAGGTTTTTTCATCGTTAGGCGTTTATTTCATATTGTATATTGTTAATGTTTGAAAAATGTTATATATTTAGGTGGAGCAATTGAAAAAAACTAAATTTATCAAGTCTCTGGAGGAGAAAGTCAGGATAATGTCTGATGAACACAATAAAAAAACTTCTCTAAAATTACACTTGACACGAGAATACGAGAAAAAGAATGCCAAAAAGAAATTTGTTAAGAAAAGGTAAAAATTTCCATAACAATAAAGTGGAAAAATGATTTAGAACTAACATCTTAAGTAGTAACTTGTGATTACCATCAAAAATAGTTCAATATTTTTTATTTTGTTTTGAAAAATATACAATGATCACTTTCAATTTATACATCCATCAATACAATCACAAAAGAAATATGGAATATGAAATAATTATTCAAGTACTTATTTGACTGAAATATGATTTTTCAAGTTTTTAATTAAATGTCTGGGAATAATATCTTATTCAATCTCATAAACTCTAAAATATAACATTAATTTTAAAAGGTAAATATTTCCAGTTATATTAAATTCAAACTGTAAAATTTACGTATAAGTCAGTAAGCTAATACCAAGTTACAGTGTACAAAAATTTTCACGCTTCTGAAAACATTAGATCATTCCTTTTCAGGTCAGCATACACTAGGAGGATTATGGAAATTATTGGAAATATATCAAAGCAAAAAGTTGAAATAAATAAAATTTTATCAGATACCAGAGTCCTTCAAAAAGAATTGAATACCATGAATGGGAAATTAGATAGATCCTTCGCTGTTGTGGATGAGTTGGTGTTTAAGGTTGGAAATTTCATTATTATTACAATTAAATAAGTCAAATCAAATTTATTTATTTTCTGTAAGAAGTTAACATGTACATTAACACGTTGGCTGCGTAAAAATATTGAACTGTTTCACAGAGGGCCTGAAAAATACCCATTTTTCGAAGCCATAAAAGTTTGTAAAATATTAGGGGCAATTATTATATTTCTCCGAATTCGGTCGCCATGAAGGTTATTTACACAAAAAAACATTTGTGCGGCACATGTACTTGCATTGTTTACCCATCAGATTTCGAAACATTTGCAGTGTTTATTGATGTTGCGCCGTCTGTAATACCCTAAAGATATATTTGCACTTACATATTTTCGGTTTATTTATAATTTTATTTTGAACGGAATTCTCTTCTATCTTTTCTATTCCAGGTTTTGTTTTGTAGTGATTTATTCACCTTCAAGTGTTGTTGATAATAATTTTTATTATCGGAAAAAAACAAGAAAAATTCACTATGATATAAAGCAGTTGAAACGTAATTCACACTCTCACAATAAACTATTATACAATAAATATATGATATTACTTTGAAATAACATTTGAATGTCAGATTCAAATTTATTCGTGATATAGTCGAAAACAGAGATCTAAGCACAAGCCAGGTTTATTTGGGCAATCTGGACAATTGAACAACGAAACTTTTCATTGTTTGGTGGTCAAGTCGAAGAGGTAGTTTTTTTTCCAGTAGTCACTTAGACGATTCAATCGTATCATTCCTGTATGAAACAGAAGTCCCAATCATAGCTTGAAATCGTCTATCGCTATGTCTTTCCATTGCGCGGTTCGACTTTTATCGCCGTCTGATTGCGCTAGAATATCGACTGCATATGCATTTGTCTGGTCTACGATTTAATTCTAAAATTTCTCATCAGCAATCTGGTGAAAATAATTGATGAAATCTTTTCCACTCATATCAATTTTTATGCCTGGCGTAGCCAAAAATTGAAAAGATGTAGTTTAGTTTTTTTTAGATGCCCACGTTTTAAGTGCAACGTTTGTTGTTGCAATAGATTGTAAAAATATGTCATCATCACTTTCACTATCCGATTCACTGTCAATTTAATCACATACGATATTATCAAAATCACTATCGTAAATAAGATCATCGCTTTCTTCTAGTCGTTGCCTTTTTGAACACGATGGCTGATCCATTGGAAGTGGAAGGAAAAATGAAAATTGCAAAAATATTGAAACACAAGTGCATTAAAACGTAGAATGAAGTTTATAGAATTGTAAAAAAATAGGTACTTAGATTGATTGGTGCTTAGAAAAAAAAAGTATGTACATGTTAATAAAAATACATATTTCACAAAATTATAAGAAACAGTGATAAAAATAAACCAATTTACATCTGTCAAAAATATTTCCACAAACTATAGCAAATCATTTGATGTAAGTATTTCGGTAAAATGAATACTGTGAATGAGCCTTTATGTGATAGTTTCAAAGAAATGTCCCGAAACGTCTAAACAGTGGCAGGTACTTACTAATACTAAAAGATCTTTTGTTATATTGAGAACACGGTTCCCGTGACCGACACGAGTCTACAATTCAGGCATGGACACGGGAGCCATATCGTACGCACTGATCGAGTTAACTGGTCTGCACTAAGTGATATTCAGTTTTTAATGTGTTAACTGTCACTTCTTGATGGAAAGGCATGATATTTTAAATAATATTAACACATTTTTCAGTTGATAATGCTCATGATGAGCGAAACTGGTTGTGGTCATAAAATTTACTGTGGAAATAAGTACTAAAAATGTGTTTTTATTATTTAAAAAATGATATTTAGCCATATTATCTATTGTGTATGCCACAATAATGTTGTATCATCATTAATGACAACTGTTCACTTTTTTCTTAGTAAAATAAGAATGGTTGAACATTAAAAATGACATTTCTTTCAACAAATATATCTGCATTAAATTTAATATTAAAAACTATATTTATGCTCCCATAGATATATATTCACAGTACTATTTGCCATAGTGCCGAACATAAGATGTTCGCCTGCTTACAAGCCTGGATTGTGGAAAATAATAATAAAGCTGTACAACCTAAATCAAACTTTTTTAATTTGTCAGCTATTATTAAAGTGATACCAATAATCATGTACTTATGTGACATTGTTGAGTGCAATAGGTCAATGTTTAAAGAATTATGTTTTTTGTAATGTTCTATAACCTAGTTTCACTACCAATGGTTTTTTTGATTGTTGAGTTGACCACCCTGGCCAACTACTAAAAAACGTTGAATTTTGAGATTCAGTATTTGACCACCCCACAAACTCAGTTTATTGAGATTATGCTTATTGAATAATAAACTGTGTACATTTTAAAAGTGAAAAAAATCAGTAAAAAACACTTGTGTTACCTTATTTTTCTATTCATTTAACTAAACACATTTCATTAACAGCTTAGCGACCGCATGTTTTTTTATCGAATTTCGCGTGTTGGCCAGCGATTTTGCAAAAAATTCGCCCGAAAACTGTCCTTTTACTAGATTCTCTATAATTTGTGAAGGGATAGAGATATCTTAACCAAATTTGATTTACTGGCTTCTAGATACTCTGCCCCATAAATCAATGCCATTTGAGCAGTGGTTCTACACCTGTGGGTTGTGTACTCATGTGGTATAGTGAAAAAAACTTAAATTTACTACAATTTTATTTTTTTTAATATGTAAAATTTACTTTTTCACTTTTTTTTTTTGATTTTATGTTCATATATATTAGAACTCATTAGATAAACTCCGTACGTCTCTCTCTCTATACTCTATATATAAGTACCTATATAAAAAAAACGTTCATGGATAATAATTAATTTTGTATAAATACCTTTCATTATGAGTTGATGGGAAATAAACAATTTCAATTTGTGTTTACTCCATCGATAGATTTATATCGAATCTGAAGATGGTGAAAGGTAAAAGCCGGATTATTAGATCGATATGAACCATGGAATAGTAAGTACAATGTTCTCAAGAATTTAGCTGTAAGTAAATTATTTTACTTGAATCCATATTTGTTTTGCTGAAGAAGTGGAAAAAACAAAGTTTTCTTGCCCATACTGTACCTTTTGTACGTATAAAAATTAATATATACAAATAATTCATATCGATCTTCATTGTTATATTGCCTGCCCTCATATACCCACAATAATATCTAACTAAAATATAAGAACGAAAATAAAATCATGATACATATATTCAAGATAATATTATAAATACCCGCAGTTTAAAGAGCCCTGGTTCTCATGTCATCCCCATTGCAGATGTTGTCACTCCCATTAGTTTGTTTCGTAATTTTTTTACAGCCATTCTGAGAAATCAGGGTAGTGTGTTGCAAGTGTTTCTCAATATATTAAGTAAATTGTATTCTGTCTTCTCTGAACTATCGGTGAAAACGTCGCGAAATTTACTTTTCTCTTGCTAATCATTTCTGATTATATTTTTATGTTTTTATTTTTAATCACCTCAAAATTGAAGGAAGAGATGAAACATATTTAGAAAATTTTAAGGATGCATTGTCGGAGGTTCCCAGTGATTGTAAACAAGATGACGCGGACGATAGTGGTTCTGATTCGAGTGTACATACATTCTGTAATGAGCGAGTTGAATCCATATATGAATAAGTGGCACAGGATTTATGCATATAATTTTTTTAACAGTGTATCGCTTGCTAAAGATTTATTTTTACGTAAAACGGGACTTTGCGGGACAATTCGGAAAAATAAAGGTTTACTGGAATCTTTAAAAAATATAAAATGAAAGCCTCAAGAAACCAAGCATTCCAGAAAAGGTGACAAACTCGTCCAAGTGTGGAAAACAAATAAGAAAAGGAACGTCAGAATGATATCCACTATTCACTATAATAATGTAACATAAAAGAATATATTTCAGAAAAATATGTTTTTATTTAATTCGTCAACATAAGTTGAGAACCCCTGCCACTGAGTTTGAATAGGTCATAATTAAATCAAATTAGCATTAAAAATGTCAAAAATGTTTTCAGTTAAACATTTCATAACCATCATAAAAATTCCATGTGGCTCAGTCGATAAATCAAAGGTAATGTGTAACACCAATACTACGATCTGTAAAGGGCCTCGAAATGTTTCTTGGCATGCGTATCAGTGTACACTGGACTGATGAATATCCTTGCTAAGTAGAGAAACAAACCAGACTCGATTTAAAAATAAAATCTTTGAGCAGAATGTAAAATTGTGTTATGAAAGATCACATAAGAAAAAAATATACATGAATTTTTTAGGGGTATTTTTACGAAATTTTTTAGGAAAATAATAATTTAATCTTTGTTAAATAATGCGTTGATGTGCATACTACCATACCCCATTAACATTTGAAATCAAACACGATTCCAATCAGATGATTTTTCAATGGAATGGATGACGTAGGACGCATATGAGTCCGCGGCCCGCAACGGAAGTTTTTCAAGGACTCAAATACGAGTCCCCGGTCGTTAAACTGTTAGGAAAAACCTTCAGAAAATAGCAAAAAATGGCAGATCACTCACCTGAACCTAATAATGCTTCCACTGTGCAATTATGAAGTGCTTTAAACATTTGAATTCTTTACAGTCGTGTTGGTAAATCATGCGGCTAATTAAAAAATAATTTTCCCATGGTTATCACTTCTAGAAACTTATTATAAACATTTTTTTGACAAAAGGTCAATTACTGGTACGTTTACCACACCATTACTTATATTTCACATTATATTTTAATTTTTAACACATACCAGTGTAAACAATATGTTATCAAAAGAGGAGGCAATGTTAATTTGCTTCATTATTGTAATGCATATATTTTTATTATTTAAAATATCATACTTTTCCATAAAGAAGTGACAGATAACACCTTAAAAGAATATGTTTTAGATTTGGCTAAAAAACATCCAAACCCAAAAAGAGCAATTCGGAAATATTTTTTCTAGATTGAATTATTTTCATATCAACATATATATTAAAATGATATTTAATGGTTTTACATATTTTGTGGATTTTTCAAGGATGCCAAAAAAGACGAACATGCTAGAAAAGCTTACAAGCTTTTGGCGTACATCCATACTGAATGTGGAGATATTGTTAACATGGTTAATGATACAGGGGCTAATTTACGGGAAATAAGAGACCTGGAGAAGAATGTTGAAACTGAGAAAAAGAAGAAAATTAAAGAAAACCTGGAAAGGGTATATTTGGATCTGAAGTATGAGCAGTCTAGCAAGCACAAAGATGGGACAGGAAGTTAACTGTTTTGACTAATCTCATATTATTTATACCATAGATATAATGATCCAAGTGTGTATGAGAGATATCTAAAGATATTAAATAACAAAATATTCAATAATTGATAAAAAACATTAATACTTTATCTATTATTCTCTTCATTGGCTTATATTTGATGTTTATTGGATTCCATATCATTGGTTTTTTTATCAATGCATTTTAAAAATAAATAAAAAGGCCTTAATTCTTAGCTAAGCTCCTTTATTATTTATAACAATAATAAAACATGAATTGTTTATAGATATTATAAGTATTGTTAATACTTAGCGTGACCATTTACTTTTTTCATCAAAATGGGACATTTAATTTTATGTAATATTATATTTGTATTAAAATTGCATATTTTTTTTATTTCATTATACAAGCTTTATTACAAAAAATACACGAAGAGCAAAATATATATATATATACAATAAAATTCAAAAAAGTATTTTTCTAGTTGTGAAAATAAAACCACAAGGAACTTGAAATGTAATGAAAGAGCAACTGATTATGAATAGTTTATGAAGTATTATATTTTTTGGTTTAACAAATCTGCTACTAATTATTTTTGGTTTCTAAATAATAAAATTCACATGATTTTTTTGTGTTTTATTTTGTAATCAGCATTACTTTAAGAACTTTGACTCACAATTGTGTCCTATCTTGGTCCACAATTCATTTTAAAAGACCATTTCTATCGGCAAATTGGTGCCGGGCAGACGTAAAATATGTTCGCTAATTATTCAAAAGTTCAATCGATTCATGTTATTGATCTGGAAGTGTTTAAACAATTCCATGATGTTTTTGTAAATAATTGAATACCGATGAAATACTTCACATTACAATTAACAAAGTTTTTTTGAAGTTTTTATTGTGGGATCATCTTTATCTGAACACAGGACATTTTGGTGTCCTAAAGCACTGCTTGGGGGCACCACTTTCATAAGGAAAATAAAAGGTAACTGCAAAAGGCATTTTATTATCAATTAATTATGATTAGTTTTAACCTCTAGTGATTCTTTGATTTTCGTCGAAACTCAGGTCATGAGCAAATAATTAGCGTCAAATTTAAAATAATAAATAGTCATGAAAAATAAAACATAATAGTTTACGCAATACATTTATTATTATACTATGTACATTTTGCAATAAATGAAATTTTTAAGTTCGTTTAAACATTTACAATTCTACACTGATCGACGAGAATAAACTTCTGGAGGTATGTATCCTTCATCAACTGTTCTTGGTTTCCTCTTTTTGCCAAACCATCTTTTGTGATAGTATACTCTCTTTTTCTCAATCTGCAAGTCTATCTGTTCTTCATTGTCAAAGAAAGCAATTTTTTCCTCCAACTGCCGTAGATTTTCCATTCTATCTGCTTTTTTCTTTTCAAGTTTAGCCTTTTCTATACCATCAATTTGTTCTTTGAATGCCTGGTCTCTAATAGATTCCCAGGCATCAAATAACTGAAAAATAAAAAAAACATAATTGATTTGAGAGAAGACCAAAAAATAATGTTTAGAAGTGATTTCGTATTGATTAATACAGTTACAAAGAATCCTCTGCTGTGCAATATTGTCAATAAATGCTATGCAATGTTTACAATTTCTTGAAAGAAAAAGCGTACAACCAAATCGTTTGTTACACAATGCCATGTGTATTTGTGATCCGGCAAAATAAACAAGAAGTTTAAAAAATAAATAATATCATACCTGACTATGTCGATGAATGTTCTCTTCTTGGTATTTATTTAGTGCATTTTGAATGCCTTCTTTCAAGAGATCATCCATTATTAAATCTTGAGAAGATATCTTTTCCAATTCCAATAAGATACCATTTAATGACTGCACCATATCGGGATTACTCTGAATATTTGGAAATTCAATCAGCTTTTTTATTAGTCTCAATGTCTCAGGAAACACTTGTTTCTGGCTGCAAATTTTTCTGACAACATTTGCAGCTTTGTCTAACTTTCCATAAAATAGCCATCCCAATAATTCACAATTTTTATGTAAGGCGTCTTCATAGGGCGCTGATATCATGGCGAGAGTTTTTCCAGTCAAGTGTAGATTGTCTCTTATGTCAAAATGATCATCGAAGTATGGATTTCGTAAAAATGCAACTCTTACTTTCACTTCCTCAATTTTCTTTTTCTTCTGGGGTTTTGCGTCCACTTCTCCCACTTTAACTTCCGGTGTGTATGCATTTAAAAATTGTATACATGAATATAATGATAAATTTTCAGATATTTTATTTTCAACATCTTCCTGAAGCATTAAAAAACTGGCTACTTTAGCTGCTGAATCGTAATCTTGAGTTTTGAGAAGGTCATCCAAGAGAATGTTAGCGGTGAATTCGTCTAGATAAATACCATAGTTTAGTCGATCATCTAAAATTTCTAACAATTCCTTAGTTCTTCCGACGTCGATGAAGTATCTAACTGCGGCATAGTGGGTCGATTGTAGGGTTTTGCCAGTTTCTGCAGTCAATCGAAATTTATGCAAAATTTCGCGTAGTTCATCAACGTATGAATCATCTTTTAAGGAATTGGTGAATACGTCTATATCGATGGCGCTTACGGGGTCATTTTGTTGTAGATTTCTGTCAATTTCATTATAAAAATCTCCTAACCTCACTTTCTGTAATACTGGTGATTTGAAACGATTACTCCAAACTTCCCTGCATCGGTATGCTTCTGAAAGAAAATATCTCCTGCTGAAATAAACATGATTATTTGTAATGCAAGTTTTGCAATGCGGAAGTATTAATTTTAGCATTATTTGTGAACTTATTTTTGCGGTGGAGGAACCGATTTGTTATATCGACCATAAACAAGCTGAAATTAATGCTAAAAAATAATATTGTCTATGATAATACTGTTCGTAAAATAGAGCATAATTTCTCAACCATTTTACATCCACCGACCACAAAAAAACCCATAAAAGTTTAGCGGTCCATCAATATTGCAATAAAATAATAAATATTCACACAATTATTTTTTTATTGAAACAATTAATTTTGCAACACTGTATGCTGATACAACAATATCTATGTATATTAATTAATAAAAATAAGTATAGTACCAAAAAAATTAAATTTGAAAATCCGTAAAACTCGATTATGTCGGTTCACCCAAAAATCTCCACAGAGTATCGTGCTGGCACGTGGTAATAAAAAGAATTGTGATGGAAAAGTGAGCTAATTGTTGGAACTGTTATGATATATTTCTTTAAATAAGGACTCTGACTTAGTAACCACATTTTTGTTTGCTTCAATTTGATGTATTAAGTTAAGAAGAATTGTTAAAATAATTGTCAAAAAAACAGTTTTCAATCGAAATTAAGAACTTATGATGCATTAAACCACATATTTTCAAAATTGATAATAATAAATGAGCCGTAAAATTAATGACATTTTTTCACTCCTTTTTTGAATGATGTGACTAATGATTTATTTAAAATTACAGCATTTTTTTTCTCAGTAACTTTAGATACATACCCATAAACCTGTATATGTTTCAAAGTGTAATTTGACAACAACTTTTAGACTCCGTTCACCTTTTATAAGAAATATTATACTTTCATGCTGGACTATAAGGGTAGAGCTATAATTTTGTCAATGAATGAAATATTTTTATTTAATGCTTTTACATATTAAGGCTCAAAAGAAAAATTAGAATCTTGCTTGTGCAAAAAATGTTTATATTTATCACAACACATTAAAAAAAGCCAAAGGTTTGAAAATAAATAAATCTGTATAACTTCGAAAATAAAGGAACATATACAGCTGTGTTGTCTGCAGCTTAGAAATGAAGCTTTCCAAAGAAAGGTTGTTCAAATAATTATATTTTCACATACAGCATGAAATTTCAGCGATCTCAATTGGCAAATAACAAAAAGCAGTTTTTTTTATGTGCTTTACAACTGTTGTTTTTTCAGTCCAGTCTAAGTATTGCTGAAGGTGTTGAGCGATTTTTTGTTTTTGTTACTTTACATACCCTCGCGCAATCATCCATGTGAACAATAACTGATCGATGTTAGTCACCTGTTCAATATTGCTAAGTAAAATATGCAGTCACCAAGAATTAGAAGTACTCATTTTGAGTAAGTAGATAAAGATTACCTGCCATCATTTTTATTTTCTCAACAATGCCTGGTAAAGACTGGTCCATTAGATCGTCGCCACTCATTCCTATGTTGTAATTCATAAACTGAATGAAGGGGCATTGAATTCCACTGTTGAGTAATTATTACCAATTGAATTTAATCATAGACTCATCCACACTCAAATACTCATAATCAACTCCTCAGTGGCACAAGTTTCCCTGATCAAGATTGCACAGTAGTTTTATTTTCAGGATTTTATCACTCAATTTCAGCTAGAATATTGTCAGCAAAATGCAAATTTCTTTTTACATGTGAAAACCTATTATGCGACATACAATTTGCGACCAACGGAATATAAAGATTTTCATTCAATTCCAGTAATCCAAAAATCATCCATATGCCCAAAAAAGCACTCAATGAACCTTATTTTGATTAAAGATTATTACTAAGAGATCCTTAGAATCTAATTTCTAAACAATTTTACAATATTATTATAAAAATATAAAATTGTAGAAATAGTACTATAAGTGTTTTTTTTATGACTAATAAAATGTAATAGAATATTAGAATATTCAAGAAATATTTGCAACAGATATCCTCATTGAGTGAAGTTTTGAGCTTGATGTTTTGAAAGTGATAGATGCTTGGTTAACATTATCACAGCAATATTTTGTATAACACTGGAACCTGTTGTTATTAAGTTGGTTTATTTGTGTGCAGCAAAAAAAAAATATCGTCTTATTTTGAATTAAATATTTACTCACTTCTTTTTCTCAAAAAAATACAGAATTTTCAATTATTTTTCCTTAGATTTTGATCATTCTGTAGCAAAATTTAGTTTGATGCATGAAAAAAATAGAAACAAAAATGTATGGGCAAGAACCATTCACAGAGTATATTCCATATTGAAAATTTTTCAACAAAGAAGATAATTTTCTGTGGTGTTTTTCTCACACAACATGTTAATTGATAAATTTTAAAAATTGAAAAAAAATCCAATGTTTTCCAATTTTACCCTATTTTGTATAAATAATACTCTGTGACAGAGTGCAGGGATCGCTTTAGTTTGTATATATATATTCTCTTTTGTGTAATTTACGTTAATGTTTATTCATTGTTTCTTAAAAACAATATCTGTTTATATTAGTACCACATTTTTTTTTTGATTGTTTAAAATATTGCATTTTTGGGATTTAAAATAGGGATTTTTTCCATTCGCTTTGATATCATCTGCATAGTATCGCAATTTTTTGTGATACATTTTAATTTATGCAGCTAATAAGTCATAGAAGTGATCTTATTGATAGATGAGAGTATGCCTGTGGAAAATTTGATATATTAGGAGATTTGGAGTTCCAATGGAGGATTTGCTGCATGTTAAATATTTTTGATATTACATAATATATGCACAGTTTTTCGAATTCACTCTTGGAATAAGAATTCTTGAAAAGGGGGATCCAATATTTTAGACTATAGTGATAGAGAGAATTGTTTAACAAAGGTTGGGAGTTACATAATTGAAAAATCTCCAAATTTAATTGATTTAACTTTAATTGAATAAATCTACAATAATAATAAATCTAATAAAAATGCTGTTACTAGAGTGAATTGATTATCTTCCGTTTCCTCATTCCTTCCAACCACTTCTCAAGTTGTTCTGGGGGAGTGAGTATCTCCCGACAGTAATAATTTACAGGTGGAGAACCTTCTTCTAGTCGAACAAAGTAATGACAATATGTGTAACGCACTTCACCCATCCGTTGTTTTGCATGTCGGCGAATGCCTTTGATAACTTTGCCTTTTCCCACAAATGATTCGGCTACAAAATAAAACATATTTTGTATTTATTAATGATTTAAATTATTTACAGTAAGTACACAATTGATTATTTCAATACCAGAGCATAATTCATCCCACAGGTAGTGAAATAAACAACAAGTGGTTAAAGTAGAAAACATTTATACATCCAAATGTAAATACAATATTCCTAAACTTCGAGATAGATACCAAGCATAGTATTATTTAAGATCAATGAAAAAAGCCAATTTTTGAAATATTTCTTAAAACTTTTCTAAAAACTATTCTACTATAACTAACTAAACTAAAAAATCCTGCATTCAATGATCTAATAAAACCAATACCAGCAGAATATACTTACCAACCCATAAATTACTTCCGAATTCGACATTGTGCTTTTCAACTGCTAATGCTTTTGCTTCAAGTAAGACATTTTTAACTTCGGCTGATCCCTTCTTAAGAACAAAATTCAATTGTTTGATGGCCTCGTCAATAGTCATGCCACGAATTAAGCTTGCAACATACCACATCTTCTGTGGACTGTATTTGATATTTCGCTTCTCATGACAGACAAACTGCAAACAAAATAAACAAAAATGTAACCGATAAGCTATTTATTTATTCGATCTATAACATGTATATGTAATTGAGTTTTAAAAATGTGTGATTTTTTATGATACATTAACACGTGTAATGCTAGAAAAAGGTGGCAAGAGAATTTTATACTATAAATACTGGGGACTGGGATGGAATAAACAGTATTATCTTGTTGCAAATGCGTTGCGGTTAATAAAGAATGTTCACTACACAGATTTATCTATCTATATATATATATATATAAATGAATGTCTGTCTGTCTGTCCTTTATAAACTCCTACACCATTAATCCAATTGCGATAAAACTTTGTCGAATAATTGCTTAAACTACCGGGCAAAAGATAGGATACTTAGAATTTGATTTGATTACAAAAATTAATTGAATATTTACGAAAAACATATTTTCATACAAGACTATTGTAATACAGAATGGCCATTTATGACACATTGTATCCATAGCAACGCCGAATACAAGAACAACGCAAATCTGTCACATTCACTCACCTGTAAGTACTTACGTAAGGTACTGAATATTTTGAAACAAAGTTCGATTTTTGAAAAAAGTATTTCGATGTTCTATTTTTTCCTGATTTTTTTGTTTTGGTTTTATGTCGCATGACAGAACGAATTGAAATAAATATTACGTATAAATCGTGTGATATAGAAAGAATTTATTCAATATATCAATTATTTTTTTTTCAAAAGTGAATTTCAAAACGTAACATTCACTGTGAAATCAATTATGCCACACAAACGAAAAGGAATAGGTTAGAGTACAACTCAAGCACGAAAGAAAAGGGTGAAACAATGAGGTTGAAGTTGATAATCGTTGGATTGTACCGTATTCACAGCTTCTCTCGAAAACGTACAAAGCACACATCAACGTCGAGTATTGTAATTCAGTGAAATCCATCAAATACATTTGTAAATATGTCAACAAAGGAAGCGATATGGCAGTTTTTGGAGTGGGAAATTCAACTGCATCTATCGATGAAATCAACCAATATCAACTGGGACGCTACATTAGTAGCAATGAAGCAATATGGCGCATTTTATCATTTCCAATTCATGAACGGCATCCACCAGTTACTCATTTGGCAGTTCACCTTGAAAATGGACGAGTGTACTTCACAACAGAAAATGCACGTGTAAGAGCATTGTCACCACATCCAACAATGTTAACTGCATTTTTCTTATTGTGTAGGGATGATATGTTTGCAAAGACGCTATCTTACTCTGAAGTGCCAACATTCTACAGATGGAATGCATCAGAAAAAAATTCATCGTCGCAAACAAGGTAAAGCAGTTGAAGGACATTACAATGTATATTCAACCGACGCATTAGGCCATCTGTACACTGTTAATAATGCAGAATGCGTTTACTTGCGATTACTGTTAATCAACATACGTGACATCCTTCCAAGAATTGAGAACAGTAAATGGTCGAATATGTATCATTTATCGTGAAGCTTGCCTCAAATTAAATTTTCTAGAAAACGATGCACATAAGGACACTTCACTCGCTGATTCATCGAATACTGCTGACCCACAACAAATACATGCGTTATTTGCAGTAATATCAACAATTTGCTTTCCATCCAATCCAAAAGATCTTTGGAAAAAGGCTACATGAGTGAAGATATTTTACATATCACTTTTAAGGTGTTAACTGTCACTTCTTGATGGAAAGGCATGATATTTTAAATAATAAAAACACATTTTTTTTTTTAGTACTTATTTCCACAATATATTTTTTGATCAGGACCGGTTTCGCTCATCGCAAGCATTATCAGTTGATAACGCTCGCGATGGGCGAAACCGGTCCTGATCAAAAAATATATTGTGGAAATAAGTACTAAAAAATGTGTTTTTATTATTTAAAATATTTTACATAGTTTGCGTGAAACAATTCAAAATCCACACGTTCAATTCACACCAAACGTGTATAATGAGGCATTGCTATTGATTGAGGACAAATGTTTAGTAATCGCTAACAAATCATTGGTACAATTGGGAATGGCTGCGCTGAATCGATATAAAAACGACTGACGTGATCGTGATTTCCAACGAGAAACACGCTTTGATGTGGATGAATTGGGTAAATTTGTTCAAACGAATCTTCCGAAATTGGTTCCAGATCAACATATAGTGTATGACACAATTATGGATGCAATTACAAGTCAAAGTGGTAGATTTTATTTCATAGATGCACCCGGAGGCACAGGTAAAACCTTCTTCATTTCACTCATTTTGGCAGCCACAAGATCACGAAAAAACATTGTACTAGCAATCGCATCACCTGGAATTGCAGCAACTCTTTCGGAAAGGGCCAAACAGCGCATTCAGCACTGAAACTGCCATTGAATATGCAAATAATTGAGACACCAACATGCAATATCAACAAAAATTCTTAAACGGGAAAACTACTCACATCACGTAAAATCATTGTATGCGATGAATGTACTATGGCACACAAAGAATCATCGGAATTACTTCATTGCACACTAAAAGATTTGAGAGGAAATGAGCCACTTTTCGGTGGCGCACTCATTTTATTGTCTGGTGATTTTCGACAAACTCTACTTGTTATATCACGTTCAATAATGGCCGATGAATTTAATGCATGTCTCAAATCATCCGTTTTATGGCGATACGTACATAGATTCACTTTGAAGACCAATATGCGTGTACAACTACAACATGATGCATCCATTGAACGTTTCGTAAAACAATTGTTGGATATAGGAAATGGGAAAATGGCAATAGAGGAATCCACACAACGTATCACATTGCCAGCGAATTTCTGTAAAATAACCGCAACCATAGACGAATTGATTCACAAAGTTTTTCCAAATATTGCACACAGTCATAAAAGTCATCAATGGCTCAGTGCACATGCTATATTAGCAGCCAAAAACAAAGATATCAATGCAATCAATTTCAGCATACTAAATGAAATACCAGGAGAAGCGATAACGTATAAGTCCATCGATACTATATCGGATCAAGACGAAGCCGTCAATTATCCAACAGAATTCTTGAATTCACTTGATTTGTCAGGCATGCCGCCGCATGTTTAAGCATTGAAAATTGGCGTCCCTATCATTCTTCTCCGAAACATGAATTCCTCACGACTTTGCAACGGTACCAGGCTTTCAGTAAGAAAAATGATGAATTATTGAAGCTGTTGCCACGTATCCCAATGATTCCGACAGATATGCCATTTGAATTTAAACATCTGTAGTTTCCAGTGCGAGTCGCCTTTGCAATGACCATCAATAAGGCACAAGAACAGTCGTTACAAGTGTGTGGAATAAATTTAGAAAATCCATGCTTCTCACATGGACAACTGTATATGGCCTGCTCATGTGTTGGAAAACCTTCTGATTTATTTGTGTACGCACCAGATAGGAAAACAAAAAACATTGTGTATCCAAAAGCACTCCAATAAATAAAAACACATACGGCCGCCACTGTCAAATTTCGGTAAGAAAAACATAACCTAAGCTTATCGTATCTAATTGTCTCCGGCCTCGCCTCAAGTCTGACTCATCCAATCGGAAGGCGAGAGGCTCCCGACGAGGCGATTCCATAAAGTTGCGGTTTCTTTTTTTTGAGTGGCATTGCAACGCATGCAGGGTACATGCTAGTATGTTATAAAAAAGGAATAAATTTTTGTTTTTTACTTATTAAAATGATGTCTTCAATAAACTTAATACCATTAATTTAAAATAAGAAAATTCCATTATTGTTTTTATTGTCGGAGTTCTATAAATGTTGGGCCAGTTTAGTGGTTTGATGAGAGAGAATAATGGAAAATTTTAAGTGAATCCGCAAAGGAAGTCATCATTGCATACAAATAAGCCAAGGTTGTTAAGCAAGTCAAAGGAAATGCATCAAGTATATGACTATTTAAATAAAGATAGTGAGGATGATTATAGAATCTACTTAGAGTTGTCTCTCATGTGAAAAATTTCTGCACAAAGAGTAGGCTCTCAATAACGAATTTGCAATTTTTATTATTGGTCAAAAGCGTTACATTGTAGAAAATTTGTACATTATGAGTTTGGTGTCTCACACATAATTCTTTAGTCGATATTTTTGATTATGTTAATGTATTGAAAAATTAATTGAATTGTACATTCTATAGAGACATACATAAATTGCTACCTTTCAAAAAAACATATCTTTTAAAACAAGAGTTTCCACTCTAATGAACCTAAAATCAAAGTAAAGAAATCGAAATGACCTCAAACACAGGATCGGAAATTCAGTGATTGATGATATTGTAAAGAAAAAAAATAAGCGTAATTCATCCAAAATCTGAGGTGAAAACGTTTTCAATGAAATTTTCTCCATAGAAAGGATATAAATTTATTTCATCGAATTTGTTTGAAGCGTATCATATTAATAAGTGTATTATAACCCAAAGAAATATATATAATAAACATTTTTAGCTTTTATTTCATTTTAGATTTTCTACGAATGAAATCAAGGGGGTTATATTTGATGGGTAAAAAAATTCATAACTACTAGTGTATTTCTTAAAAATATTTTGTAGATTTTAGAGTTTTAATAAATAATAACAAGTAAAATAAATTACCGCTGGTCTTCTTGGTTCATCGCTTTGTTGTGGTGGGAAAATAGTATTATTATGATTTAAAAATCGACTAATATTCACACTCTTGATATGTTTGTACGCCAATAAACTAGAAGACAAATGTACATTAGAAGAAAATATTTTGGACACAGAATTAAGCGTCGGTATTGTAACCAAACTATTAAGTTTTTTAAGAGATTGCATTTTGAAATTATCAATACTTTATCATAAAAAAGTTCTAGGTTAGAATGTACTAAAATGACAGGAAGCTAAGTTAGAGATGTGAAACATAAATCTCAGGTATTAAGAAATGACGGTCAAATTATCGAGTATCGCTACTTTTTCGAATTAAGTATATTTTCGAAAAAGATTCACTAATAAAATAAGTTATTTTTGGAAATAACCGTGAAGAGACAATAGAATCTATATACATATTACTAATCAGGAGTTCATCCCTAAAGAAATAATGTTTTTTATATAGTGAATTAGTGAGTAGAGATGATATGTGAATATTTACATGAAATGAAAGAATTTGGCATAAATTGATATTAGTTGATCAATTTCAAGTCTTAAAATTTCAATTAGCAAAAAAACCAATGCTGTTAAAGTGGCACTCTTTTGAAAATCAATTGTCAGTTTTTTCTTTTTTAGCTTATATTGAACAAAAAATTCAGAAATGTAATAAAATGAAAATGGAAAAGTCGACATTATCTGTATGTCAGTCTTATATTTTTTTTAGCCTGCAAGAAAAAATAATAATATTACCTGCTGGAAAATAGTGGTTTGCAAAAAAGAATGTATGAAAATTTTGATTCGTGCTTATACAATAAAAAATTAAAATTTGGGTAGTCATGGAAAAAAATGTTTTTTCTTAAGCCACGTAATTTGTCAAGGTCACTAAAATCTTTAATCATCTTTAGTCAATTTCATTTGGTAAAAAATCCAATGATTATAATTTTATTTTATTTTGCAGACATCAAAAATAATATTTTTTCTAGAGAAAATAATATAAGGAGGAAATGTTGACTAATTTAGTAACAACTATTCCGTTCAAATTATATCTTGATTATGATGCAAAACACATTAAATATAAGTCTACACCTTTATCATAGAAATTAAATACACCTAAAAGTACTTCAAAGTATGCTTATAATGGTAAGAAGCAAACTTATTTGTTTTTTAATGGGATGATTATGCGAATACTAATGCCAATATCAATATTTTTCTTGTTTATGGTTAAAAAATACTCGAAATTTCGACCGTGCGCCATACAGATTTTCTAGAAACTTCCTTATAAGGTCTGCCATTCGCCGGTTGATCCGCCGAGTAGTTGAGATTTGTCCCTGAGCGCTATTTTGTCTAACGTGCTTTTCAGTAATTTTTCGATTAGAAAATTTGATCCCAATAAGCTTTTATTAATAAAAATGGCTGCTATGTCTGTCATTGGAATAGATTTCGGTAATGAATCGTGTTATGTTGCTGTCGCAAAGGCTGGAGGCATAGAAACTATAGCAAATGATTACAGTTTACGAGGAACACCGTAAGTATTTTACATGTGTTAAAATTAAATAATAAAATAATATTGTTGTGGAAAGTGTTAAATGAATGCGTTTGTAGATGTAATTTATTGAAGCCGGAATTATAGTGAAATAACGCTTTGTGTTCTTTAACTATTTGTATTTGACGTATGTCAGAGAAAAGTCGTCCTTCAATATTTTTACGTCTTCAGTGTAAAATGAATTTTCCATTTTTTTTTTGCCATAATGACTAATTTATTTTCACAAATTAACACGTTTCACGGCTTATGCGATACTTTGATTAATGTCACAATGTAGACGTTCTAACCTCCTTATTAAAGATTCTTCTGGAAACTTTTTGATTTGAGTGATCTGCTATAGCATTTTATGCACTCATCTATACTACTAATAAGTTTTCAAGGAAGTTAGGGCTATGTGGTCGACATTTCGCAATATAAGTCACCTATTGCTTATCTGTTCAATATTTATTCATATTTCAAAGGTAACCAAAAGCTATATTTCATTTATTTGATAACGTAGTTCATTGGCATTGAAAATTATGGTAAATATGCTTTGTAACGTGTTAGTCTTGCTGTCTAAAAAAATGCTCTATGCTTAAAAACCTTCCACTCCTTCAGAAACTGGCAAAAATAAAAAAAATGGAATTATATGAAATGTTCCATTTGACTTATTATGATGACTTGCTCATACTTTCATTCGTATTTTTTGTAGATTATTTGTTTATCCGATTCCCATCTATGAATATTTGGCCTTTTCTAAACTGCATCTCTATTAGCAATACTTAGTGAGTTAACCCTAAGATTGAAAAAGATTGATGTGTTGTAAAGTGTATATAACTTTCCTCTTATTTTTGGTTGTTATGTGCAAATAATTTAGAGGATAAGTTTGAAATTATGCCTTTAAAATGTTATAGAAAGATTGAACCCAAATTAATAAAAGAATTTGTTTAGTGATAATATTAAGAGTCAACGTTTTTCTTGATGTTTTAATTTTATGAATAAGATGGAAACTCTTCTAACACTTCTAATACAAGTTATTGCGTCTATAGTGCCCCCTTATTTATTCTTTATTTATTGTCCTCAGGAAAAAGCGAGATCTTTGTTGTATGGTTGTCAATAGGATTTTTACATTTAATCATGTTTCAGATCATGTGTGGCATTCTCTCAAAAGAACCGAATCTTAGGTGTCGCCGCCAAGAATCAAATGGTGACTAACATGAAGAATACTGTGACAGGATTCAAAAGACTGTTAGGCAGAAAGTTTAATGATCCCCATGTTCAGAGAGAGCTGCCACATCTTCCCTTTAAAGTGGAAGAGAGAGGGGATGGCGGGGTAGGTGTGAGGGTAAGATACCTTAACGAAGAACAGGTTTTCACACCCGAACAGCTTACAGCTATGCTCTTCACCAAACTTAAAGAATCGTCAGCCATCGCCCTGCAGACACAGGTTAATGACTGTGTCATTTCTGTGCCCTCTTATTTTACCAACACTGAGAGGAAAGCGTTGCTTGATTCTGCAGCCATCGCAGGTCAGATGTATTCCATAAAGTTCATGTTTCTTAAAATTATTTGATAAATGAAATATTTAAGCATATTAAATTATGAAAATGTGTAACTCAGTTTTATATTTTAAAAAATCACCGTATCCTCAGGTGTAGCTTCTATTGATATATATTTGTGCCACAGATAAATAAAATTTGAAAGTGAATATTTTTAATCTTTTGATTAGTAAGCTATTTTTTTTAAACAAACATACATAAGGCATATTTAAATCTTTATTCTAATTATTTTAATTATTACTATATCCAAAAAATGCCCTGTGCATGCCCTGCCCAATACTAAATTATGTACATATTCATATGTATTTAATATACTACTGTTTACAAATGCACTTTAGGAATGTTATAAAACTTATGGGTATGCAGTGCACATGTAGCATATGCTGAAGATACGCCCATGATGACCATACTTTTTAAAAGGCTAAATCATTGTTAATATAAATCGATAACTTAGAACTGTACATAATTTTTGTTTATCTCTTGTGCTGTTATTGCATTTGTTGCTACCGATTAATATTCATTACATTTTTGTAACGGTCTTCGGATTTACCATTTTATTTAAAAATATCTGTGTAACTGGAGTGTTTATTTTTAAGTAAAGTTGCATTTTTTGAGTTACACATTTTTCTATTTTCAACATGGAAATGTAAATACCGCATATGAACATATTATTCTGATGATTGCCAAACGAATTTAAAAATTACAATTCTTTTGATATTCAGGTTTGAATGTGTTGCGATTGATGAATGAGACAACCGCTACTGCGCTAGCTTACGGCATTTACAAGCAGGACTTGCCGGCGGCCGAGGAAAAACCACGCAATGTCGTATTTGTTGATGTGGGTCAGGCTTCTCTACAAGTTGCCGCGTGCGCTTTCCACCGTGGAAAATTAAGGGTCCTAGCGACGGCGTCCGATGCAGAGTTTGGCGGACGTGATATTGATCTGCTGCTCGCTAATCACTTCTGCAAAGACTTCCAAACTCGATATAAGATCGATGCGCGAAGCAATCCCAGGTAGGATGCTGTAATGTTCTCGATGTTTATACTTATTTTATCAAATCGACACAGTTGTATAAAAACATTTTCATTTATTCCTCCGCAGAGCATTCCTAAGATTATTGCAGGAAGTTGAAAGAATCAAGAAACAGATGTCTGCGAATAGTACCAAGTTGCCATTGAACATTGAATGCTTCATGGAAGAAAAAGATGTGACCGGTGAAATGCAACGTAGCACGATGGAGACTCTCTGTGCTGACTTGTTTAAGAAAGTGGAGGAGTGTCTACAGTATTGTCTGCACATGTCCAGTTAGTATTGTTCAATGATTTATTAAGTTATTTTGTAATGGAAAATACCATGTGAACAGAAGCTGATTTTTATTGTTTTCTTAATTTTTTTTGTATTTTAAAAATTTCAGAATTGAGATTAGATGACATACATTCAGTTGAAGTTGTCGGCGGCTCATCTCGTATTCCTGCCATTAAGTCAATTATTGAATCAGTATTTGGAAAACCTGCATCGACCACGCTGAATCAGGTGTGAAGAGTAATTTTTTTAAAATTAATTTACTGATTGATAAAACACTCGATCATAGTTATTTGCAGAATCATATTAGTGTGATATTTTGTAGAAAGTATCAGTGCTATTAAAACTTTCGGTGTGTTGACTGGTATATTTTTCAGTGTTACCTGGGAACTACAGATTTCATTATGTAAATTAAATAATCTTTCTTTTTAATGAAATACAGTAAAACCTCTCATAACTAGACTAATTTGTTCCAGAATCTTACTTGTTAAATGAGACAATTTTTCTTATATCATAAAACAATCTAAAATTCAATATTGTGTTCCATGCAAAAAAAAAACTTCTTATATTTTGAACGTTTATTCAAATAAAATTACATTCTTATAAATTGTCAAGGAGTGTAAAAACCTGGAATGGAATTCTTAATTTGGTCTTTGTTCTTGAGATCCAATGTTAACCAATTTAATGCGCGCACTAGACCACTCAAACTCACACCTTGTCATCGGTTTTCAACGGTTTTACGTTTCATTTCTACATTTACTTTTATTTTTTTTATGGTTGTCTTATGGTTTTATCTCCAGGGAAATTTTTGCAAAAGTTATTAGACTGCACAAAAAAATACAAATTATGTCTGAACACTAGTTCGGAACAATGTGTGATCACATGTGACATAACATGCTAGCAAAACTAGTGCTAACCAGAGATTGAGGCACTGGCGTGAAAGTCTTGAGTGGCAAGTGAGTGACGTGGAGATGGGACTTCTTCTTTCTGCATCACTTGTGTGAAATGTCACTCGTTAAGGGAACTTTTTTCACAATCCGTTTTGCATATGCGAAATTACTCCTTGCTAGAGGTGATCGTTATGAGAGGTACCGAAACTGACCCATGGACCAGCATTTGAGTATTTCTGTTCTAGACATTTCCACTTTCTGGTTTTCTAAAATAACGAAACAATAAATTATTTTGACATCCATTTTGTAAAATAATTATTAGAATGTTTTTATATATAGGATGAAGCAGTAGCTAGGGGTGCCGCTTTACAATGTGCAATGCTGTCTCCGGCGGTCCGTGTCCGCGAGTTTTCAGTGACAGATGTGCAGCCTTACTCTGTCCGATTGGCTTGGGATGCCGATGCTGGAGAAGATGGAGAAATGGAGGTAATATTTTTTCAATTGATGAGGTATTGAACCATTACTGAAATATTTTGTTCCTATCAAAAACCATTTTTATTGTATCTGTCATGTTGTCAGTGGAAAATTCACAAATTTATTTTATTGCAGGTGTTTCAAGCAAATCATGCAGCCCCCTTCTCGAAATTGTTGACCTTTTACCGTCGAGAGCCTTTTTCCATAAATGCTTACTATGGTGAACAAGTGCCTTTCCCTGATTCCAATATAGGTGATTTTTTATAAATACCCTTAATTTTTCTTTTCTATTACACGTAAATCTTTGTTGTTCATGCAATTATACTTTAAAACACAGATTTCGTTAATAATTTCTCCACTGATAATTCTTCGAAGACAAAAATTATATTCTGTAATACAAAGCATATATATATAAAGGTCTTATTTTGGCAATGAAAATGAAAAGATGCAATGTTTCCGAATCTTCATTGGTGTGGTGTAAATATAAGCCTTCATTAACTCTTAGACTGTTTCCGCACATAGGCCAGTGGAGGGTGAATGAAATAACACCCACATCTGAAGGTGAATCTCAGAAGATTAAGATCAAAGTGAGGGTGAATCTTCACGGCATTGTGACAGTGGCGAGTGCATCGTTGGTGGAAAAGAAGGAAGCGGGCGACAATGGCAAAGATGCGCAGGTAGCATCAGAGACGCAGGACGCCGACGGAGAAACGCCCATGGAACACAACGGGGCCGACCAGACCAACGGAGAGGGCAACGGAAACGACGTTCACAACGAGGTGAGCAACAACACTTCATCATCAACAACGGAAGAGCGACAATCGTGGACGCAGCGGGTGGGAAGTTGGTTGTCATCGGTACGTGCAGTGCAGCCCGTTCTCTCAGCGCTCACTCTCGCCCGCAGCCGTACGCACATCTCTTTCTTTCATCTCTGCGGATACCCTGTACTGCTGTGAATGTTTTTCATTCTACCTTTTACGCTCCTTCCATGCACTCTTGTCATGTTTTTTTTTATCATTTAAAATCTGTCATTCAGATTGCTAGGTTTATGTTGTGTTTCAGGTATTTCTAATATATGTGTTAAAGATTGGCTTCCCCAACCCAACCACTCAGGTTTGTTTAATGTGACATTATACAAGTATTCCTTTTCTTATTTTGATACCCATTTTTATTTGATTTCGATTTTTTTTTATCTATTTCCTCCTAGACCCTCAGTTAAGTATTTGGTTCTGTTCCCGCCAAAAGATTTCTGCGGGAAATTTTTCAGCTTAAAGATAAAAATGATCTAAATGGCTGTTTTGCGAAATATGTTTCTTGTCTTACTACATTAATCAACCGAGAGTGTGATGTGATATTATTATTTGTCCTACCCTTGCTCTGCTTTTGTTATGTGTCTTGATTTTTTGAATAACTTAAGACCGCTAAAAAGAGGTGAAGTACAGTCATTGATTCTGTGGTTGCGTGCGTACGTCTGCGGGCAGAGCGATATTTTGTCTGTAAGGGTTTCAAGTTTTTGGCGTGATTACAGGAAATGACTGACATGGATAAAAAGGATAAAAGCAAAGGCAAAAAACAAATGGTGAAACTTGTGGAACTCCCCATCAAAGCAGAACCTTGCGGCTTCACCCAGCAGGAGCTAAATAACCTCACAGAACAAGAGGTACTTAGTTTTTATTGGTCACCCTCAAAGCTATACTTAGTATTGTAAGAGGAATTTGACAACTTCATTTTTTCAGAAATGATTTGCTTGTTTTAATTTAATTATATGTGTTAAATAGCAGTTTTATTAAGACAGCCAATGTCATTGAATGATTTCAGTGTTCTATGCAAGCGGCCGATCGTCAGGAAAAAGAAAGAGCTGATGCACGTAACGCTCTGGAGGAGTATGTGTATGATGTCCGAGGCAAAGTGTGCGAAGGAGGCAACTTGCAATCATTTGTTCCCGTGGCACAGGCCACTTCTCTCTCTAAACTATTACATGACACAGAAAATTGGCTCTATGAAGAAGGCGAGGACTGTAACCGACAGGTGATCACCTATACTTACCTATACTTGTGACTTATCTTATTTCTATGTTGTTTTATGTTAACTTTTCTGATAATATTTGTAGGTGTACATGGATAAACTGAATGAGTTGCGCGGATTAGGTGAACCCATCAAACAGAGATTCCGCGAATGGGAAATGTGTCCTGCAGCCTTGCAAGAATTCTCCATCTCTATTCAACTCGCACGCAAAGCTGTTCATCAGTGCAAGTCAGTAAATTATGTCACTTTTCAATCCAATGACTCACAATAATTCATCATTTATAAAATAAATTTACAGTCACACTGATTTATTGAATCTGTATAAATATTTTATTAAATATGTTTGATGATACACTGTGCATATGTTTGATGACACACTGATTTTTCAATTATTTGTATTGAATTTTTAGGAGCGGAGATGCCAAGTTCTCCCATTTAACCGAGCAAGATGTGCAAAAGTTGACAGATACAGTTGAAACCGGTCACCGGTGGGTTGAACAGACTCGTCAGACACTACTATCCGCTTCCAAAGACCAAAACCTTCCTACTTCAGCTCAACAGATTGCGCAAGAAAAACAGGTATGCCAAATTTTTATGTGCTACTGTTATGATTCAAATATAATTTATATTATATATTGCTAATGTCAAATAATATTGTGTTCCAGAACTTTGATAGTACAATCAACCCCATTGTGAATAAACCCAAACCTAAAGAAAAGACTCCTCCTCCTGCCGCAGACAGTCAAGGTCAGACTCAAGGAGAGAATCAAGCGCAACCGCCGCAACCCAACCAGCAGTCAGATCAGCCCGTCGATCAAATGGATGTAGAATAAATTAATATTGTCAGATACAATTAATAATAACTGAATTAATAGAATAGCTACATCTCAATATAACTGAAGCTTTCCTCATAAACTTATCGTAATTGTCACATTAATCTCCCTTCTGTTGCAGACTAGCAAGACGATCTTTACGCTTTTTGGTTTCTCACATGTGTTTGCAAGTGTTTGTTCTTGACAAATTTTATTTTCATATTTATTTAAAATACTTTTATGTACTGTTTGCAGTTACATAATGATTGATAGATCTGTGCTGCCGAGCACAGATGCGTCAACGATCGGGGCTCAGAAATGAGCTCAGTTATTATACACAGGATGACGATATGCCATTTACATTTACTCAATAAAATGCTAAGAATATTTTCAAAGTTGTCTTTTTTCTTATTCTCGGTGCCGTGGAGTTGATAGCCGATTTGTATTTGAGGTGGTAAGATATCTCCATTTCTATAAGACTGAGATATTTCTGTTTTACTCTTGATAAAGAATGTCAATCTTATGAAGAGTAAAAGTTGTTTTTCTTGTCTTGAATTCTGTCTAAAATGATTATTTTTGAGGGGTGTTGCTTGATTTCGATAAATTAAGGCACAGTGATAATTTTCAGTTCACGTAAGCGTTTAAATTTGTATTTTAAAAATAGGCTTAAATAAATTTGTGTTTTTATCTAACCAATCTTTTTAACTATTGCATAAATATTAACTCCTTGAGATAATTTGAGCTTACTTTTTCATGGCAATCGCATTTATTTCTACTTTCATTGATAACATTTAACATATTACTGGATATGAATTATATTGCAATTTAATTGATTTACTCAAAAATTAAATAATTTTGTCCCCAACTATATTATATATAAAGCTCTCATTTCTTTCTATTCTGAATTAACTATATTTCAGAAGAAATTTGGAAGTATGAAGACTCGGTTATAATTTAAAATTAGCTACACTTAGCCTGAAGATGCTTCTCTTCATAAATGAAACATGTATCATACTTAATAACAGAAAAGGTGGAATAACATGGTTATTAGTTTTATATTTAAAATGAATTTGTTTGAAGTATTGATTGAATTGGCATTTACTTGGTAGAACTCCGTTATAACCCGGTGAAAAAATAGCAATGTTTTTTAGTTCTACTAACTTCTTATAAGATATTAGATGATAGCCGAAATAGCTATCAACTATATGTTATAAAAAATTTGTAGAACTAGAATATGTTGCTATTTTTTCACCTTGTTGTTGGTTAAATCTATCGAAAACAGTTCAACTAATAGCAGTCAGGCAGTTTGTTTTCCAAATAAATTTATATTCACAGATTGAAGTTGTAGTTGTACATAATGTTCTCACATTTATAAGAACAATATGGTTACTTAGCTTCGTCATGAAAAGTAAAATTCTTACACTTGTCATATGAAATAGAAACTTTTCCACTATTAACTTGCCGAACAGATAAATATTTGAGACTTGAACATTTCTTCAGGTTTCGGCTTAGATTTGTTTTCACCATGTCATATATCTCTTAACGAAATCAGTATTTTTGAATAAATTAGTGTTCTTATTTTTTAAAAGATCATAGATTTAGCATGATCAAATAGAAAAAAAATATTGCCTACTCGATTCATGCACACTAAAATACACTGCATTATTTCCTAAATAAATGATAACATGAAGTGTGTGCTTAATATTTACTAATTTATGAAATGATTAAAATTTTTCGATATCATGTATATATTATAGCTTTAAATTAAATTGGCAATTGAGAACAGCACAGCCAAGTAGACTATGAATATATATCTAGTATATTAATGAACTATGAAATAGTTCCATTTATATGTTCAATAAACATATATATTACATTATAATGTTTGTTATTTTTCAATGACCATACCCTCCTATAGGTTTGATTGGATGATCTATAAGTAAAACACATTTAACTTTCAAACATAATGTAATCAATTAACCAATATGTTCCAAATACACATACATGTAATAATTAAATAATTTAATGATCTATTTTGTTTATTTGATTAAAGTAAATTAATATTTTTAAACATCATTTTCATAATCCTTGGGATTCTTGCGGAGTAATTCGGCATGTTTCTTCTCTCCCCAATCGTAAATTGCATAGGACATGATGAAAGCTGAAATTTACAAAGTACAATAGATAAGCCCAGAAGTATTTAAATAAGTATTCATGAAACTGCAGCAAATAGTCATAGCGGTTATAATAAGAAATAAATGAACAATTTGAATGGAGACATGGTAGTCATTGTCAACTGAAACTAAGTATAGACTAAGCAAAATTGAGCAATAAAATTTGTTATGATTTAAGTAATGTTAGCTGACTAGTTTTGATAAGATAATATAGATTCCAATGATAGAAAAATAAATAAATGGAAGTATTCATTAGTCCGATCAACGCGACAGTTTTTCATAGAAACTAAATCTGTCCGCATTGCTATTTTTCAAAATGTTCTCTTTCCACATAGAGCAGCGGTTTCCAAACTGGGAGGCGCGGGCTATTGCCAGGGGAGGCGCCAAAAACTTTTTAAGGAAACAAAAATTTCACACTATGTCCGGACACAAAGCAGGTCTTCAAGCATTGGTCACAGAGCAGCTCTAGTTTCCAAAAACATGAGCGAAGAACTAAATATGATTTTTATAAAAGTTGTAAAAATTATAAACTATATTAAGAACAGTCCTTTGAGAGCTAGGCTGTTTGCAAAGCTATGTGTTAATATGGAAGCAAATTATACCTCACTTCTATATTATTGTGAAGTTCGCTGGCGATCTCGTGCAAAAATTATTCAAAGGGTATTTGAACTAAGGGTAGAAATAGCAACCTTTCTCGAAGAAAACCAACATGAAGAAGCACATTTGTGGAAGAACAATATTTTTATTGTTAAACTTGCATATTTGGTTGAAGTTTTTGTAAAATTGAGCAGTTTAATTAAATAAATGCAAGGGTCAAACATGCATCCATTTGTTCAAAAAGACAAAGTTACAGCTTTCATAAAAAAGTCAAAGTTATGGAAATCCAATTTAGAAAAGAATGAGTTGGATATGTTTTCACTTTCAAAAGATTTCTGGGCCACAGCCAATATTGAGGCAAGTAAAAATCTATTTCTCGAACACTTGGATGGTTTAGTGGTTTATTTTTCCAATTATTTTAAAGACCTTGATTTCTCAAAGTTTATGTAGGTACAGAATCCATTCAACTACAATGAAGAAGACGAATTTGAACTGAAAACTATTGAAACAGAAAAATTGATAGAATCATCATGTGATAGCTCACTAAAACAAAAGTTTCAAAATGAAACTATGATTCAATTTTGGATGAATCTCAGTGGAGAGTACAAATTATTGTATTGCAAAGCAACGGAAGTGCTTCTACCATTTGTAACATCGTATTTATGCGAAACAGGCTTTTCAGCACTGGCTGCGATGAAAACGAAATATCGAGCCAGATTAATAGTCGAAAAGGAGCTACGAGTGGCACTCTCCACACTGCCCCCAAGATTTGAAAAACTTTGTGCCAATAAACAGCAACATCCTTCGCATTAAATTATGATGCGTTAGATTGGTTAGTAATTTAATATAAAAATAAATGTATGTACATACATTTTCGTTTGTTACATATTACAATTTGTTATTGTTCTGGTAATTATATGGAATTATAAAATTTTTTTTTTGAAAATAAAGTTATTTTTATTTAAAACGTGTCTATATTAGTATATCTATTAAAAAAAAGTAGAGAGGGAGGCATGAAAAAAAAATTTTGTTTTTAGGGAGGCGTGGTAGCATAAAGCTTGGAAACCGCTGACAGAGCTATAAATAGAGCAATAAAAAATTATTGGGTTGGATTTTATGGAAGCTAGATGCATTAGGAATGTTTCACAACATTAAAAACAGAAAGAAATTTCCTATGTTGTCACAACCACTTTAACAAATAACTGACTCGTAAATCGCCTTAGCCGTAACGTAACGAAGCCACCAATCAAACTCAAACGAACAAGCGCCATTACTGTCACGTGTCATGGAGTGTCACATTGCAATGTCGGGAGATTAGTGCAGAGTTCAGTGCGAAGTTAGATGCGAGTTTAGCACGCAGTTTAAAGCTGTTTTGTTACTTTGGCGGGAGCGGAATAAATTTGAAGGGTTCGAAAAAAACGATGTTTCAAGCATTTAAACCTAATGCTTTTGACAAGTTTATGGAGGTGGTAATATCAGGATGAATTGGGCGATATTTTAAAACCAAAATCAGTCCTATATGCAAAAGATTGCCTGAGTTATCGACGTTTGAATGTTCGCGTCCCAATGTCTGGGGCGTTCGCATACAGGCCTTGCACATTGCCACCCCATACGTTGGAGCGTTAGCGTGGAATAAAAATTCTGGTTTTTAAATGGACTGGATGTAATACAAATTGAATCTTGAGTATTCTCATTTCATAGAGGAGCGTAGACTCATGAAGTAGAAATTTTTTAAGGACTGATTAGTTGCTTACATTCTTTGGATGGTGAGAATGGCGTCGGGTCAGGAAACAAGCATTGAAAAATTAATTTATCAACATTTTCACACATCAATGTATGAAATTTCCCATTGAAGCAAAATCCTTGACCGAACAATCAAGTAAGAACAAGTCCCAATAAGATCACTGAACCATGGGATCTGCTATTAGTCTTTTATTAATGTAATACTGTAATATTTTTACAGTTCTATAAGGCAGGTAAGAACCAGCTTCATAAATATTTTTTATTCATTTATATGTATATATACACTTTATACACTTGAACAGAAAAATATTTATTCCAGGATGATAATACGACTATGAAAAAATAGATTTATAAACTAATGCAAATGCAGCAGACTTACGTGGCAACACTCGGAATACATTTGCGCGTATTCGGCGAAATGCATTAAATAAGGAGTGTGAAAAGTAACCAGCAAAAGCTCTCTGTTCATGAGGAGAAAGTTTGTAGTAAATGATGCCACGGATTTTGGCTAATTGGCCGAATTCACCTCCCATTCTGATGTTTTCTGTAACATAAACATGATCAATATTATACCATGAGAAAATAGCAATGTATGTTATAATAGAGGTCTACCAAGCAAATGCTAATTTAATAAATGATTATAATAATAAATGATGATAATAATAAATGTTTGATAAAATATTTTTAAAATTCATTGAATGTCCTCTTTAATAAGCCTCAATTTATAATTGAACACCTTTGTTAAAACTTTCTTTATGGACCTGCTTATAAATACTAAATAAAATGTGATAAATCAGTTCTCACCAGCTTCACACTAAGCAGTACTGACTTCATGTTTTGTTTGTAATCGGATATGCATTATTAAAAGTAACCATTTTTTTTTAATAAATATAAACATGAAAGACAAAACTTTGGTTGGTAGTAATAAAAACAAATGGAAACAAAAAAATTGAATGGTCAAAAGTGAGATTGAGGTTATTTTTAATAAATTTCAGAAGTAATTACTAGTCGTAATTTTGGATTAATCCAGGTGATTATTTTTTTAAATGTTGGCGGTAATACCAGAAAATTGAAAATGTTAAGAAATATGGTAAGATTAATATGTATTATGGTGGTTTACCTTCGTAACCAATTTTGACATAGTGAAGAATGAATTTGAAAAATATAGTATTCATCGTGCCAAATTTCAACTGTGTAATGCACACAGAGAAAAAACAAAGAAAGATACGTTGCTTTAATGCTGCTTTTGATACTTGTTTAGGCAATAACATTACTTATCCAATTATATTTTCAAATAGCTCAGAACATTCCATTTCAATTAAATATTTGCTAGAAATGACAGGAAAGGTTTCCGTATATATCATTTTAAGCAAGCGACTAAGTATAAATATTGAAATGAATTGATAAGTAAGAGGATGATAACCAGATAGAAGCTTACAATCGTTTGGGCGAGATTTAGAATTTACAAGTGTTATTGATATAACCTTATGAGTTTTAAAATTAAAGCTGAGGGGATGCTTTGATTGATTTTTATGTAATTTAGGTTGTCACAAAAGATGATCAATCATTCTTAGGATTGACTTACAATTAATGTGATGAGTAGATAAAGAATAATCATTTTTTTTTAAATACAACCACCAGGACATTACATAATTTTGGTATTGTCAAACCGAGCGATTTGACAAATCCATAAAATTAACAGAATGGCAGTTAAAATATACTACACCATTACGATTTAAAAATGAACTTATGGAATTAATATGTAAATCTAAATTCGTCAATAATATTCCAAAAATTTACCGTAAAATCAAACGCAGATAGTCAAACGACGGAGGTTGAAAGCATAGACTAGTTTTTAAGAGAAGATTATCTACAAATAGACAATAAGAACCATGAAGTTTTTGTATTCTGTAGCTGGTAACGATTTGTTATTGTTTATTACTTGTGATGGATTTTCACTGTGAATATATTGCTAAATCTCTAAATTAACATTTCATTTCAACGTAAAATTTATAAATTTATATCTGAGATTTCACGAAAAAGTATTTCATTGATCTAGAAGAAAAGAAAATGATGAAATCCTATCAATATATAATAATGATTGAATTTAAAAACTTGTAACTTGTACATCTAAAAGAAAATTGGTTGCGCTCGTTCATTTTATATAAAAATTGTTTTTAGTTTTTTGATGATTAAAAAGCTTTTGCAACACTTTTTTTCCACTCATAAATCACAATTTTTTTCTCAGATTATGGTGAATATTAATTTATTCGCAAATGTCTGAATATCAACATCAATGCACAATAAATGATTTGACTATTTGTAATAAAAAGTTATCTTTGGATAAATGATAAAGTATACACATATTATCCTTTAAAGTAGTAAATATTGCTAAGCTAAATATAAGTAGACATTAATTCAGAATATGGTGTGAAAATAGCCACGAATCATCATAAACTATTTTTTAAAAGTTAAATACTTTGTAATTTTCATTGAATAGCAATAGGAACAGTAGCACAATAATAGTTCAGTTTCAAACACTTAAAACCTTGAGAAGTTTTATTAATTAGTAATTATATTGTAATATTTTTATCATTCTCCACCAGTTTTATGAGATTCTAAAGATATTTTTTTAGATTGAAACAATGGATACATGGGCAAAGCTGCATTAGTAAAAATTCTAACTAAGAGAGGGTATGCAAAAATAAGAGACCCATATTGCTAACCAAAGCATTTTTTATTGAATCAAAATGAGGTAGTTGTACTGTAAAATGATAATATTATTAAAATAAAGAAATTTTAAATTTCGAGGAGATGCAATATTGTTGATTGTGTAGATATTCATTTAGTATAATAGATTTCCGTTATCATAAGGTATACCAGGGTGGAGAAAAACACAAAAATTTATATTCAGTGAATGGGTTAATTTATTACAAACTATTTTATAAAACATATTACATATATCACATTTCCAAATACAAATAAAAAAAAATACATTAAGAAATATCTATGTCTAGGTAATTTTTTCAACATCAAAGTTAAACCATACAAATTTACTCGTCTCCGAAAATCACATAAGGACAATTGTTAAGAGTACACTTACTCAAATATCAAATATTGGGATAGAAGAAAATATATCTGTCATACTTTATTCCTATATTGTAGCTATATCTAAAAATGCAGACATACTATAAAGACTTTTTTAAATATATATGTTTCAAGTATTGTGGAGAAAAAAATATGTACAGGAACGATTTAAGTTACACTGGTATATCCACAGTATACAAATGGTTGATCAGTCAGCTCTAAAGCTTTTGAGTTCCCGGCAAAGACAAACTAACATACTTTTAGTATTTGTTGAGAGTATCTGTTAAGAAAACACACTATACAGTAACTCAGTCTTTTTGTAAGGTATCAAAGTTACACACACAAGCATACTTTGAATACGGAGCACATGGTTTTGTCTGGCTTCATTGAATAGGAGGTTGTTCCAGCTGTCCATAAGACGTTTGTAAGCTCTTTTCCTCAATTATCATCTCTCGTTTTCATGCTCTCTTCGTCATGTGGAATTGATTTTTCCAGAACGAAGTCAGAGTAATAAAACTCAGACATTGACTCCTGTTTTTCTGACCCTTGACTCATGCAGTATTTGTATGATAGCAACAACATTGGTTAGGATCCAGTATATGAAAGAAAGACCAGTTGATGCTCTCAAAAAGCTTCTCATTGCTGAAGAAGTCTGATCTGAGCCAATATGGGATTATCAATTGGGACAGCCTAGTCCCTTACATAGCGCTCTTGATTCATCTCATTGAGATGTCTTTTGAAGGACACATGTTCACCTCTAGATTGTACTCTGTTTAATGAACTTAGTGTTAGCATTTAGTTAGCATTATCGCCTGGTAACTTCCCATTTTTTAAATGCTGCTCGAATGAGGTGATCTAGCTCTGTAATGCTAAATGCTCTGTAGTTTTAATGATACCATAACATTTTTGAAGGCAAATGAATTTCTTTTACCATTCTAGTTGATTGTTTTAACATCAAAAAAATTAGATTGTTTGATTTTTTCATTTAGCTTTTCCAATTATTTTTATTTACCAAAATAAATCAATTATCTGGGTGACCATACAATGAATGATAGATAGCATCATTTTCAGATTGAAATTTCCTTGTCGGAGGGCATTTTGAGCATTCAAATGCTCCATACTCCGTTTTACTCATTGTAATATAGTTAACAGAACCCTGTGTACAGTGCTGACCAACATGTATTTTTTCCATCAACATGAAAAGTTTTTGGTTATCCTGTGTCAATAAATTATCAGGGATTCTAGAACGAATCCAGAAATTCAAAGTTTTCTTGTGAAGGGGAGTAGACACGTGAGTTCCAGGATGAATATAAAACTTTTCGCTATCGCAAAGACCACACACATAACTATTAGGTATGAGAAATTGCAAAAGATGAAGACGATTGTAAAAGCAAATTTGATAATCTGTCAAATTCCACAATGTTTCAAAAGTTTTGGTAGTTTTTTTAATATTGGATTTTAAATTCAAACAGTTGAAACTATTTTGATCAGATTTGAGTGATTGAATAGCCTCATTCGAAGATTTAGAGTTCACCTGGTCAGTTTTGCTTTTTGGATTTAGATTCTGAGGATCGGATAACTTTATTTTGTCCTTAAAATGTGTTTCTATAATTTTATTGAGTTGGCTGTACAACGGTTGTATTGCTGATATGAGGACTTCACTATTGTTAGATGATTTCAATTCTGCGTGAGCGATTCCATTGGGAAATAACTCTTCGATTTCAGCGGACAAATGCTGAACAGATTGAAGAATAGATGATACAACAATCGATTTTTTCACTTGCTTTGTGCTTGATTTTTTATTTTTCTTAACTTTATCTTCTGACGGGAAAAATGATGTGCTTAAATACATGTTATTATAGTAAAATCTCTGACCAAATAATTTTTCAGACATAGCCCATGCAGGCAATGTTTGCACTGATTGATTTTCATCACTGGGGAATCCTTTTTCAATTGCATGTAAGAGTTTATTTGCCATCGTAGTATTGGTAGTCAAAATGTCAAAACTCTGTGTGGAGGATGCTGTAACAGATTATGGAGAAAAATTTAATCATTACATTATTAAAAAATATTATCTTTGCAGGTCAAATTATAAATTTTATGGCAGTAGTAAATTATAAGTAGCAGTGAAATGGCCCAATAGCGGTTATAATTTTCAATAGATAAGAAGCATTTGAGGTTGCGGCAAGCCACATTGAAAATTTGAGTAACTGCATATGGAATAATAAAATGGTACATTATAAAATAGTTCAAAAAATATATATTGTAGATTGCTGTATATTTGATAAGAAAAGCTTTGAAAGAAATATAGTTTTCTGATGGATTAACTAGTTAATTTATTTATTTAGTAAATAATACTTCGTGTACCATGAAAACATATGTACAATTCATAATTTTGTATTTCAAATGCACAAACAACACAAAATTATTTCAATAACAACACTGCATTACTTCGATAGATTATCATAAGATGTCTAAAAAAAATATTGAGAAATGGTTGCAAATATTTACTTAAGTAGATTTAAATATATATTTTTTTTAATGAAAAAAAAAGTGAACACTCACTATTGGTTCAACAGAGGAGGGCAAGTCGAATACGTTTATTTATGAGTTTGATTGTTTATCTATGGCATTATTTTCATTTTAAGCTGCTAGACAGAATCACCCACCAGGAACGAAGACAGACAAACTCAAACTGACGTTTATACCAGTCAATAGAGATGAAAAAGCAGCATTTTTAAAACAGCAAATCAATAGACAATTTTGAGATCAAAACATTATGGTTGTATTTATTAGGCTACTATGTATGTATACATGATTATCCATTACTAACACTAATCAAAGATAAAATATGGCAAATAAATAAATTTCTTAAATAAATATAAGAAAATGTGTCAGATTTTCTTCTCTTTGCCAAATATTCAAAGAATAAAATTTCGTAAGAATTTATTATCAAAACTTTTATTCGGAATAGATTACTGATTAAATGAGAATTTAAATTCGTAACGAAAATCACAATATTGTAATAAAAAAATATATGCTTACTGACAAACGTTTCAAAAAATGAACATTAGTCAGTTTTAAATCTATCGCTTTTCCACATGATAAAATAGTCAAAACGGAGATATGTTCATTTTCCGTATTATAACACACAATATCACTATAACCATTTATTTAAAAATCCTTTTTTTGGATGATCAAATGGATTTATTGGATATGTAGTCACTAATATTGGAAAAGGGATGTTTTTTTACGTAACTCGTTTCTTAGTGCTTATTATGCATTTATGTATACCAAGAATTACAGTTTTAATGAAATATTTTGGTCTTTCTAATTTGTTATTGAAAATTTCCCTTTGCCGAGCACGGGCGAAAATATTCCTCAAATGGACAAAAATGTCACGTTTTACAGTATTTTTTAATAATTTTTTATTGCATGGTTGATAGGAATGTCTTGCTTTAAATCTTTTTAGCTTTACAAGATGCTATTTTATTTTTTTTTCTAATTCTAAGAAAAAATAATGTTCTACTGACAAAAAATTGAACTCTCAATTAAAGTGCTATACAACTTCTTTTGTATCACGTTAAGATATCCGATTATAGCACCAGAAAAGAAGAAGCAGAAAAGAATATTTGTATTACATACCTTTACAATATAACTAACGTTATTTAACCTATCAAAATAAGTAATAATATAAAAAAGTCAAATATATTCTGTTAAAATATATGGCTAAATTTATTGCTATTATATTTTGAAATTACAACTTGAAATTGAAATTTCAATCAGAACTGTTATCTGGATTTTTTTTGGGAAATGCATAATTAATATAATAGAAATGTACGCGACTTCAATCATATTCAAATTATTTTATAAAATTTATATTTAAACGAGTCAAATTATTTTTAGTTAACCAAATAAGCTTAGGAATTAATATTATACTTGATCTGTAAAACTAAAAAAAGTAATTATCAAAATTTCAATTCCAATAAATACTGATATCCAAGCAGTTTGCTGAAAACAAGAGATGTGGAAATTGCTTCGGTTTAAACAGGTTTATGAGTGTTTATGTATTAAAATAAATGCACATTTTTAGATAGTGTAATAAAGGATGAAAGTGGATTTTAGCTGGGGTTACAATTCATCGCTCGAAGTGCGCATACCTACTATATTTCTTCTATTCAACGAGATGAAGATAAAAGTGACAACTGACTATTAACAAAACAATCCAATCTTTCCGAAGCTCTTTCTGGGTAAGTTGACCAAGTGACCAACTGACCAAGTTGTGGGTATAAAGTACTTACTCGGGAGTCCGGCGTATTGCCGCATTACTGGATTGCCGCAATCCGATTAGAGATTGTTGCGGATAAAACCAGACTCACGCTGTTTCTGTACAATGTGGTAAAAAATTAATGTAGTAATTACAACAAGTAGTATGACTTTGTATGACCCGTTAATTCAAATACAAAATATATTTTTTAAATCGTCACAGATTTCAAAGATTTGCGTAACTAGCAATGATTAAAAGGCAATCGTCGGATATTATGTGAGATTGATTTTAGATAATAAAGAAATGATCAAGCTAACAACTAAAGTATAACATATTTTTTCATCGATAATTATTTTATATACTATGTCTGGATGCCGCATGCCCCACAACATTCTTATTTCGACGCTATGACAGACATAATATGTATACACATAGTTCATAAACCATCCTCTCTAGTCCTGCGTATAACAATGTGGTCGTAGAATTGAAAGATGCGTCTTATTAACAAAGATGAAAGTGGGTGTATAAATGAAGTATGAATATATATTTGTTAACAGTAGTCGTTAAAAGGATGCAGAATATAACAAATTTACATCCAACCATGAACACATAAGATCTTTCCTTTTGTATTTCCATAGGATTTTCAGATATGAGTACTAATTATATAAATGAAGATTTTGGGGATTGTTTCTTAAAACAAACAGAATTTTTGTCATACATGCGTAAGAGACTAAAAGAATTGATTAGAGTTGTTACACACGATATCGCATTTCTTTTAGACATTTTATTTTTGCAGCCACAACATTATTGCGTATGATTTAGTCTAAAGTCGTAAATATACTGTTGCTATCTATCGATAAGAATGCGAATTATGTGTGTTTTTAATTTAGTTCGTCATTTATATATTTATCACATTGATGACTTGCTAAATGTGTGATGAGAGAATATTTTTGGAGCGCGGTGTATGGATATGCCCAGCTTAATATTTAGCTAACACAAATAGGTGGTCACAATTATACGGTTATAATACCATCTCTGTAATTGCTGTGTGAAATTAAATTGTGAGTTATTAGATGATAGAGCATTAAAATGGGCTCAAAATGCATTAATTTAATTTGTCGAGTATCATTACGACGAGGATTTCGTTCCTTTTTGAGCTCGTTCACGGTTAAAATTTAGTGGCTATGATTAAATAGTTTAAAGATAAGAATGATTCACAATATTTATTTGAATATTTTATTTCTGTAATTTATCAGGGATACAAAACTACATAATATTTTATGCATAGTTCACAAAAATAACATTCAATTTATAAGTTCACTTCAATATTAAAGAGGTATTCAAAGAATATTTTTCGTATTATTATGTTAGTATTTTGTTTGGTATCTTCACAAAGAGAAGATCTCTAACGTAGAGAATAAAAAAGAGCGACTATTTCGATTTGAAATAATGGTGAATAAAGACAATATCCCTCAACCATTCGTATCCGAGCTTGTTTAACATTGTACTCCTGTTAAAAAATCTAAGACGTATTACATTTAAATTAAATAACTTATAGTACGTTCTTGTTTTATTCTGCGCATTAAGATTTGTCATTAAAAGAAAATACGATGAAATGAAGTAGAATGTTTGTGATTCATATGATATATTGAGATAAAACGTCAATAATCACGAGAATGTTTAATTAATACAGTCAATGACAGCAACAATTAGTATTTGAAAATGAACATCATAAACAAAATTTTGATATCTATTGCAACCAGAAACACTGCAAAAAATACATTATGCTTTCTAAGACAGAATATGTTGTATTAACAAAATACATCGCATCGTATATGAAAATGAGATGGCAAACATGTCCATCTCGGTAAAACACCACTTCAAAGCTATGAAGAAATCTGTATTTTGTTAATTCACTATAATTGTGCTTAAAGTTTCACAAATAAAATTAAACAATATTAATTACTGATATTTTTTCATTGAGTCCAGAGCGTTGCTCTTACTGTGTTTACCGAGCAAAATTGTGCGTAGAGAATACATATTTTATAAAAACAATGTGCAATATATTTCATTAATAATGAAAGTTCAACAGAATTTTATTTATATATCCGATAAAATAGCAATAGCCCAGATGAAAATAATATTAATTTTGATATTTATTTAGCATTTATGATATTTAATAGGTGGATTATACATTACTATTGAGAATATAGCGCTTTGTGGAAAAGTGAAATATATAATAAAATACATACATCAAGTATGAGAATACAGAACACATGAGTACTTTCTGCACGAGAAAATGTTTATAATTTCTTAATTGGAGTTTTCACAGCAAACACTCTTCTATGGTGGCTTTTGGCATGTAATGCACTCAGGTCGTGTGTGGCACTTATTTAAAACGCGAGTGCTTAACCTGGTGCAGGTGCTATAAAGAGTTGCAATAAAATAATGAAGACGAGTAAAATGTATAATGATAATTATTACTATATTTCTCTGAAAATTTCTCAGAATAACAATCGTTTTTCTACACTGTTTTCTCTTGATATTTGCTTTGCTGTGTTTGTTATTTTTGCTATAGATTTGTTCACTATGAATTAAGAATTATTTTTATGACTGGCGCTGTTTATTCACGTTTCCTGTATACAACTTTGATGGTACTTTGTAATGAAAACTTCACAAAATCTACTCAAAACTAATCCTTGAATGGTAAATTTTATCTATAGATTTTTAACAATTTTAATTTTATTCAACACCTCTTCTATCGAAGAATTCTCTTCTATCCCTATCGGGATCAAAGATGAAGTGATTATCGTAGTTAAATTTCATTAAATTGATTTCCTTCTCTCACCTACCTTATCCAAAGCAAGTGACTTCTCAGATGAATATTGAGAGCCATGGTTTTTGAGTATATGTATTTATATACTAAATATATTATTATCTATACTATTGACTGTTTTTTTCGTAACCTAACATCGTGAACGAGTGAGCTAGTTGGTGTCTTTGTTTACGTAGGTCACAAATTTGAATTCCGGTGTAGACAATTGCATAAATTTATATTTAAATCGACGTATGGAGTCCGTTTATCAAAGCGTGTGAATTTTATTTAAATTGAACACTGCGCATAAAAAGTAATCAAATGATCACAGGTACGATCCCTTGTGATCATCGTCGAAGAGAATGTAGATTTTTTCGGAGGAACAAAAACTGCTGCGATCTTGTTATTTTTAACGAACAACGGTATTAAAAGACATTAATGATATCAAAACGTACGTGTGAAAACAAAATTAATGGTAAAGATTACGGTTGTATGTATGCAGGAGAATGAATTCTTTTTTTAAATATTCAGTTGGACATTTTCTCTGTTGAAATAAAATCTTTTCCCATGCATTTGTGCTTGCGATGCATACTCGTCATGCGGCAAAAGCGGGAAACAGCAAAGGGAATTTTAATTAGGTTCAACCAAAACCGTCTGGCTACAGACATTACCCCGTCTCACGGAAGGGTTAAGCCCTGTTACATACTTGAGCAGGCGGATTTTTGCGAAACCATGTGCGTCCACGAACGTAATTGTTTTTAGAGCGTAATTTTGCCCACTGTGCAGGCCTTATCATTTTATTTGGCCTCGTTTTGCTGGCTCAACCTTTTTGTATTGCTTTTATGGACATCCAATAGGTAAAGAGGTTTTTATACTTAAATAAAATGACATCTCATATTCATATTCGTACCATACCATATAGTTTAGATTATCATGCTGAAGATTAAAAACATTATGCAAAATATTTTTGTGTCCACACAAATGATATTCTAAATAAAACAAAATATTTCAAAACAAATTACAAACAATAAAAAAACACAAGTTACATTATTTGCGATCAATAGTAAGTTAATAATGAACTTAAGCTCTTGGAACCAATGATCAATATATGAATCGACATTTTTATTGATCTTCCAATCAAAGGATTCACTGTGTCCAGTATTCAAAAAATATTTTTGTTTACCGATTAAAAATATATCTTTCAAACATATATTCACTATTTATATTGAGATCTCATCATAAAACTGTCTTTTACAGAACAAATTATGCAGTAATTCTTGCAAGATGTGTGAGAGAGAATGATGGAATAGAAATATCACAGAATCTCACGCCTTCGGACGCTATTCCAATAAGTTTTTTTCCGTACTGAGATTCGAGCCCATGATCACTGTGACCAAAGACTGCGACGTTGACGAGAATCGAATAAAACGATATTACGGTAATTGAATAGAATATTCAATGGCCAAGTACCATTTTATATACGCGATTGCTATGAGTGTTATATAAATAATTGTTGATGGGAATGTGAGGTGTTGACAAAAAAATGTGAATTAATACGGGTAAATGTTGTTCAGCAACCTGTCGCCCTGTTGCCAACCGACGCCTCCGAACTGACAGGGAGAATTTCATAAATCCGCAGGTCTAGACTCACGACAAATCTGTGTCACACGCTAATAGTTTTTTGCAGGAGGACGTCGCCGTCTCCGAGTTATGAGGGGTATTTCGTGTGGTGCGCGCGACAGCCTAGCGGTAACGAAGATTAACGAGGCATCCGTAACGGCCGTTATTCCTTACCGTTATATGCACAGTAACGTCAGTGGAGTGCATGACGCGTTAATACACCGAATGAAAACAGTGCCATAAAGTGATTGTAGTTTGCTAATGATTTTATAGTAGCGTTGTAATAGTTTAAATAAAGGTTGTCAGTTTTACCAACGTTTTTTTATGTGTTGTTTTCAACATCGCCTTTTATAACAAAGATACAAACAAAACCGATAATTTTTACGACTATTTTTTTTATCAAATCATACGAAAAGAAAGACAGTTGCTGACATCGCTACACGAAAGGAATAGTGATATACAAAAAATTGCTACTTTCAAGATAATTGAATGTAAGTGTTTGTTTCATAGTATTAAAATAATTAATTATATTTGAGGTTAGTTTTTTACACAGTTTACGCTATAGGATACAAGTAATACGATGTAATCGATATTATTGGTTGTACATGTCTAATAATTCAATTCGTCCTAAAAATGCTTCGAAGTTACAGGAAAATATCAATAAAAGTAACAATGACATTTTTCTTTCAAATACTGCTCATATATTTTAAATATATCAGTGTTTCAGTAAGTAGGCTTAGCTTGAAAAGTTCTTTATTGTACACTATTGCTTTGATGTAGCGATATAATCGTTTGTTTTAAGCAAAATATTTCTTCATCACTTCATATATTTTAGGCAGACTGCAAACGAAGTAAACAAGTTAATCTGTTTGACGTGGCACTGCACAAAACAAAACTGTTAACCATGCACTCAAGAAAAAATAATAATAAGTTATATTTAGTATTTAACATACGAAGACTTCTTATAGTAAAAAAATATCGAGGCAAATAGCTGAAGTTGAAGTTTCAATGTGGAAAAATTTAAATTTTATTTATGTTATCAACATTACATACACAATGACAAGAATCAAAACTAGTTTATTGATATTTAAAAAATATATATATTTCAATGAACGACATGACACGATTATCAAGTCTTTTATCTTCGAATAGGTGACAACGCTTTGCAAAACTTGTTTTTTTTTAAATTTTACTGCAAGCTATTAAAAAATATTTCATAAAAATACATCAGGCTCTGTAAGAGTGATAAGTGTGAATCCAATTAATTAATCTACTGATCAGTTCAACCAAACAGTAATTATAATTGAAGACAATATTGAAGTGTTTAATATTATATATTAATAAGGGATTTTTATGGTTATTAAATAAAAAATATTTTGGTATGGATTATTAAAAGTTATATTGAAAATAATTGCAGCACATAAATGATAAATAATTGACCTGCCACTGAACGAAGAATAGTGCTTTTTGCTTCATAGTAAACGCAATGTGAAGTTTACGCAGTCTCAGGTGCTAGCCAGTAGAAGCTTTTGCAGAGAGACTATTTACAACTTTTCTGGTATCATAGAAGATAAAGATTAAGTGATTATATGTGGGAGATCGTCGCGTGAAAAAGCTGCATTGATCTTGCATTTGAAAGATAATGTTTTTGTTAGTCGAGAAAAAACAGCTATAGAGACGTATGTACATATTCGAATCAAGTCCTCTGTGTGGAATGTAATAATGTGAGTTCAATGTAAATTCATATAACCGTATTTCTTAATACACAAACGACCGACATAAAATTTTAGTAATTATTTTTCCATAATACAAATGATATTTACTTGAAAAATAATTTTAGAGACGTTTACCATTTTATTATAAGATGTAAGTTAAATTACCAGTTGTATTAATGTACAATTACTGCAATTGTGCTCAAATATATCCAATTTATATGAATCATAAATAAAATTGAACACCATTAAATATGTATATTTTTAAACGTTGTAGAAAAACTTTCGGCAAATATCTGACGAGAAGTTTTGCTGAGGTTAATTTGGGGGTTGGAAAATTAATTGAAATCCTCAAAATTATGGCTATGTAAGTTTCAAATAGTTGCGGCGTGGACTCGTTGCCTTTATAAATTATCAAAACGCACTAAATTCGTTTTAATGTAAATCTAAAACAATGCAAACAACGTTGAGAGTGGAAACTTCTACTGTCGTACGTTTGTGGTCTGGAGTTTCCGTTCCCAGTCTGTTGGACCAAGAATGTCCCGCAAAACACTGCAGACCTATGGGATATCTGAAATACGTGAAATTTCACATAACGTATGTGGTCTTGTGCTGTGGGATAAAGCGGTTATACAGGTGGTATCATAGTTTCGCTCGGTTAGAGCGCTTTAAACCGCGTTTGAGAGGATTTTGAATACTTTAACCACTTTATATTATGATATGCTAGCGATGTGGGATGGCGCACCCAAAGATGTGTCTATTTTGGAAATGTTAATACAACAAATTAGATGCATAAACAACCTTAAGCGTATATGTAAGTATTGGACATAGTATTAAAACGGGTGCCAAATAACACTATTATATTGGATCATAGAAAAGCTTGAAAGATGTTATTTAAATATTTATTATATGAAACAGTGAATACGTTTCCAAGGATGTTTCAGAAATAGACTGACATCAATTTCATTTTAAATGTTATTTATCACAAACAAATGACAGAAACTTTTGTGTTTTTCATTGTATGATGTCTATATCACACAACTTGAAAAAGAAAGGATGTATTAAAATGATTAAAGTTAAACATTGAAAGAAATCAATGAAGTTATTACAGTCAGTTCTAAAATTGAAGAATGAAAAATTATTGAAGATTATATTCAATAAAACAGATAAAATATTTTAATAGAAAATTGGTAATCTTTGCTTAAAATGAAAAAGACTACTAAAAATGCATATACTATCAAAAATGTTTAGGAGAGAAATAGCGTAAAGTCAAAATCTCAAATTGAAGATTCATAAACACTAAAGAAAGATTACAGGCTTACAGTATGTCCACAAGTAAATTTCTCTATATTTTATTTTCATAAAAAGTGTAGTTATGAGCTACTAAAATTTAAATGCTTTTGGGTATCAATTTATTACGGCAATAGATTACTTATAATTTTTAATTGCTACTGGAAGTGTTTTGTATGATTTGTGATTTTCCAATTTGTTAAAACTTTGTATTACGCGTGTTTAGTATTTGAAATCAATAATATTGTGCCGTATTTAGTAAAAATTTGTATTTTTATCTAATGTTTTATGACAGAGAAAGTATTTATTTTGGAATAGAATCGATCGGCTTTATCAAATTCAATGGATGGCCGGTTTGTAATTAGGCTGGAACAAGAATGACATTAAAGATGATTTATGATAATAATGATCTGAGAATCTTCAACAAATATTTTGGTTGATTCAATGGAAACTTGGTCCTATTTTAATAAGATTTGACTGAAGATTACCTTTACGTCTGGAAAGTCCTGACGACATCGGTTACGTGTATGCACCCGTTGTTTCATCATCACAATATAGCAAGAAAGATAAATGAAATGAAAAAAAAATATGCTATTGACACAAAAAAGAGATATACAGACGAGTGTTATCTTGAATTGTTGAAAGATGAAATAGACAGAAAAAATCAAGCATAACTGGTAATGTACATATGATGGGTTATAAGTTATTTTTATAGTTGAATTAAATATTGATATACGAAATAATCCCACCATAGATAGTATGACAGTGTTATTACATCACCAAGAAAAAAAAGAAATCAAGAAAATGAGTCTCGGTAACCTGACAAAATGTTGATTTTTCATCAGGGAAAGACTTGAGAAGCGTTATAGCTGCAGTTGCAATGGCCAAATTACACGGCGTAGCTTTTAATTAATTATCTTTTCACGTTATTTTATTGACTATAGCGCATCGTGGCGGTATCACCAAGTAACTGAAGAGCAAAAGTTTTTCTAATATGTATGTCCAACCTCACTATGTCAATGCTAGTAATTGTATTGTATTTTTAAAACATAGCATAGGAATATTTATTTATAATAGTGAAGAGAAAGAATACTAAAGTATGCATTTATAAAAATAAAATTTAAAGCAAATTACATTTGAGCCCCATATAATATATTAACACCAAACAATGTCGCTTACCGTAGGTTCGTCTTGTACGAGTGTGAAGGAATTAGTTATAATGTGTAGTAATATTCTTCTTTTTCAATAAAAAATATACGAAATCTCGAAAAGATGTTATAAAAAACTTTAAATCTTTCTATAACACCTTTACCGTCAATCACATGAGTTTTTCGACTTTGTTTTATATCGAACCCATATTGTATTGAATTGTAAAACAAGATTCAAATCTGCTATCATATAATTGAAAGAGACGTGTATATTAAATGAACATATTTAAGAAAAGTGTATCGAGACGCACATAGGCATGAAAATTACTCCACTTATAAATGAAAATGACACTTCCGTTGACAATGAATTCAATAAATATAAAAGGAAATGTGGATGATATTGATTACTGAATCACTCAAAATCTTTATTAATAAAGAGTTTTCACAGACTCAATAATATGTTCGAAGTTTTTTCGATTGCTATAAATAGTAAACTGAAGTTATAACCGGAATTCATTGGCCATTATCAAAAAATTTAACTCCCTGCCAGGGTAAAAATTTTCGTAGAAATTGACTTACTGAGTGTATTTATTTTGTTCTTATTGGCTTACGTGTTTTGCTTTACATTCCGCTTAAGAGTCTTGAGGCAAAAGCTTTAAAATACAACAGAGAAAATGAAATTATGGTTTTAATTACGATATCCAAAGGTCGAATGCAAAAACCTCCTTTTACCAGACCACAATACAATTTATACTTTGAATGATTATTATTTGTCAAAACCTTCTACAAAATTACGACGGAAACTTTCCTTGCTTTCTCGGTTGAAATTTTGAAGTGATTTGAGAAAAGCCATTTAAATTGAGCTTTTTATTGAACCAAATATTTCGTTATTGTCCCATATGTTTTTAATTTAATTATGAATTTCTATAATTTGGAACATGAATATTAAAATTTTAATATATTTTTATAATTTTGTGAATTATTACAAGAAAGAAAATGAGACAAGTATTACCGTAGTCTTGAATGAAAAACGGTTAGACCAGAAATCGTTCTCTATATTAAGTTAAAAATAATTCGGCAATGAAATAATTGTAGTGTCATATTTTCGATAGAATCAACTATTGTTGAATGTAAATTAGTTTTTCATATAATTCCACTCAATCAGTCAATTAATAAAGTCATTAAATGTAAAACTACATAAATTAGTAAATTATAAGAGTTAAAATAGGAAAGAATGTAGAAGTGTGTATCCTTCTAGTATGACAGATGTCATGTAGTAGATAATTGATGCGAAAGTTGTAGTTAGGTGGATGTAATTGATGTATTTTAATTAAAAACAACGAAGTTGTCTACCTAAGAAGTCCTCGGTTATTGCTTCGTATTGTATCGGCATAACTCAGAGCATGAGCCAGTGTTCACTATTCGCGTGTTTTTCTATCTTCTACCTCGGTCGGAGTATATACAATATGTACAATAGCTTTCAAGAACAGACTGGGGACAAAATACAACCCGAGAATCCTGCGCCGTCGGCCCTATTTTCTCCCCTTTAAAAGACGTCTTAAAATATCTACGATTGTTTGATACTGAGTATTCCAATTTAACGAAATGTTTTCAAGAAGAAAAAGTCAACTAGGTAAAAATATTATTATTTTTTTGATGTAAAATTTAGTACGTAGTCTTTCGTTTCGTCTGTGTCCTCGTTTAATTGATGTATATTTTGTAATAATAATGCATCCAAACTGAACTGATAACTACTTAAGCAGATTTTTTTAAATTGTTAAACTTTTAATGATTGAGTCAAATTGGTATCGAACGTAGTTAATTGATCTTCCTTTTTAGAAACAGATAAATGTAAGATGATACATATATATCACTGATAATGAAGTACTGTTATGGGAATTCAAGTCCGTGGCCATAGAGTTAAAAGTACAGATAAGCTGGATAAAAATGCCAGTAACCGTTCTTTGTATTTGTCGACGTCTTCACGGATTAGTTAAATAACAATTTATAGTACTATAAATTTCTGTCGCTAAAACTTTTTAGATAACCATACGTTTTATCATAAACTACCTGGGTATCATCTTTCGACAACATCATGAAATGTAATACACTAATGTACTCTAGTTGAAAGCCAGTAATTTTTTCTATCGTTAATAAAATACAAAAATATAATAGGCAAGTATAGTAAAACATAATTTCAGTCTAGAATTAAATTTACTGATTAAAATATGGTATGTTTTGATGTAATACGATGTCAAGTGACGTATTAAGAAATGAGTTATCAAAATTGTTGTCATGAGAACTTATTTTATTTCAAGAATACTATAAAGTGTGTTGATGGAATTTCAATACCGGATTTGGATCGATTAAGCTCTGAACCATTCCATATGTCTAAACGCACAATTTCTATAGAGAGTTTTACAGTAAATGTGAATGAAGAACTAACTTTACAACGGTGTTTTGGTTGCGGTCAAAATATCATTTCTCAAATTGACGTCACATATTTCACAAAAAAGTCGGGCTTCTATAACTTGTACATTGTCTACTATGCAGAGCTCCAGACGTTCCTTAGTTTATTGCAATTGGTAGAATTACTTTAACCACTCTAAAGTGCAGCCAGTAACACTTGAATGCATGTATTTATTTATTGGAAAACATTTGTCAAGCTAGAATTGCCGATCGTTTGCTAACACGGATAATTTGTTAAAAGCTTAATACAGATGTTTTCCGTAAAATGTAATCGTTAGATAAACCAACACCATGTTTTTGAATTGGCTCTAGTCCAATGGATTAAAAATATTAAAAAATTGCCGATGATGACCACATTTATGAATCCTGCAATTGAAGAAATTATTTGATAAATTCTTTAATATTTAAAAACTAAAAAAAAACCACTTGAGACAGTCTAAACAAATTTAATAAAGTGACTCAATATTTATTCGAAGGGTTTCAATGTTAAAAAAAATGAATAACCCTTATTTTTATATAGATGACAATTAAGTTTCTATTCCATTTAATTTGTATATTTTTATTTAAATAAAGAATCTTTCAAGCTTGAAGACTTATAGGATTGAACTCTCGTGATTAATGGTATGAAAGTGAAGATAGAAAATATTCGTAATATAAAGCAGTTATTGATTTTTACAAATGTCATGTCATGAATGAAATTAAAAAAAGTCAGAAAATTATAAATTAAAGGGTACTGGAAATAGTAGTCAATCAGTCTGAAAACATTAACGGACAATATAAAATATTAATATAAAAAATACTGTTAAATCCGTTTGTAAATCGCTTACAATAATGCAGGGATAACATATTTGCTAAAAAATGCCTTTGGTGTTAAAAGTGCGCGTGTGTACCACTAATGCCCTTGAATACAATATTCTTTTGGAAAATACAAATAGAAATGATAAAAAACCTGGTTAAGAAAAACCTTAAGCGAATTCTGATAGTGCTACAAGCGATAGTGTTTCATAAGGCAACACTATTCATAAATACTACTTACGAATGTATTGTAAATTTCTTTCAACTCCACAAATAAGTTCATGTAAGATTTTTAATATTTTTGGCATTTAAAATATGGGCTTATAATAATTGGTGGCATGTTAAAATTTATGTTATACGGAATTTCGTGTAGAAGAATATTCGTGATCAACTTTTCACGATCTACTATGAAAATCTAAAAATAAATATTTGGTGTTTTATGAATGAATGTTATTTGTGATATCAGTAATTCTATTTATTTTAGACACTTAAAATAATATTAATTAAATAATGCGTAGGAATAAATTAAGTACAGCTTTACTCGGAATCATTTATTTGCTTGATCACCAGACATCTAAAATCGAGATTGACTGCCTCATAATTATTCTGAATCGGCGAAAATGTTTAATTTCCTGCGAACAAATTTGAAAGAACCAGAATAAGGCGGCAACGAAAGAGACGTAATTGGGGGAAGTCCCTGATTACCCTGGGCGCTTAATACACTTTTTATTGAGATTTATAAGGGATTATTTATGAAAGCATAATTGTACCGGCATTAATCTGTCAGCGGAAGGCTCGTGAATCATTCTGCAGCTGAACCGCGGCAAGAACTGCGCCCTGCGATAAATTCGCCCATAAACGAGTAATCATACAAACACAAATCATATGTACAACCTTAAAACGAGATATCGATCACAGGTCACAAGTAGTAATTTCGCTATTACTTGACACGTGCTACAAGAAAATGTGTCGGAGTTGATTTACTGTAGAAATTATTCGAAAATATGTCTTGAATAGAAGATACTTGACTAGTTTATCTATTCGTTTACATCTATAACATATTCGAATACTAAAAAAAATTGATTCTCAGATTAATAAAATAATGCTGAATTTCAATATACTCCGTCTGGATGTAATTTCATTTTGTAAAATAGAATAAAAGCAAAAAAGTATTTTTTTGGCTTAAATGTAGTTCTATCGAATAAGTTAGTAAAGGCTTACGTTCACGCGACGATAAATGTAAATTTGGATTTTTGCAATTTATCTTGGAAACGCTTTTTGTCCTACATAAATTTGCCTGAAGTGGTTTCAAGTGAAAGACTGGCATTTTTTTTTTGTCATAGTGACTAATTTTCATTTCCGTTTAATTTCAATATAATATTTGTGAAAACTAATATTATTATTCAATAAATATTGAATAATAATGTTAGTTTCATAATCAGTTTATCACCAATATATAAAGTGACCAGAACCAAGTTTACGTTACGAAATCCTAATCCCAATGCCAAATCAAAAGAAATATCAGCAAAAACAAATTCATATAGCAGGCCTTAAAAGAATACGGAAGTTTTTTCTCACTAAGTAAAAATGCTCATAAGCTTATCGTCGTCTAAATTTCGTGATTTTTTTTTGTTAAATTCTATTTACAAAGCGTGTGTTTTTATTCATTCTAATAAGTAAATTCAAGCTTATCCAGCAAAAAGTTGAAAACATTGTGAAATAATATTGTCAACTAATTTGCGCCATGTCTTCTTTAGAGTTACTGACATTTAAAATTTATGAGAAAGTTGCAAAAAAAGTTTCTTTTTATACTGAGTGAAGTGAAATTGTCATTCATTGAATATTTTTTAAAGACCATAAGATCATTTTTTTCTAAATTTATGACTGATACTGAAAAAAGAGAAAATTATAAATTTCCTTAAAAAAAAAACAAAAAAGATTTATATCTTATTTAAAGATTATAAATAAATAAAAATAGCGTATATCAAAAATCTTAAGTGAATATTTTTTTCGTATTTTCTGTTATTATTCAGTATGATTCTATTGCCAGCACACTTTTCCGTCTATTTTTTTTCATCAAATTCTGGTTAGAGGCCATAACTAATTAGTGGATAATTCATTGAAAACTGATTTACCGATTCTACTACCACATGATTTTTTAACGGTTCATGAGGTTTGTGTCACAGTAAACTGTTCACAATATTCGTTTACTTTGAAAAGATCTACCATATCCTCTGAAATATTATATAAAATTCTAACTGTTTGAAATGGGAAATATGTTCATTGAACTGATGCTTTCTGAAAGCAAACAAAGAGTAAAATAAATGATATTTTCTCCGCTTTGATAATGTCGAAGTAAACTAACACAGGAAAAGAGAGAAACATCATCACGAAATTTTCAAACAATGAAATCTTTACTTTGTTTGTTAGTAATGTAGCCAATTTAATGAAAAAACGTTATACCAAAACGAGTACAAAATATAAGTGAAGATATAAATCAAATAAGTCAACTAAAAAGGTAAAAAAAAAACACTTAAATTTTAAATTGAGATAAGGAATGAGATGCCTTTTTTTACTCCAAAGATTTGTTGAATAAAAATAAGCTAGTTTTTTTTATACAAGATATAATACTAACTGAAATGATAAATTATTTAATTTGTTACATTGGTGGTTAGTTGCCTCACACAAGAAACAACGTATGTGTGACGCATTATTTACCAATAAACTCTTCCGTCGAGAGGAACACTGAAAGATTAATCAAGACGAAAATATCATTAAATATTTCCCATTAAAAGGTTCTGTACGAACGAGTGTTAGAGCATAGAATGAAGCTATTAAATTTTTCATACGAGCATGTCGCACAACTTAGCACTAAAATATTCATTGCTTTCATGAGCAGCAAATTTTGTTTAGTGAATATTTTTAATGGTATCTTTAAATAAGCGTGTGTGGGAAGTATTTGCGATATTACAGCGACACTTGGACAAAATTACAAAGCACTCGCGGAGTACTAATAAAGTACTGTATCAATAATAATGGCGTCTGTAGAAGTCATAACGGTTTTGAATAATTCAATTTTCTTTATAATAACGTACGCTTAAGACGCTAGCGTGTGCATGATAGAGGTAATTTAATATGCCCGCCTTACAAAGTATTACTTAGATGTTAGAAATTTACCTTTCAGAACTTAATTAAAAACAAAAGTATTAGGACTGGAAAATAAAGGAAAGCACCAATTACGCAATGTAATCGAATATAAAGTACCATGCAAGCTAACCGTTCGAGCTTGAATCCATATTTAATAAATTATTATTCTTCTTTGTACTTGACTACGGGTTGATAGAAATTTAGAGTTTTTTTTAAAATAATAAAAACAAATTCTAAGTAGTTATTTCCGCAATATATTTTATAATCAGGACCGGTTTCGCTCATTATCAACATAATGATTTCGATGAGGGAAACCGGTCCTGATCATAAAATATTTTGTGGAAATATGTACTAAAAATGTGTTTTTATCATTTCAAATATCGTGACTTTCCATCAAGATGTATAGTTTACACCTAAAATTTGTTTTATCATTTTTAGAACACTTTACACAATTAAAACCCACTTTGATTAATTAATCACCATCCATTCATTAACCGGGTATTTTTCCCGTCGTATAAGATTCACTCACTAAATAATAGTCACTGAATAATGTGCTAATGCTTTTTAATACATGAAATAAGTTATTGATTCGAAATTTCAGTGCAATTGAAGAGATTTAAACGAAAGTAATAATTTTTATAGCAAAAAACATTAAGATTTAACTATCAATAAATTAATTACTGAGATTAGAAAGATCATTATGTATCCTTCTCGTGCCCATATTCAATATTGGGTTCCGGAAGTTTTAAATATTTTCAAGTAGATGTTCAAAATGTAGAGATTATTAATGCTTGCATTAATTTACCCGTAATCAAACAAAGGTGGATTTGAAAAAAACCCAATAAGTTAAATAGTCGAAAAAATGTGTACGTATTTTTATTTTAGTATGTGAATGAAAACAATACAACTTTGATATGTCAAAAAGAGGTCATTGAGGACATAGAAGACATCAATTTCCATGTCCTTATAATTAAACATAAAAATGACGAGTGACAAAATAATATAAAATTTGAGTGAGAACTGTAGGCGAGTATTTACCCCAAGCACAAAATTCAACACGCACGAGTTTTGAATGAAAATGTTACATAATTTAGTGGCTTGTTTGTGCCTCTCTACCTCTCATGTGATTGGAAAGGGTTGAAGCCCTCACCAATTATTAACTCGTACCATTTCCGTGTTGATGGCGGCAGATAAGCCAAAAGCCTTTACTTTTCGAATGTGATAATTAACGGAGGCGTATGAAGAAGAAAGGCGGTTGTACTTTTCACCTCGACGTTTTAAGTACCGGGGAATTTGCTTGGTAATAAGACATTATAATAAATAACTCACATAAAGTAAAGCGCTAAAATACTCCGAGTCTTTAAAATTACGACGCGAGCACATCACTGTAGCTCATATTAGTACAAACAGATAATACAAAATAACTAGTCAACAAAATTTCTAGCTTCTTAAGTCAACATAAATATCCTTGAAAATGATCGATAATTTGTATCATATGTATATGAAATTACAAATATGAATATATTTCAAATTTAAAATATGAGAATTATTATTATATCTATTACATATAATATATATCTATCATATTTTTGTGTATTATTGTTGTTTTTATAATACATATCTTGAATAAAAAACGGTTAGTACAATATAAGAAAAAACTATTCAACTTTTTTGACTTTCCAATACTGATTTGAAGCCGTTGTAATAAAAATCATTCAAGTATACGACAGTTAAAGTCTATAGAAATGCTTAATTAATCATTTAATATTTATCCTCAATTGCATTGAATAATATTTTGAGCTTTTACACAATGATATATACATATTATGCTTTTACCATGCATTATTCCTTGACAAAATAATTACTATCAAAATGTGTTTTTGGGTGTGTGAAATGACAAGCAGAAATGGTGTCAAAAATTATACCTTCGAAATACACATAAGAAAATGTAATCATTCATACAAAATACGAAGTAACATTTTCAATTACTTCATCGAGATATTACCATAGATTGAATGACGTATTTATAATTATACTTCTCAAATTTCTGTAAGGGTGACTTATTTAATGTGTATAGAAATAAATAATTTGAATTCTTTGAAGTCAAAAACTTTATCATGGAAACTGAATTTGATAATACGCCGAGATATTATTTTTGAAAAGAAAAGGGTATTTTTTCATTACAGAAAAAAATGAAAGAGAGATAAAAAAAAGTTCCATAACGAAATCGTGCCATGCTACCAATTTGCTGTCAAATATAAAGGTTTTAATAAAAAAAATATAAATGTGAAATAGGAAAATTAATTTAAATGACCTCAAGATCTAAGAATGATATTACAATCATTTCTTTTGTTGACACCGACTGAAATGTCGGACATTTAAAGCAGTGGAAAATTTTCTTAATTGCATTTTCAAAATAAATTAAAAATGAAAACATAGATATAAATATTTTTTTTTAACCATAGAAATTAACATAATATGTTTTATCAAGAGCAAATAGAAGTGTAATGTAGTTTACATTTTTTTTCTACAAGACCTTGCGCGTACTAATTTGTTCATCCTCTCTTGTATTAAAGGGAGAAATAAAAAATAGACTAGAAAAAAAGTTGAAAAAAGGATGTTAGGAAAGAGATTTCAGAAATTCATACATTGAACTCATTAATAAAATTATTTTAGTTAAAAACAATCTTGTTTGGTACAATTTCTGCAATATTATTATCATGGCCGTTTCCGCTCATTCCGGCCATTATCAACTGTTCATTCTCGCGACGCTTGATAATGCTCGCGATGGGCGAAACCGTTCGTGATCAAAAAAAGAATTGGAAATCGAACTAAAAATATATTGTGATGATTTTAAATATTATGCCTTTTCACCAAAAAGTGACAGTAAACACCTTAAAAATCGTAGCCATAAGTCGATTACAAAATCAATTTAAGTCACCGCTCTTGAAACAGATGCCGTCTACAGCTCGGCCACAGGTACAATATCATTTTTTTCAAGAATGTATGTAACGTATATGTTGCTTATATAAAGATGTTGACACATTCCATGTGGACGAAAGTGAGTTCAGGTGAATACTATTTTTCAGTTAAAGTAGATGTTTCATGAGCTTACTTGGTTGACTTGGTTGACAATCCTTGTTGATTGTTTTGCTGTGTATTTGTTAAACTTCCAACACCGTATGTTCAAATATGTTAACGTTGCAAAAGCAATGAATTTATAATGTAGACATTTTGTGACGTATAATTAAAAATAAATAAATTAATAAATTAATGCTTTATCGAAATTAAACAATTATGACCATTGTTTTCATTGTGACCTTCGTCATCGTTCTACCATCTCATATAAATATTTTTTTAATTAAGTAGTTCAATTCAAATAATTGTCGTTTTTTATGAATCAAGGTGATGCTGTCATAAGACTATTTTGTGGTAAAAAGATCGTATTAGCTTAAAAATATAAAGTTAGCTGAATAAAAGTTTTCCATGAAAAAGTTCACTTCCATAAATTCATGAACGGAATCTGTTTAGTATAAAGCTAATGATAATGAAGTATATAGAAACATGGACTTTGTGCTAAAAAGTGTTTCATTGTATTCATGAAATAAATAGCTCCGAAAGTTATATTATAATGATGTAATTAGTGCAGCCCAGCATTCGTTGGAATTGCTAGTGACAAAGTTAGTTCCGTGAGAGGTAATAATTGGAGCTCAGTGGAGCATGTCTCAGGATAAGAATCACGAATGTCTTCGTGTCGCGTTTTGCGTCGGCACTAATTTCCCGCCACTAGTTCACTTGCACTTCAAGAATATGTGAGGAAATAATTTTACCTCGGCTGATATTTTTACCGGACGCCGTTTAGCCCATTGCTGCAACTATAGGATGGTCAGACATCAAAGCAATAATTATTGCTTATTGATTTTTTTAAAAGAAATTATTTAAATAATTCTGACGTATATCTGTATATACTTTAAAATTCTGATAAGATATTTGTTATTTTGTATACTATCTTTAAATCCGGTGCAAAATAAGACATAAAATAACATATTTTATATTCAATCGAAATTTTTACAAATAGTACCCAATTAAAAGCGTGTCTTTCGTAAACAACACTGATACAATGATTAAAAATAACATATTAAAATTCTACACAATTTTCATTCAAAGTATTTTTCACAACACACTATTATATTATTTTGAAGGCAGTAAACTATAGGGATTGGGGTAAGATAGGAATAATGTTTATCTAACTTTTACCGACTTTTCTACGCTCCATTTTCAGAATTAGATGAGTAAGAAAGTATTTAAGATATAACAATCATCCATACTTTTGAAAAGAAACCCCGAAATGAAACACCAATATGTAATATTTTTATAAAAGTATTAATAATATGCCGGGATTTTTGTTGGATATATTCCCGTTTGTCATGATATATTAAGTAATAGTTCGTGTTTCTGATAAAAATAAGAATGTTGAAATTTTTAAAGTATTCTTTATTTGGACATCATGGCACTGTTTAATAAAAAAAAAGCTGCTACCAAGGTCTTAAGGCATTGGAATCTGCTGTTGTATGTAACTTAACTAATATAGAATATGTGATATAATAATCAGCCTTAAAAGTACGCATTTGTTAATACCATCAAAAAATATGTAGTATTCAGTAAATTATTTAATATAGAAAATATATTTTTTACTATTTGATTGATTTATTAATGCCACCCTACAGCTGAGTGATAAACGTTAGTGTGCGATAAACTTTATATGTGGCTGTCTGAGAGGCGAGAAAAATGTTTGCGTGCTCATTGTGGGGAAAATGGACGCCGGACTTTCCGGAAACCAGGGGCTGTAAAATTACTTCTTTCGAAAAAACACCGCGAGCGGAAATTCACACCAATAAAAAAGGAGAAACAATATAAATTTCACAAATGAGATATGACTAGATAATGTGAATTTATTTATTGTTCGATTTTTTGCGGCCCTGAATGTATTCGGGGCAGCTTATGAAACACAAACGGATATGTTATATTCATAATATTTTTTCTTATCCTGAAAACAAGTTCGGCCATTTACAAGGGTACTCTATTAATTCATTAAATATTAAAAGATTTTTTAAATTATTTAATCTTATCTTAAAAGAAAGTGGATATGTAAAATATTAAAGTTTTAAAAAATAATCGGGATCAACAAAGGAGCCTACACAAAATCAGCTGTAATGATTTTTATTTACCAAATGGTAAACCATATCTTTTTTTATCCAAATAAATTTATTGAATAATTCTATATATTCTTACTCAGTGAAAACTGTAAACCTTAAAAAAAATGACAAATCACTATTTTTTATTCAAAAATATAATAATATGCTATAACCGGTCTGATTATATTAAAAAATTGTGGTGAAAGAAGAAAAAAATGTGTTTCAATTTCACAATTATATGTGTTATAAATTGTTTAAATCTTGATATTTATTGCGTTACAAATACATAGGTTCACAGAAATCATGAATATGTAATACTTACGTACATGTCATTCTCAATAATTGGTTAAATTGAAGAGGAAAAAAAAGATTGTTTGTCAAATATTGAGACAAATAAAACAATATACTTCATGCAGACGTACTATAAATGATTGTATTTAATTCAAACTAGTATAAATATAAATTTGTAGGTTAAATAAATAAGTACTTACATGTATAATATATACAATAAGTATGAAATACTACCAGTGATGTATTTAATACTATTTTTTACCCAATTATGTATACGCAAATGACGACAGTGTAGTAATAAAAATAGAGTTAGTGTGTGTTTCTATAATCTTTCATAGTTTGTAAAATTATTTGATTGTTACTATAATATACTGGTGTACATCAGTTATTAGCAATTACACTGGGAAAGCCCTGGAGAAATGTCACGGTAGGCCAAGTTGCAGTGGGAGTAAGTTTAACGTATCGCCGTCAAAGCACGAACACCTCCAACTATGATGTTTTAATTCAAAAGTTGTTAAGAAAATGCGTCCACTGAATAGCCAATGCCAGAGTATAAGTACAACCACAAAACAACATAGTTGAAATATATAGTAATCAAAAATAATTTTTCCCCCACATGAGGCAGTTGCTAGGTCGAGTATATCGGCATCGTCTTTGAAAAACAACGGTTGGTCAACGATATTTTGAGTTATGTGATACTTATGTATAAAGGTAATTAAGTTTCCAAGTATCGACCAATTTCCATATGTTTGATAGAATAAAAAAACCAAGCAACTGCTTTAATTTGTAAAACTTGAAATTCTCATAATTAATAACAAAAAGCTTATAGAAAATTCACGTGCATAAATAAAATTGAATTGATTAAAAGTACATATTGCTCGGATGTTTATAAAACACAAAATTAATTTGATTTAGTAATTATAACCTTGTTTTTGGAAAAATATCAAAGAGTAACTATTTATTATATCGAGGTTATTTCTGAATCAACACCTTACCGTTAATTACTTATTCGGTCTGATATGCATTACTGTAACTGCAAACGAGCGACTGCAAAGAAAGAATGGACTTAAAAAATGGATAATTCGAGAATTGTTGACAAACACATCTGATTTCCAGGCCAGGGGGCGCGTACCTAAAGATAGAAGTCTTTAAATTGTATATTTGTTACTCTAGTTTAAAAAAAAAAGTTACAAAAAAAATATTTTTGAGTTTAATCGTTCAACCAGTAATTTTAATAATTACTTAACTAACACGTCATAAGTTACTGAAGTAGTAGTAAATACTTATTTGTTAGACGTATATGTGACTCAATTTTGTAGATAGTCAGTTATTACAGTATGTGGCGTGCAACACAGAGCTTTTAAGAGCTTTTTTCAAATCTGATTTAGATAACAAAATAATATTATGATTATTATTATTAGGCATTATAAGCTCAGCTGAAATATATTCCACGTACCTTTTAACTTATTAATTGCCTATTGGAATAATAAAATATGCAAAGCTTCAACCCCAAAGGGTTGGTTAGGTTATACAATAAGTAATTAGGTACAGCTCTAGAGAATCTATTAAGAGCTTTTGTTTTGTTATGAATAGCAGTATTGTAAAGGACAAAATTTTGTCGAGCAATCCAAAGTACGTATACCAAAAAAAATAGTTTCTGTAGGAAATTAATTATTATACAATTAGTGTCAACAGTGAATAAGTAATCTCTATTCAATGTTTATTATGATTCAAGTTACAATGAACATATGTGCCACGGCCGCTCCTAATGTATAACTTGTGAAATCATAACGGAAACATCATAACAGAAATAAATTGTGCGATTATAACTGTTCATTATTCCGTTTTTACAACTTATTTTTCTCAAGAATGTAGAACAGATAGATAGGTGGAGATGGTATTCTCTATTTTAAGAAGAGAATATGAGGGAAACAACTCAGTGATTTACTATTTTCATTAAAAATCTTTAAGTCGATTGAAAAAATACTTTTCAGAAGACGATTTATAAATTTAACTTGGAACTGCACCGGTGAAAAAATAGTATTTCACCAGTACTATCATTTGTATTAAGTAAATAGGCCAAAGATTTCTGTTTTAATTTTTTATTGTAATGGTAAATTTCATAGTTATTTTAGAAATATTTTGAAATAATTGAAAATCAGAAGAGCAGAAAGGAGGAAAAGGTAATTATATTGAAACCGACAACAGTTTGGTTAATTTATAAAAATGTGGAATTGAGTGGTAATATCTTTTTCGAACATTTTCCATTTCTTTGAGTATTTAAGATGTAAGAACTATGTAACAAGGAACGTCAAATGACAATGTTATTATTATAAACGAGTAAGAAGATAAATGAAAGAACACTAGATAATATAAAAAGTGTATAAAATAGCTCGCATTTGAAGCCATCATTCGATTTCGTTCATTGCCTGGTATTATTTTCGTCGTAAAAAAGTATGAGTCGACTATCCAATTGAGAAAACAATGTTTTTCGTGAGTTCCAAAAAAATTACGACTGGAAATATCCCGATTTTCAGTGTATGACGTCACATGGGGTGTATTGTCAACCGATACTAATGATATTTGACGGGATGGCATAAGGACCCGTGTTCGTTGTAACGGATAGCCATCCCTTCCGTTCTTGGACGAATTTTATCTAGAAACTTTGTCCTTCTATAAGAGTGACCATACAAAAAGCTTTTTTTGTTTGGTCAGCGAAACACTGAAGACTTTTGACAGTTTTCAGTGTGTCAGAAATAATTAGTTTTATATATATTTAAGGAAGTGACTTTTAAGGTCAATATTTTTTTTTTGTAAAAACACACAATATCGATTGTAGCTGTAACGGTAGGATGGAGCGATTTTTTAGTTGTACATTACTTTATCGAATAATCAAGTTGAAAGTCTTATAAATTATGTTGTTTCCATAATAAAACACCCGAAAAAAGAAGGCTTAACTGTTTTGAATCCGTAAGCTCTGTGAATTAAAAAATTACAACAGTTTAGCTAACTTTTGAAGTTTAGTAAGAGCTCTGCTTAAAAATGAGGTGATTGTGATCTTCAGGTTTGAAAACGTTATTGAAGATTTCTGATATTTAGTATGTGAAAATGTAAGTATATATCTCTGTGGTGATCATGTAAACAATATAATTGAGAATGCAATCAATATTTTTTAGAATATTTTTTAAAACATCGCATTGTATGTTGTGTGAAAAAAATCCGTAAGTAAATAATATTGAAATGTAACGGGCTTCTTAGAGAGTTCAGTGCCCGAAATTCCCTATTGGTCATACTATTCAGAAGACCTTCGAACAACATATTTCGCCCTGAGCAACAAATCCATCACACAATAACACCCTCACAACACCCTTTTTTATACATTTCCCTAAAGCCTCCAAGTTATGTGACATTGAGAAATGCGTTATCTCCTTATCTTACATCATATAAATTGTGTCGATCCAGCGTATTACAAGAGACTTCTCAAAATATTGTTACAAGGGTCTTATAACTATCCGAAATTTTACAATAATTCGATAACGTTATATATCGATGATAAAAGCAAATTTATCCGATGAATATTTAACATCATATATTATTAAAATATTCATCGCATGTTATTCAATAATCTAGTTGGCCATACCAGAGATAGTTCAATATAAAAATATTTATATCCTACTTATTCATTGCTATATGGCACATAGCAAGTTGTCTCTAAAATCGTCTTCTTTAGTCAACAAGAGAGAGTATACAATTCGTCCATTACTCGCCTCGTTTCATCAATATTAGCACATTTACAGCTCATAGTGATTCAATATCAAAACAAATTGTTTTTAATCGATATTCAATGGATTTGTCACCATAATTCCGAAAGATTGTATAAATGTACAATATATTACATAAATCATACGAAGCGATACACCATAAAGAGTTGATAGTTTATTAGTGCATTCACATCTAACGTGAGTCAAATGGTACAGTAGTAGGACAATTCAAATGAAAGGGTACCACTAAAGCATGGACCTGTCATTTGACTGAAGACTGTTAGATCATAGTATATATTATATATAAGACATGTCTCACCGGGACACCGTTGTTCATTGAGTCTACATACATACATGGCATGCCCATTGATGTCTTACAAACATGGACAAATGTGATTTAACATACTTATTAGTTGTTGAGTATTTGGTTTCCCACTACGATTCATAGATCCTATGTGTTATTTTGCTTGCCAATAAGAAGTATGCTTAATCATCGGAATTAGGAAGGGGCCAATACTAAGAAGCATATTTTTAAGCGATTTAAAAAGTGGGAAATAAGTTTTATCTTTATTAAGTAAACATATGTTGTGTATCAAATTTGAATTGTTAAAACTTTGTACGATTCCACATGTTTTGTCACTAACGATCCGGGTTCCGCCTTTCCGCATCTTCATGCATTCTATCACACAGATGCAACAGAGCAACAGTGAAACAGAGAAGAAGTCAGTTCTGTTGCATCCGGGTGATAGAATGCACGAAGATGCCGAAAGGCAAAATCCGGGTCGTTAGTGACAAAACATGTGGAATTGTACAAAGTTTTGACAATTCAAATTTGATATTGAAATTCCATCAAGCACCTTCAGTCGATATCATAAAAAAGTATGTTGTGTATGTTTTATTTCATCATTGATTGTATTAGAATTAGCGACCAAGATTTGTCAGTTTTTTTACTCAGTCTGTAATTTAACATGAACTTCTGTTTATTTTAACTAAGCAGTGACGTTATTGGTTGGAAATAGAAATCGACTACATTGCAATACATGCCATGATAATTGGTTATTAATTTTGAAAATTGATTTACAATACAATCAAAGCCAATTGGTTCTGTTATCGACGTTCATTAACAACTATTAAAGCTTCTAAAACTTCGTAAAATTACTTGGCTTCTGTAAGTCCTAAAAGTTTTCAAACTTCCAACTAAATACTTCATTGTTCGTTTGACAGTTTGATGATTATCAGGTTTACCAATTACTTTGATGAAGGTTTCATCGTAATTGTATTACATTGATTACACATACAAAATTGAAACTTAAAAATTATTATATATTAGCTAGTTGAATACCCACGTTATCAAGATGAACTCTGTATTTTGATAACTTCACCATACGTGATGTCACGTATTGCGGTGGGTTCAGATATCCGATAAAAAGGAGTTTCTGTTTGTGAATCACTTATTAAAAGATACGTATCTATTTGATGTCAGTAAATGGCAGCACAAAAACAACGCGAATCAAATCGAATAATGAAAAAAATAACCCAGCAACATAAAAAATTCGAATATAATTAAATGGATAATAAATAAATTTTGAAGAGAAAATGAAAGCATTATTGTTTCACGATACATAGATGTTAAGAGTTTTTAGTAAAATATCGTATATTGATATAAAAAGAAAATAAAAAGTACCTATAAGTTAAGTATAGTCATCTAGTGTCGCATTGTTTTGAAAATCTTATTCATATGAATGCAAAATTTTCATCACAAGGTCAAGAAGCGCATCAAAGATGGGCGACATGCATGACATTTATTTACATGACTGGAGGAATATAATGGTGTTATTTTTTTGTTACGGAGAGAAAAATTAACAATAAATATTAACCTATTCAGGAGTGCGGTATGAAGTTTTCGAAGATTGGAGGTCATAAGTTTCGGCTGAGATCTCGAACAAAAACAGACATTTGTTTTTGTACCTATGTTATTATTGGTAAATATTAAATTCCTGTTATATTCGTGTGTACATTGACTTTGTTTGGTTTACAACGCGAATGTGGTAGACGACGGCAAATATTGGGAATGTATGAGCGTATTTACAAATAATTGTTTGTCTGGTGTACGATAATGATTTTCAATTATTCGCTCGATAAAATGGTGAAAATTGTTACGCGTTTGAGTAATGTTAATTGCTTGAAAATAATCATGCATGAAATTTGATGGCTCCGTGCTAAACAAAACTGGAACCATGGTGCTTCAATGTTTACTCCCGACGTTTTATTGATGTTGTTTTTGGAATGCATGTGTTTCAGAAGGGGTGCTGTACCGGATGAATATATCAAATGCTATAATTTCAAATATCGAACATATCGAATTTCGGTTGAGTTGTTTGAATTTTGTTCACTTTTACATGTATCGCTATTCGACATTTTCGACATTCAATTAAACAGATACACTCCACTAAGTTAGAAAAACTAATGACTAGTATTAGAAAAAAACTGTTGTGTTAATTACTGATAATTTGGATAAGAATATCGCAAGGCTATTTTTTTGTAAATGATTTAATATTTCATTTAAAACAAACACATCAATCAAAAGCAGTAATGCACGATATGAAGATATTATAATACGTAAAATTAATAATGTATGTGAGTTCAAATATGAATTAATTCGAGTATTCAGAAAATTATTCTCAGATTCAACGCTCTTGAACAAAAAATTACCACAAAAATTATGTAAAAAAATGTATTCACTACGGAAGTAAATTTTATGAAAAATAATTTTGGTCCTATCATAAATAAAAACAGTCAATGCGTTTGTGGTATTTTTTAAAAAATTGTATACCATGATTGTTAAGATTAAGTGGACGATACGAAAGTAAAAAAAAAACAGATTGATAGGTAAAATGATCACTATCATAACAGCTGATTAGTTTTGCATCAGAATCGTGTTTGAAAAATATATGAATATAAATCAATTGTTTTATCCAAAATTTAAAAAAATCTTTTATAACATTCCGAAGATAACAATTGCCCAAGATGTTATGTAATGATTAGAAAAGATCACCGCTTTGTTTTTTCTCACAAGAAAGAAAATGATTTTTTTCCTGGATTGTCATTTGTATTGATTCTTTTAAGTAATCATTTTCCCACTCTGGGTAATTTCATTTTTTTCGAACCACAATTACGACAAGCTTTTTGTCTCATGTTAATATGCAACACGAAATTGATCTACAAGTTTTCTGCAATTATTGAACCCGTAAAAGAGAAAATAAATAAAAAAAGTTACGGTAAACATATTTCACTATTCTTCGTAATCTATAACATAAAAAAGTCATAGTTCCGGTAAAATTTTTATGATTAAAATTAAATTCTATACGAAAACATTTTTTTGTTTCGCTGTCTTTTTTTAAATTTAAAGAGGTTAGTACGAGAGAAATAATTTTAACTGTAACACTTCTGTTGGGACCTGTTTTTTTTCACGATTCATTTTCTACTAAAGGCGGAAGTTTTTCAGCAGTCACGAAGAATGATGCATTACAATGCAGTTAATTATTAAACATGTTCATAAATTTCGTTCTTTGTCAAAACCCGCATTGTTTTTATGCCTGAATTTTGTAAAACTAATTAAATATTATTCATTATGCTGTAGTGTGTAGAATGTCAAACAGTTGACAATAATTTATGAAGAGCATTCGTTATGGCTCAATTAAAAAAGACAATACAGCGTAATGATAAAAAAAATAAAAATAGTACGAATTAAATAGATAAAACAATTGTTTTCAAAATATTGAAGTATCATAGTTGCCAATCAAAAGTGATATAATTTTCGATGGATTTTTGATTTTTGAATAGATAATTAAAAAAATAGTGTGTTAAAGTACAAAAATAATGCGATGTGAATTTTATCTATAATATACTGTTTAATAAAACGTCATTCTTATATAAAAAAAAAACACAAATTGGCATACATATATTTATAAAACAATAACGTATCACCTTATTTTAATGTGGTGTGTTATTGTTATTTTAAGCGAAAAATAAACTAGAAATAATAAACGATATATATATATATAATATATTTTTAATGGTAGTTAATCAAAATAATTACAGCCTCATTAAACTTATTGGAGTTAATGAAATAAATTTTATTTTTATTATTAGGAATCAATTTCTTAAGTTTATTCAAATGTCAATAAATGCACGGTGAAAAAATAGCAATGTATTTTAGTTCTACAAAATTATTTTTAACAAATATAGTTGATAGCTTTTTCGGCTCACGCCATCGTCAGAACTATGCTTAAACTAACATTCGCTTATCTATATATAGCTGTGCAGATGTGTTGTGTACCTTTTCTGCACAGCTAACAGCTTAACTGCACAGCTGTTATATATATATAAGCGAATGTTAGTTTAAGCATAGTTCTGACGATGGCGTGAGCCGAAATAGCTATCAACTATATTTGTTAAAAATAATTTTGTAGAACTAAAATACATTGCTATTTTTTCACCGTGTTATAATGGAGTTCTACCAAGTGAATGCCAATTCAATCAATCAATAAACGCATTTTGCGATTGTTGATAAAATGAAATTGCATATATCATAATAGATAAACTAATGAGGGATGGAAGAGGTTACATTTGAAAATTGTGAATGACACTGACTACCAGCATTTATAAATCACTTATATTTAATGTAAACGAGTTAAATTCATACAATCAACTACCTAAAAAAATGAATTTTTAAAAATTTATTTGTTTATTATTTGTCTTATAATTGTTAAAATTTATCCGTGTTATATAATGACTGACAATGTACAACGGCAAAACCCGAGTATTGAGTGACTAAGAATATGAAATGTGTATAGAGTTTGAATGATTAAAATTTTATATTCAAATTCTACCTAGCACTATTATTAGATACAACAAATCATACTAAATTGTTGATGTGTGTAAGTAGATATTTTATAAATTTAGATTATTATTGTATTGCAAGAGATGTTTTATTTAAAATACGAGACGCTTAATTGTAATTAATATATATTCTTAAAGAGAAAAGAAGAAAACTATAAAAATAGAAAAGGTTGTTTTGTATTTTTATTATAAGAAAAAAAGTATCTTACAGAGAATTTGACTGGATACAAAACTGTTTGGAATATTGCATTGACTTTAAAAGACTGTGTTTCTTTTGCTTTTTAGCCTATTTAGGAAACGTTTATATTTATATCATAACAATATAGATAAAATCAAAATGCCATTCCAAAGAAAATTTTCACTGTCATAGAAAAAGCACCATTTTTGAAAAAGAAATATACTCCTCCCTTGACAGAAGAGAGTGAAGCAAAAAAGTGCTTACGCCCCGCGGCGATTTCCAAACAAAAGACTCACATCCAACTTTTCCCATTACACGATTGTTTTTCAGTTTTTATCAGAACACCGCAAACTTCGTATGGAGACTGTCGTTAGAAAACGATTTCTCAAATTGGGATGCGTTTTCATATGTCAGTTGCACATTTAAAATAAGCATTCGAAGGTTATTAACACCATCAGCATTTTAGTTTGTTTATAGCTTTGTATTTTTTCTTTTACGGTTCTTATGTCCCGAATTTGAAGACTCTCTTACATTCTCACTACTCGAGTTTCATAAATGTCATTTGGATATGTCGTAGGAGCTTGTAGAGATAAAAGCGAAATGTTTTATGATTTTGTAAAATTTACTGGAGAATGTCGACGTTTTGTTGGCTTTATCCAAGTAATCATTGCAAAAAAATTTTGGTTTAATTAATCATTGAATATACAAGACCAGAGTCTAGCTCTTTCACACCGGCAATACAATAAGTCGTTTTGGGATCGGATTTTTTAGGTAATGGCGATTGTTAAAGTAATCTACTGTAAATAATTCATTGATGCTATCAAACGAATAATATTAATAAAATGGTTACCTCTTTGTTGGTGGTAAATGTGAAAATTATTTGTAAGTTTGTCGGAAATTTGTTCGTACTAAATGGTTGAATCAAGATAAATATTATTCGATGTTAATAAGATATAAATATGTTTTTAATTAAAGAAAATTAAATCTACTAATATAATTAGACGCAAAAGTATCGTATACATAGGTGAAAAATATATATTTGGTATGTAATTGATAAATAAGACTAGCGTAAAGAGAAGCATAAATTAACTAGTCAAAAAATCAATTTTTTGTTGTGATTAATATCCATTGATTATATTGGATCTAAAACAATATTCTTATTTCAAATCGCATATATTAATTATAAGAAATTTACAAGACAAAACGCTTAGCAGTTGCCTTTTATTTTCTAAAAAAGGTGACATCGCGAAAAGAGTTTTAGAAGTGCAGCTCTGAGCGAGCTTGTAAACAATTGGATAAAAAATATGATATGATAATGACATTTCCACGACGACTTTAAACCATTAGCAATTGTTAGAAAAACTTACGTCCATGAAGGAAAGAAAGAACAATAGATGTCATTATCGGGTAGTCACATTTTTCTTCTAAATGAGTTTTATAAATGTTCAAAGTTTATTATGTAAACAAAAACACAGGATAAAAAGTCAGATACCTTATGTATTTTTATCCATATAAACGACATCCATTGATTTTTAGAAATTGTTAAAGAAACAGTGAAATTTATTTGAGCCGTTTATAAAATATTAATTATTACGAATTTTATCGTTTATAATGACTCTTATCGAATATTTAATACAAAAAATATCGGAAAAACAATGGTTAATGACATTGTTTAAATAACAATGGTAATTAGATAAAAATAGTAGCAAGTTTTACAAGTATAATTATATATTATACAATTGTCGATAGAAATTTTTAGTTGAAAAGTTAACTGCGATAAAAATACGATTATATGTTGTTCATTAAAATAATATTTTTCATACATCAGTCTGGTAATAATTTGAACAAAGAATCACAATGAACGAAATAAATTATAATGACTCAGTAAAAAAAAGTGAGTAGTATTTTTAGCGACAATATATATGAAAACATTTATGACGAAATATGTTTCTTTTGTGTTACTAATGGGAGGTTTAAACATGAATAAAAACATGATAAAAATAGCTGTTGCGATGCTAGTCCTCTGACACAAAAACCTTCAGAAAGAAAATTTGACCAAGACTTTCCAATAAAGCGTTTGTGAAACCAAAATAATTTACAGCTGAAAATATTCCTTTAGACTCGACGGATGTCTAAAATATATAACTAATTTTTCCTATAATTTGTAAGTGAAAATTTGCGAAATATTTCGTTTAGAAAAGTCTTCAATGTAATAATATAATATATTTGCAATTTCAATGTGTTTTATTGTAGAATGATAAGTCGAAAAATATTAAATAAAGATAAGTAGAAATTTAGTAATAGTTCGTCACAAATTTCTTTGAAGAACTTATAATTGATAAAAAAATAACAGGTCTGTAGTTGAGTCGATAGTAATATGGGCTATATATCATTCATTCATAAGGCCAGGTTCCCAAAAACCTGGAATGGAAACATTGAAGCAATTATTTTTCAATAGATATATAGTAAAAAATTTAATCTATTAATGAACATAAATATTGAATAGTTGGCGGTTGAAACTTGCTTCTTCGAAGGGATTGGTTTTGAAATCAAGTCAGCCAAGTTCTGGTGAAATTTTCAATTAGACGTCTATACCCTAAAAAGTAAACAGATATATGGAATTCGTGTATGTATTTTCCTCTTGCACATTAAACTTTAAACAGAATTTTATGCATTTCTCTGTTACTAGTTTCCTAAGTTGACATTTGAATTATTATAAAAAATATTTATGGACCAAGCTATGTTTACTTAAAGTCATGATCAATATTTACGTAGTTGTTTAAATATATTTATTCATAAAGAAGCGAACTCAGAGAAGGATTAATATTTAAAAATGATGTAATATTCTTCCTATAAAAACAGTAAAAACATGATTTTTCTTGTAATATTTCAGCAGGTTATACCCTACATTTAATTTATTTTACCGCTGCGTGTATCTATTCTGATAATGTACATTTTAAATGAAATGTTGTATATTTTGTGTGTGGCAATTAAATTGCATATTATTTAAATTTATTTCATAATGTTTTTTCAAAGAGGTACAATAGTAGATAATTATAAATATATAATGTGAAAAAATATTGTTGTTAAGTGCCATTAAGAAATAAGCATATAAATATATCACTAATTATAAATAATAAAAACTGATTTCAATTTATTTTTAAAGATCATTCATCGGATGTTTCTTAAATTGATTAAAATGTATTTGTATTTCTAGGATGAAAATGACAAGCTTTTTAAAAGATGACACACACACATATGTTCTTGGAAAATTTATAGATACTTATTGAAATGGATATGTGATTTTTATAAGAAAAATGTTTGATTGATGTAAATATAGTTTTATAGTTGTTTTCAGCTTTTCGTATATTTCGTATTTCGTATATTTCGTATATACCAATTGAAAATTATGGTACCCATATTGTGAAGCGATTTACTTGTTATTGAATGTTAACGAGAGTCGTGAATCAGTAAACATATCAACGTACATTCAATATTTAATTTAATACCTCTCTGACATAACGCGTGTATAATATAAGTAAATAACTGTCAAATGTAAATATCAAGTTGATACTATAATTGCGTGTTTTGAGAATATTCAAGACAAAAAAAATGTTTGCATGGGAATAAATTAATGAGGTACCAATAGAAAAGAACGTTCAATTTTCTTAATAAATATTACGTTATTTTTTACTGAAGTCGGCACGCACAACTAAAATATTAATAGAAAAAGAAAATTCTACGAAAACTAATTTTTCCTCAGCAGACAGTGTTTGGTTTGTTCGAAAGTAAAAATACGATTGCTTTTCACAAAAAGTATAGATTCGTCGAGAAAAGTAAATAATAAAAGATTCGGGCACATACTTTATTAACAGAGAAAACTTAGTTTTATATTTTCGATATGGAATAAGAATTTTTTAAAATATCGAATTGTTTAAATATTTATACAAAGGTGGGAGTCATCAAATATCAAAATAAGTCCTACTTTATTATGAAGATTGTTATTCTATAAAAAATATGTGCGAGTAATGGTGTATTTATATTATTAGTTTTATTATAAAACGGTTTTTTTAACGCCAGCCAAAAATATTATATTATAAATCATCGTTCACTTAAAACTTTAACTAAATTTTTGTATGTATGGTTTATAGCAGCTTGTACCAGTAACCTTGGATTCCTAGTAGATTGATCAAGACATAACAGTCTATCAGAGTAACGCCTAAAAATTAAAAATATATAGAAAGAGTAATTATAACTAAAATATATTTGTAAAAAATATGTGTAAAAAATAATAAATTTGATATAAATATCTAACATTATTAACACTGTTATATGCTGCACAATTTTGACATAAAACTACATCCAGCAAACATTTGAAAATTGATCGAAAATTTAAGGAAAACGCTTCGTCACAAGAACAGAATATTTTTTATTTGAATACGGTATGAAAATAATGGTATTCGGGTATGCATAAGTATTATTTAAGTTATGAATATAAAATAACAATTGAATTCGTAGTTTTATCATGGTATATGATACAGAATACAATTTCAGTCTAGATTTGACCATATAGATTTCGACACGCAGAGGAGTTCATATTCTTCTTCTTTTCTAACAAATTTTGTTGATAGTAACTTGATCGTCTAAAATTTCCTTGTTTACTCTGGTAATATGAATGCATGCAGAAGCCATTTAAAATAAACAGTCATCGGTGTTATGTTATCAAAATCTTCTCGATGATATGGTTATCCACCAGGCACGGATTATAAAGCATAACAATTATATGCTTTATTCAAATTTGAAATGAATGCTTTATGAATATATTATATATCTGCTACTAGTACGAAGCGGAAAGATATACCATACCATCTCAACACAAGCGGTTCAATGATATCTGATTTTTACTCAGTACAAACGGTTCTAAGACAAAACAAAAAAAGAAAATTTGTGCAGATGAAATCGTACAATAAAAAAACCGTACACAAATAAAACTGTACGCTGATATAACCGGACTCAGGAAAACCACATACAGATAAAAACGCAGAAACATGATACAATTACAAAAAATAAAACCAAAATCTGTCAATAACATATAATATTATATAATTCAGTACAAAGCGCAACAAAGTATAATAATATGAAGATTTATTGATTTCTTTTCAAATGAAAGATACAGGAATATTTTCGTGAAAAAGAATTGTTGGTATATTTGTGTCTCTTTTTAAAATGTCATTCGTAACATTTTGAGGCAGTTTTATCCAGTTAGCTCTAAAACAGTTTTGCTCGATTGTCTTTCCGCTTTACGTGAATACTTTCAAAATCAAACCGACAGCTATTTGTTGGCATTCTTCTAAAGGAATCCACTGCATGCAGCAAAAAGATTATATTGTACAGAAACACGGATGTCATACGATTATATGTCGTGCATGTGACAACAAATTTTATAAATCCTATACATAGTTCGATGCAAGATTGAGAGTGGGAAAGCGATCATTGTTTGGGCTCAGAAAAGTTATCATGGACAAGTTTCAGATGATCTTTTGAGACTTATGAGCGAGTATATATATTATCCACGACTTTACATAATTGAGCTTATCAAGGATTGATCACGTTTAAACGTTTGTGCAGACGAAGAAATATGTAGCTTGTCATTGATATTTTTTAGAAAAGTCCGAGATAAAAAATGAGAATTTTACGAACGATAAATCTGTAGCGGAGTCACTGTTCTCTGTTTATTTCGAAAACTTTAAATAGATTTTTAGTTGATGCAGCTTTATATGAAAATATTATGCAGTACATTTAATTATATGATAATCTAAAAATAAAATGCTGTATGAATACTGAAATAAGCCCGATCGAAAGATAGATATTTTAAATTGAATTTAGTGAGACGTCTCAGCAAATTGCCTTGCAAAAGTGTTTTCTGTATGTTCAATTGGTATTTCGTTCAGGATTTTTGAACTTTCATAACTTAGCTCCATTTATTCTCCTTCTCTCGTATCGAGCTGAAATAGTTCGAAGAAAAATAACTTTTTATAAGTCCAAAGTCAAGTCGAATATTAAAAGAAAAGTTACACGTGGTGTAAAACCCGAAGAAAATTTCAGTTCGGTGTTTCTAAATTACGTTATCAGAAATGTATTTTTTTCATAATACGTTGGTGGTCAGTTTCGAGGAATGATATTTTAATCCAGGTGACAATCTCAAAGCGATAAATATACTGGAACATTTGTACGTCATAAACAAATATAAAACTTGTCTAATGTGTTTTGAAAATAAGAGCTTTAGGTAAAATATTTTACATTGTATTTTTTTTAAATAAACGTTTTGTTTATAATTATAACAATTATAGTTTAATTAAATTTTAAAAAATGAAGCTAATCCACTTTTAATATCACTTGTGTAATATGCAATAAAAATATTTAATTTTAAGCCGTTGAATGTATAACACAGTTAAAAAATATTTAATACATAATAAGTAAATTTTTACAATTTACGCTCTCAATGTGGAGTTTATGGAATCATTCTGAATGCAGTCCATCTCAACGGAAGGTTTTTTTAATATAAGGGTTGCTTGTTATTTGGCTGTCTAGTTTCTCTTTTTTGGAGAGAGCAGAGATTGAAAGGTAGGGCTGGGGTAAGACTAATTAATGGTCAGTTATTTGGCCTCCCTACATCACGTTTTTAGGAATGTATTGGTCTACCTCACATCAATACAATCTTAATAAGGTTTCTCTTATAAATTAATTTCACAGAATCATATATATTGGTTATTTTTCTAGTTACCTTTTTATAATTTTAGTAGATTGTGAGTTATTTAGATTCCATGTAACATTATATGGCCGAACTTGCCTTTCATTTTCCTAAGGTCGTTGCTTTTTTATACATTTTTTTGAATATATGTTATGTATGAAGGATATCCACTTGGAAAAAAAAGAATCGAGTGTCCAATAATAGAAAAAAACCAACTATATAAAAATTAGTCACAGTATGGTAAGTACTTACTTAACCAAATTTACAACTTATTGAAGTAACCAGTATCACGGGACTCATAAAATATGTTATGTCGCTTCGCGTTAGGGATTTGGGATTTGACAGGCCTGCTAAAGTTACAAGAAATAGTTTTGAATATTTTCATATTTAACAAATTCTTATAAAAAATATGTTCTCACTCAAAAAGTAAATTTATGAAAGTTTCATTTGTAATAGAGTTACGAAATAAATTTTATATTATCAAATTGGTTCAAAATTCTATTTTGGTATTAAGCCATACAAACTATAATATTTTCAAGGTTTACATGCTGAATTATGGTAACCATATCATCTGAAAAAGATGCTTGGGTCGAATATTGAGTATTTGGGTGATTTGATTTTACCAAGGAATCAGTAATTAGAGAACTGAACAAGAAACGCAGTTGGAAATTGCAGGGTTATGCTTTCAAGGTGTCTCCAGAGTGTTTCAGGTCTACTGGTTTCATTTTCCAGCCGGTGGGTTTTTAGTTTCCTGAGTAATCGTCGGATATCATTTGAAGGATTTTGACATGTCATGGTTTGATTGATTAATGATAGAAAAATCTGTAACCACTCGTTGCGCATATAAGTCGGAAACATTAAAAAATAATTCATATAATTGATTATAAACTATGATATGCAGTTCATAGCATTGTATGAAATTTTTTCTCTATATAAATGAACACTCGTAATATATTCATTGTAATTATCCTATAAACTCAAAAGTAATCGCATTCGTTATGACAGTGTAAGTTGACAGTGTAGTCTTTTATTGCAACAGCCCAGCTTACAGTTTTGACGATGCAAAAGCTCATAGATAGAGGGGAAGATCTTGAATAGATTTAACAGATCCCGCATAACAGTGGTCTACAAAAAAAACTTTTTGGAAGTGGCCTGTAAGAAGGGATAGACAATTGAAACAACCGCTACAGTGACGTGGCAATGAAGGTTGAATAAATTATAGTTTTGTAATATAATTACAGAATAATAAAAGTGTAATTAAGAATAATAAAGAAACCATTTAGAGATCTTTTTCCTTGTAATTTATCTTGTCAATCAATGAACGTTTTTTTAAATTTTAATGTAATGGTTTTACAAAAATATCGATATGTAGTCGATTGATCAAAAGATTTGGGCGTGAGTCTTATTCTTAGTGGTAATATTCATGAAATATATTTCATATCTATTTAAAATAACATACTTGATTCTTAGATTTGTTTTACACGCATGGGTTTATGTTGTGTTTTATATTATTCCCATACCTATCATCTGATCCTTAAATGAAGTACTTCGAGATAGATTACTGAAATAAATAGTCCGTTCAAGCTTCATTCTTGAGAGACTAAATATTTGAATACAAGCATATTCTAAGCAAACAGGTTTCTTTTAAATACACTATTAAGAGATATAGAATTAAAATTATGAGCAGCATACGGAATGAGTAAAGTTTTCTGAAATTGATAGTCAAAAATACGATTAACAATACACAATGCCATATTCGTATAAAAAATAAAATCCTTACGATATAACATTGTTAATGAATATTTCAAGGTAGTTAATATCACTGATGGAACAGCGTTATATTGATTGAATTGGTATTTACTTGGAGAAATCTATTATAACACGGTGAAAAAATAGCAATGTGTTCTAGTTTTACAAAATTTATAAAATATGTATTTGATAGCTATTTAGGCTTATGCCCTCATCAGAATTAACTGATGAGCTATATATAGATCGGTAAATGTACGTTTGAACATAGTTCTGATGTAGGAATAAGCCGAAATAACTATCAACTATATATCTTTGTATCAAATTTTATCAAATATAAATTTTGTAGAACTAAAATACATCGCCTTTTTTACACCGTGAAAAGCATTATATTCGAATACATATAACTTGCGTAGTATTCTTTTCAGACTGTATAAATAATGATCACGAGTATTATCGACTGATGAGTTGAAATGATCAGGAACAATCCAGTTCTGATCGTTGTATAATAAAACTGTGAACACACTACTAAATATTGTATTTAATTTTTAAGAAATAATTATGAAATAATGTTTTCAAATTTAATAAAAAATACGAAATCGAGAATAAAGCTGCTTTAAAAGATATGCTCAGTTAATTCTGACAACATAAAAGACGTTGGAAAAAAAGGGTTTTTTTGAAAATTATGTAGTTATTATATAATGCACGACATACGAGTAATATAAATTTTATGCTAGATGTGTATTTTCGTAGGTACGCCACTTGGAAGGATCAACTTAAGATTAGGGTTGAAAATTGAACGGGAAAAGCTCAAGATGTATGTATGTGTGAGTGGAGGGTGACCCCTCGACAGGAGTTATATTAATCCCAATGAAAACGTTCAGAATTGTTGCCACCGTTTGATAAGGCACAAAATAGCATTCAATTTTTAAATTTGAATGTATTATTATATGAATTTCATAGAACAATCTTTGCATCAAAAAACTTTGACGGAATAATTAAAATGACTCGAAGACAGAATATTAGATAAAAGCAATATTGTCTCTTATGTTATAAGTAAAACTTCATTGTATTAATACACCTAACTTATAGAATTGGCGCATCATGGAATCATATTTTTTATATTTTTGATGAAAATATGAAAACGCAAATTTTTATTCTACTTATACAAGACGTAACTTTATAAGGTACATGAACTGATATTCATTACCTAAATGTTAACGTAACTGTTTTTTTTTAATTAATCACAATAAATATTTAGAAATGTTCTAATTGGTTGTATATAAAGAAACGTAGCGAGCGAAAAATAATACGTTGTTTAATAAAACAACAATAAAATTAAATTAAAAACTCACCCCGACAGTTAAGTACGAAATTTGTCATGTTTATCGCTTTTTTTTCTGATTAAATAACCCAAGTAATTTCAGTTAAAAAAATGACATCGGGCTCTTCCACTGTGGTATGTTTTATGTTGATCGGTAATTAAACAAACTTTACGATAAAGTAACCGGAGTTTCATTTAATTTTCACAAAAATACGTGTTGTAATCATTGACTCTGAATTCCCTACATAACATTGTGTTTTTATTACCACTTTATTGTCTTTATTAAGACCATAACTGTTGTAGCTGTTATTTAGGCCCAACGTTTACTAAATGTTATGCTGTCATAAAATGCTTATTGTTTGGCTATCAAAATGTGAATGTAGCAGATAATAATATAAATACAAGAAACAAATTAAATATTTATTGAAATTTATCGAAATCAATATATTTCATAAAAAAATTAGCCAGCCATTATTGTAAATAGATAGTTAAATTTGAATTGTTACAACTTTTTACGATTCCACAGACGGATGCAACAGAGCTGACAGTTGTCCTGCATAAATGCCTGAAGATGCCGAAAGGCGAAACCCAAGTCGTTAGTGACGTGGAATCGTACAAAGTTGTAGCAATTCAAATTTGATATTGAAGTTCCATCAAGGACCTTCTGTCGATATCATAAAAGAGATAGTTTTTCAAACGCACATATGAAGAATGGTTTGTATTATATTTATATTTACAGCGCTCAACACTTTATTAATCTAATATTTACAGAATTGGCTTTGTCATCTACATAAATTAAAACAAATACTCAAAATAAACAACGTTATAGACGAAACATGGAAAATAATACGACAAATAAATTGTATTGGGTAAGTGGTAGGTAATACCATAACATGTCTAAAATCAGTTATTACAAATATTTCCCTTGAAAGGAACATTTTATTTAATAAAACTCCTTGGTCTTGTGATGATGTTTTTATATAACCCAATATAAATGGTTTTGAACATACTTTACTTCAAAAGCGTATAAGAAAGGAGCAAAAACAAATATTCGTATGTAATTGTGGTCTATGTTGGGCGAGTAAGAAAATTCTCCACATCGTGCGGGAAAACGAACAAAGGGCCCCGGAGGCATATATATTATTCTTTGGGGTATCAATTTACATTTGTCGGAAAACTGTGACGGGTATCATTTTAACAAGCTGGCCGCCATTACGATCGTGTGATGTCAGCCTTCCGTTTCCTGGTCGACAGCCATTTTGTGTCCGCCATTACGGCTGTGTTGTGGATGAGCGAACAGTTTACACGCGCCATTAAGTGCGTGGGAATCGACGGTGCTGCTAGTTCGATAATATTATTTTTATCCTATACAGGTATTTATGGAATCGTTCGACTGAAAATAATGTCGCGGGTTCAACCGCTATCCTTGTTTTGATGTGACAGGCTGTAGGTTTGATAGCCGTGTGACATTTTTTTCTATGTTAACATTGTGTGATATGGATCTATGAACCCATTCAGAAGTATGGCTTATAAAAAAATGGTATATGTAAAAAAAGTCCTATTTTGTTTTGTGTTTGAGTGTGTGCAATTTTTAAAAGCTTTATCCTAATATTGTATTGCATTGAATTTAAAAAAAGATTTTATCAAATTAAAGCTTTCTTTATGTAACCATGTAGAGCAGGGGTGGGGAACCTTTTCATTTCAAAAAGCCACATTCACTTATCTGATTCAACATAAGACCGCAGTAAAGAAAACGTTGACAACCCCCCCGCTAGAAACTAAATATTTTAATTCACATTATAAATTAGTCAAAACGCAATTTAAAAAATTAAAAAAAAAATCACATTTAAAAATCTAATTTAAAATATTGTATATTGCTTAAAAATTGTTTTACATATGCATGTATTCAAAGTAATTATTCAAATTGGCATCAGTCAAAAGGCCGCACTAGAATAGCCAAAAGGCCGTAGGTTCCCCACGCCTGATGCAAAGTGTAAATATTTCTGACCTAAATCATTGATATATTTTATGACCTTTACATTTAATTTACTGAAAACGATTGAAGGAACACAAATTTAAAGGTTTTCCACAATATATGAGGCTTCATAATACATAAAAGAACCATCGCTATAATTGTGTTTGATAAATGAGTGAAGTATAGTATGGTTATATTCAAATAAAAAAATAGTTTAAAATACAGTTAACTAATGAATTAATAATATTTTGTCGCGTAAGCCGGTCAAATAAAATTGTTTTCAAGCCCATTAGAATTCGTTAAATTTCAGTGCAATAACGGTGGTATGCAGCAAAAAGGCTATTTTAAGCGTTCTAATATAAAACGATGCAATCGAGTGGGCCAATAGTGGAGTGATGTCACAGGTGTAGGGTTTGGGGGATGTTATAAAGCGGCCGTGTGAATGCATTTTGCGCGCAACCCATATGTCGCTAACTGCCTAACTGCTATGCCGTGCCATTCCCCGCCGCGTCGATGCGATGTGCCGCGGTTCATAGGTTAAACAGGAGACTACCATAGATAAACAAGGTGACCGGAACTGAGTGCACTATTTGGGTCATCTATTTGCTGTTCTGTACGATAAATTATGTCGCATTTTATACTCTCAAGACTTCTTTTTCTGTTAATGAAATTGTAAATTGGGAAATATATTTTATAATACAACACAATAGGTTTTTAAAGTATTTTTTTGAACATTTAATTATGCTGCAAATGAAAGCAATATATCAAAACTGTTTATATTTTGGAAATAAATGGCATTTTTACATCTATAAAACTATTATTGTGAAAATTAAATCAATCATATGATGTCAAAGAGAAAAAAAATAATACATTGAAATAAAAACCAAATTGGAATTCAAGCATTAGATTTTGTAAATATTTTTTTTTATTAAATGTCTTTTGGGATAGAAATATAGCTGCCTAGCTGTTGGATTATTACACACTAGCAACTTACATTGCCTGAAATTAATAATTGATTTATCAAAAATGTTGTGATTTTAAGAAACGCAAGATACTGGAAACAAAAAGTGGAAAATTAGGAAATAGTAATTCAATATTAGAATAAATGTATAAATTATTTTTACCTAATAAATTAATAATTATTAACTTTTACGGTGTTAGTAAATAGATATATCTATTTGTATATAACATACACTTGTGATGTTATCATAACATTGCAAACTATTTTGGAGGCGTTTATTTATATAGATATGCATGCCATTACTGCCATAATGCCATAATTGATGTCATTTCTGTCGCATCCGTGTGATAGAATGACTGAAGATGCCGAAAAGCGAAACCCGGGTCTTTAGTGACAAAACATGTGGAATCAAGCACCTTCAATCGACAACATAAATTATTTAACGTACATATTTTAATAAGAGGTTTTCTATTAAAACAGTTTTTTCTCGAAGAAAAAAATGATAAGATAGGATAATAACATGCATTTTGATTTGTTAATGTGCCTGTTTTAATGATCGTTTAGGAGGAAGAAAAGGATTTGGATTTTCGATTAAGATACAAAATAGTGAGAAAATTATGTGTTGTACATCATCTGTTGGTTTATGAATACCGTGTATGCATAAATTTCATGAGGGTTTAAATGTGCCCGGCATGTTGTTTTGTTTATATTAAAATGACCGGCATATTGAGACACTGCTTAGATTAATGCAATTACCGTTTCAGCTTTGAATAAACTTTGCATAATAATTGAGTCACGGCAGATTATCTTTTTCAGTCAATCAAATATTACCATACAAAATACTTCGTAATATGGTTTAACTTTACAGACGAATGGATTGCATAATTACTGATGAAATTTGGTTAAGGATCCAATAAAGTAAATATCATAGTTTATTCGAGACTGTTTGTGTCCCTTGTTAATATAATACCTACACCGTGCATGCTCAAAAAATATTATTTGATTATTGTATTATTTTCCATACGTTGTGTCATCCAATATTGACATTTGCTTGATTTATTTTAATAGCATTTTGCTAAGTTGTGTGGGTTTTTTTAAATCATATCCGCTGCCTATTCAAAGAATTTACCCTATGTATACCCTTTATAAATTTAATTTTTCTTACAGAACTGCTTTATAGTCAGTTGTTTAACCCCTACTTTTCAGTAGGTAGCAGTTGGAAGGTAGCATTAAAAAAGAGTCACTATCTGATAAGAAGTGGGAAAAAATTGTTAGACGTTAAAACATCCGCACATTCAAAAATATTTCCATGTGTAGATGTGAAAATCAATTAATGAAATTATTATATATACACCGGTGCTCGATCGTGTGAGTTTCACAGTAAAAGTCATCGATGTACCAGTGCATCACAGACAAGATAATGTCGCGTTGAATACATAATTTGTCTTATTAATTTTTGAAAAATATAACGAAATGCTAGATCTTCAAAAAAATATTATTCCAGATTTTATAAATGTTTCTTAGTACATTTATAAAATCTGGAATAATATTTTTCAACAGTAAATTCATACAAAGATTTTAATTTGACTGACTTATGTATACCAAACATAACAAAAATATATACTGCACATTTTTTTCGCAATCTATTTTTTTATCATTTTTTCTCGTAGTGTAGAAATTATCGACTTCTTATGAAACATATTGATTCATTATAAATAATTTCATTGAAACTTGTCGTTAATGAATAGCGAAAATGATGCATCTATGAAAAGATAAACGGGGAACTGATTTTTCTACCCTACGTTCTATCTTTAGGATCAGATAAATAGAAGATAATGTAGGAATCAGAGCTTTTGTATCAGAACACGGTGAAAAAATAGCAATGTATTTTAGTTCTACAAAATTATTTTTAACAAATATAGTTGATAGTAAATGAGAAGTTCTGACGATGGCGTGAGCCGAAATGGCTATCAACTATATTTGTTAAAAATAATTTTGTAGAACTAAAAATACATTGCTATTTTATCACCGTGTTATAATGGAGTTCTACCGAATAAGTGAATGCCAATTCAATCAATAAATCTTTTGTATCAATTTAAAAATTGATAGAAAACAAAGGTTAAATTTAAAACGTATTTCTCTCAGTCCTATCTATTCAAAAAATATATATATTTTTACAGTAACTACAAATTACTATGTAATCTACCGTGAGTTCAATAAATTTTTGATGGAAATTCGGGTATTTATAAATTTTAAATGAGTCACTAGGAAATTTAAATCAATCGATATCGCTAATGAATTATTTGTACGCCAATCAATCATCAGCCAATTACGGGTATGAAGTGACTGTGGGAAAAAATTTTAATATCATGTAATAAAATAGCCACAAGATAATAAAGCATTTTATAAAGAACGCATGTTGACAACTTAAAACTAATTCTTAGAAAAATAAAATACTTATCGGTTTTGCATACTTTTGTAATTACGTACTATAAAACATATTTGTATCCGATTTAAAACTTAATACATTATAAATTAAGATGTTATGGAATGGACATTTTTGATATTACAAAGAATCATGTTTGGATATAATCGGCTTATTTTTGAAAATATAAAATAATCCGACGGAAGAAAATTTAATTTGAACAGAGTTTGAGTAGGGATCAACTAAATATAAAAAACTATATGAATAGTGGAGTAAAACGTACACAATATTAAATTTATTAAATAAAACGAGAAGCCTTAACGTATATCAAAACCAAAAGGACACGCTACAAAAAATATATCTTTACAACACATAAAATGTATATTGAATTGTTTTTTATTATTTTTGCTATGATGTATGATTTGAAATCGCCGAATGATCAAAAATAAGAATAACAAATAACATTTAGTTTTGAATGTTATTTTGAATTTGTTTTTTTTAAGTATAAAAATAATTAAAATCCAGCTTAAAACAAGGACCAACAGATGCTGATGGAGCGTGTATGTTATCAGTTGTCAGACATCATCTAAATATACTCTATCAATAAATTGTTTCTTCAGCATGAATGATCCAAATATAGAACATATGGAGTAAATGGGCTTTTACAGACACGTTTCAAGTGAATATGTTTTAAGAGGACTGTTTATACATAACTTATTTAATCTTTCTATGGTGAAGAAACTAAAAAAATAATTGCAAATGAATTAGTCTATGACACTTTTTTAGAATCGAACTGGTATTATAGACATCAGAGTCTTCACAAATTGAATAAAAATAAATTAATAAAAGTGTTTATTTGAAAATTCCACCTCAACAACAAAGTAGCACGGCTTAAGTTATACCACTCGGCTACAGTGTCATCATGTTTTCAGTATTAAAAAAATTAAATTTATACTACTTTTATTCCACTTTTTTTTTGATAGAAAGGAGAAATCGTCAATGTTAATAACATTTTATTAAAAAAATACTATAATATGAGATAAGAATATTCCGTGAGTTTTCGTGTTGTTATTGAAATCGGCACCTGCGTCTGAAAGTGTAAAAACACAGTACGGTACACAGGAGTCGCAGATCGCTCAATACAAGAGCTTCAAAGCTTCGACCTGAAAGCGCTACCGGCTACAACTTGCCCAACTCGGCCAACTTGGAAAACTCAGACCAACTTAGGCAAAAGGAAAGGGATCTATATCAAAGTGTAAACAAATCGGATTACGTACGGGGACATCTGTTACACAAAGAAGAAGACCCCGCGTTACACATATAGAATACATACTGAGGCTATAGTCTAAAGTCCGGGCACTCTAATACAGTGGTTCATATCTTTTTTATAGTCGCGGCCTTGCAAATAGCTTATAATAATCTTAAAAAACCACAGTTATCATTGAACTCATATTGATATAATAAAGCGCATTTAGAGATACTTGTGCTGATATGTTCTACATTACAATGTATTAATTATATTATCTAAATATTATCTATAAATCAGTTCTTCCTGTAATTTTTTCATTTCCCTCCTTGACGATGCGATTAAGACCAACGAAAGGTAAACGGGGGTCACGAAACTTTTTGATAAACGAGCAATATCGTTAATCTTTTTTTGGATTATGACAATTTTTCTTTTAGTCTTTTCTTTCAAATACCCCCACAAAAAATAAGATTGAGGCTTTAAATCTGGTGATCGCAAAACCTGATTAAAATCACCATTTATTGAAACAGTTTGTTTTGGAAAAAGATCTCGAAGTAGTTACACCTTATAAATGATTGCAGATGAAGTTGTGATGTCTTGTTGGTACTACATGAACTATTGAAACTTATTTTCAATAAGTAGTAAACCTTTTGTTGTATAAACATCTAATGAAGATTGGATACAGCCAGTGTGCCGTAATTTGCTCGTCGATGTTCTATATAAAATAAAATAAATTTTAAACTAATATAATAAATAATGTGATATTCTTGTCGTTAAAATCCGTTATTTTTAAAAAAAATTGAACATTCTTTATTATTTTCAATTGTTTCAGAAATTGTTTATCAAAAAGACGAAACACGTGTTACAAAAAGTATCATTATAAAATATGTATTCAGGTAAACTTATCGGTTTTTGTTTCAATATTTTTTATGTCTCGCCTATCCGACAGTGGCTGCGGCCCACTAGTTGAAAATCGAGAGGTAGTATATAACTACGCATAGTATTTTCATAATTTATTATATGATAAGTAGGGTTTTATGAAGACGTAGAACGAATAATATAATTTAAGTATTCCCTCACAATTACGTAATTGAATCGGAATGTTTCTAGTTTGTGTGTATGACCTTGATCCATGTTTGATGAAGACGATCCCCTCAGTTCTTTATGTACCGAAGAAAGCGTTATTATTTGCAAGTGAAAAAAATACGACTTTAATTGTTTTAGAAACACATTTGGTCAATGATTTAAGAACAATATGGTAGTTATTTTTTTAAATAATATATATACCACCAAAGCGATTGTATAATATGTAGAAATAGAGAAGGAAAAAACCATGTTTGAATTATTTATGAAAAATAAGGTTTGCTTTTCAATCAAAATTAAAAATCATTTCAATACGAAAATATTTTATTTTGATACGATTATTTTTTAAAGTGAAATGAATATTTTTCACTCGGATAGAAAAACATCATTATGTAAATAGGATTTTTTTTTTTTATTTTATAAGTATAAAAATATATTTATTATTAATTTTTCATAAATTGTCAAATTTGAAAACAGACTGATAAAGTAAAAATATTTTTATTTCAAAGAGGATATAATAAGATTAAAAAAGAATATATTTTTGATAAATGAGGTAATCTATAGACGATAATATATTAGCATATAATAGAATTCATGAATTTATATATAACAAAACGTCTTCGTAGTAATAATTTATTGTAATTCATTGAACCATTTTTTTGTAGGCATAAGTAAATATAAACTGATGATTTAATTCAACGATTTATAATATTTGAATTTAACTTTCAATTATTAAAAATCATCCCAAACTAAACGCCTTTTTAGATACAAAATAAAAAAGTGTTCCTAAAGCAAAAAATATTTTCAAATTGAGGTCGTGATCAAAATCAAATATTGAAATCGTACATTATTCAAAATCTCGGAAATTGGTCATATCTTCGGGTTATAGACGTAATTCTAAATAATTTTATTGAAAATAAACCGCAATTAAAAAGAATTAGTTGATATTTTTTAAACTGAAAACTGTGTGTGTAATGTTATAAATACTGCTAAGAAAAAAGTAGAATGCCAAAAACGTGTCAAAAAATATTACATAACATATATATTGGCTGAAAATGATAAGTGAGATACATGGTCAGCGTGCGTATCTCTTCTGGGCGGTTTCGTTTTCGCAAGTGTGGCAAGGTAGCGTTAAGGTTACGAGCCATACGAGATGAGAGCTTTTCCAGTGCTAGAGGGTTGCCAGATATGGGCATGTAATTCGACTATGAAATATGTTTATTGCTGTCTCTGTGGAGCGAATTTCAGATACGGAGGACGGGATAAAGCGGTTAAACATAATTGCGAAGTTATTTCTAACAGGAAGATTTCACTGTTACGTATTATTGCTAGCCGTTTAAAAGCAATGTTTTACAATATTTAGAATCTAGTTATAATTATAAAGCAGGGCCTCACTTGGCTTATCAACATCCCATGCTTCAGAGAATCTTCTTATGTGCTTCAAATTCTAGTAAAGAAAGTCTCATAAATCGATTTTTCTTATCACATTATTGTTTAGGCATGGATATCAATGATACCAAAACTGTCTGAAAATGATCTTATCTTAGGCAATTATTTCGCCATTTTTCTATACTATTTATAATATATATCATTTAATTTTAAAAAGAGTGTAACTCTAGTAAAGAGTTCACGGGCTTGTATTCTGCAATAGTACGGAAAGTTTAATATGTTATTTATTCAATGAATTTTTGTATGTTTAAATTTGAAAACGTGATTATTAATCTTATTACAAGTCTTATTTCAATAAATCTTTATTATCTCTATAAAAGAAAATAAAGGCTGAGCAAATGCGTAATATAATAAGTAGCTCATGCAGAAAAGTTTATATTGCAGTAAGCTCCATTAAGAATCCATATTATCTATTTTGAAAACAGACCTGATATAAAGCAAGACTATTTGTTTACATTATATGCTTCGGTATATAAATGATTTTTTAAAATTGATTTTCACAAAAATCTGAGTTTATAAGATTTATTATGTTGATTTATTATTATTTACATTGGTCCACTATGTATCTAAAAGACTATTTAGCTTTGTTTTTTCATGCAATCATTTATTGATTCAACAAAAAAACCAACACTCAATTATGAAATCGTGTGTAGTTGATTGATACAAGTATTTCCGACATTTTTTCTATTATAGCGATGAAGAAAACGTTAATTAAAACAATGTAGATTGGCGAAAAAACCTCATTTCAACCTACTTGCAAGCTTTATCTTGTATAATGTGCCAAGTTGATATAAATTGAATGGAAAAAGAACTCACATACATGTTCAATTGAAAATGTTTTACAGTTTAATGTAAGCCAAAAATATTATATCTCAGCAAACAAACTTTCCCAGTTTAGTTAAGGTGACGTGACACAGTTTCATTTTAGATGGCACTTCTATGAGCGTTTTGTAATTCATTGAATATTTTTGTTACTTTCGATATTCAATCTGAACATGCAAATTCTTTGAAATCACAAAAAAGTTTTGACAGTTTGTTATAAAGTAAAGAAAATTATTGACATATTTTCACGATAAAAATTTAGACCAATATTGGAAGATGAAGACTATGTTTATATTTAAAAAATATATTCTGTATAAACGTAGAGAGTATTAACATTTTGACGGAATTCCAAAACAGCGTTTTCAGCGAAGAAAAATGTATCAAGAGCTTTATTTTCGATTAACGGTAGACTATTACGGTAAGAACGGACCTCGTTGTTCTTAAAGCAATTTTCTGCTTATATTTATTTAGCATTGAGTAAAGTAATGGAAAATTAAAATATGATATATATCCATGCATTTGTAGGTTAATACAAAAATTGATTGATTAATCAATTCGAAAAAAACGAAATAACAAAAATAAATTTATGACAAATGGGATTAGGACATATGACATTACATAGTTTAATTTTTTTATTTACAATAATTTAAATTTGAATTGTTAAAAATTTGTACGATTCCACATGTTTTGTCACTAACAACCCGGGTTTCACCCTTCGGTATAGGTCAGTTCTGTTGCATACGTGTGATAGAATGCCTGAAGATGCTGAAAGGCGATACCCGGGTCGTTAGTGACAAAACATGTGGAATTGTACAAAGTTGTTACAATTCAAATTTGATATTGAAATTCCATCAAGCACCTTCAGTCGATATTATCAATTATAACAAAAATTTAGTTTAAATATAATAACTGGTGTGAAAATTTCGGACCACAACAAACATTCAAATTGTTAATTGACACATTAAATTGTAAATAAACACAAAATCGAACAAAAATAATTCGCATTCGTTTTTATTATCCATAGTATTTCTTTACAAAGAATCATGAAAAAATGTAGCCAGCAATTACTCGTTTGGCCTAGATATCTACCAAAGTAATTTTGAAAAAAGTTTTATTTTTCTCTTCTACGTACTACCTTCCGTCACTTATAGTAATATGTCCAAAGATACGTCAAAGTTCTTACGTGAGCTTGTTAATGTCAAAGTTATGAAAAAGGATATAAACACCCTATATAAAACAGAGAACATTACGATGATGGCGAAACTTTTAGCTTACGTTGGATTTATTTATGGGATAAAAGTTCTTCGAACAAGATTTGCCTAGAAACTATTGAAAGCTTTGTCACAAACCATTGTTTATATTTTATTTGCTACATACACTACAAAAGTTGCTTTTTGGCTTCATAAAATAGAATTTCTGCGATATATTTTTGTTTCAATCTTAAGTTTCTGGCAGTTGTGGCAAGACGAAAAAAGCTTATAATTCCAAAATTTATTGGTAGTAGAGAATACCAGTATATTTATGATTGAAAAAAAAGAAGTAAAACCGTATATTTCTTTTAAACCATTAAAGATATAAGTATTTTGAGATTTACTGATTATCAACATACTCGTTATTTCTATGAAGATTGTTTCTCTGTTGAGTTCAACAACATGTTTAAGTATTTAGTTATTACCTTGAAATGGAAATTATAAAATTAATAAATTATAAATTATTAAATATTTTTGATGATTAAAAATTTCAGACCAATGATCGATTTGAGTTAAAAATATTGAAAATAAATATTTTATATCATACCAAGTAATTTATTGATCCAATAAATTATTATATTTCTGGATAATACCTACTATCGTGGTCGCATTGAACGGCTTTAAAATTTAATTTAATTAATCGTCGAATAAAGTCACATGCTTGCTGCATATATTTTTATATTGTCATAATTGTATACCGATATTACGAAAAAGTTGACAATTTTTTGCTAAGCTAAGATTGTTAAATAGCTAAAATTTAAAAAAATGTTTATGTAAACGGCTTAACTGTATTTTTTTTAATATCAAAAACCTCATCTAGAAATAAAAATAGTCTTTCATTTTTTCATAGCATTTTTTATTATTTACATACATTTCTTTTTCATAGCGTTTTCATAACACATTTTTTCATTAATATTTTTAAGAAAATAAATCAAATAATTATTTGTCTTAATAAAAATATATATATTTATTATGTTATTGTTATCTTGATAAGAATGAAAAATATTCAAAAAATATTAATGGATAATTTAATAAATGTTTTGTTAAAAACGTACAATCATTGTATTAATATGAGAGCTTTTTGACAACGCTACGGCTAGAAACAATAAAAAATGATAAGTGAAATTATTCCCTTTATTTGTTCAAGTCGTTCTGAACTAAGGGTACATTTTCATATTTGCCAAAAAAGCCATTTAAAATATTGCCGTGATATCATCAATCATTTACTGACTTACTCAGCAAAAATGTCCAGACCTGCTAGTAAGAAACTTTTTTATAAAGCTTCATTCACGCTTTCTACATGACGAGACATAAGTGTTCATAGATTACGTTTACCTATATTAAAAAAAAAAAAAAACACTATCGGCTAAAACAGAGGTGAGTTAAACAGTCTTGCATCGTTTAATAATTCGAATATGTTTGCAATAAAATTTTAACGGCTTATTATTACAATATATAAATACAAGTTGCGTAGAAAATAAATATGGATGTTTTATAAGTGAACGTGCAGAAAATCTCGCTTTTCCAAATACGATAAAGTACGATTTTTTATTGGTAAAAAAATCTTGTCATAGTATCGTAATATTATAACAGATATTGAAGATTTACTTGATACAAGGTTTTTTACCGGCGAATCTATAATATTACTTGTTTAACAAGAAAATATTAAATATTAAACCTCTGATAATTAATTATTTTAAAACAATGATGATAAAATCATCATTATTTTAAAATAAAAAAGAGTAAGATGGATTGCAGTTAATTGTGTTAATCAAAGAAGAGTTTTAGAAACACATTATTTTTTTAGATCGTGTGTGAATGTGCCACATCAATTCGACCATTTTATGCGTGATAAAAAGACATTTTATGCGAATGGAAAAACGTTGTACGGCCACGTATATAAGTATACTGTAATGCAAATTAACCCAAAAAATACAAATAAGCTAAAAAGCTTTATTATCAGATGAAAATATGAATGACCTCAAATCACCCGAAATACTCATATTATAGTTGGTCATTTTCGTAAAACTAATATGTTTATTACCGTTATGAGAAAATTGAACATACAACAATACACATAAAAATTTTATGATTTTTAATATGAATATACTTCTTTAATGTCAAAAAATGGAAACTGAATCAATTTTATAAACTTTTAGAAGTAATTCTAAATTAAATTGTTTAAATAAATGTGGATATCAAATAACTTATTGGCAGTCTCCTCATGGAGGTTTGTGATTTAAATTTAACGAAAAAACGAAACACTGATACAAATTGTTAATTAATTTTTAACTTTTAAGAATAAAGTAATATATGAATCAGAATATGTCACACAAGTACGCATTAACCACAATATAAAATTAAATCAAACATTAGGATGAATTTCAGCAGTTCCTATGTATTTTTTAATTCACTGGAGGGCAGAGCTAGTGTATAATTAGTTACATACGAAATTTAATTCTAAATGCACAGATAAAATTTGGATAATCATTCAAAAAGTCTAAAATTATAGTATATTAGAAGGTTTGTGTTTCTTCCGGTATATCGTTTAAGCAGAGAATTTTAAAATCTCATCATCTTCGTGGGAAGTTGTGAAACACATTCCGCCACGTAAGACTTTCTTAATGCTCACGATAATGAACGGCATCCCTTGTCTAGTCAATAGTAGTGGTCGTCAACCGTAGATTAATGTGATTAATGGATGTTGATCGAAATGTAAAAAAAAATAGACAAACTTTCAATTTAAATTTCAATACATTTGATTTATAAAAGTGTTTTAACGACGTATAAACATTAAAAGTTGTTTTTATTTTAATTCTAAGAACAATTCTCAGCACAAAATTTTAATTAATGTTTAGACAAAATAAAAATTTAATTGAATTATTCATATTTTTGACGATGATACAAGCCGATATCATGAAAACTAAAACTTTACAGAGCTAAATAGTTTGATATTTTAACAATTACATATTAAGTGAAACTTTTTTTTTTTAAATAATAAAAACACACTTTTTTTGTACTTATGTCCACAATAAATTTTTTGATCAGGACCGGTTTCGCTCATCGCAAGCATTATCAACTGATCAGTTGATAATGCTCGCGATGAGCAAAACCGGTCCTGATCAAAAATATATTGTGGACAAAAGTACTAAAAAAATGTGTTTTTATTATTTAAAATATCATGCCTTTCCATCAAGAAGTGACAGTTGACACCTTAAAAGTGATGACGTGAAACGATAAAATATGCATATCTTCGAAAAAACAGTGATTTTTCTAAAAATATTTGACAATCCATATGAAATCAAAAATATGAACATATTTAAAAAAATAAAATGTGTTCCACAACTCTCTCACTTATTTTGGTAAAATTAATTATCTAAATATAGTATCACTTAACGAATGCAACAACTCGACAATCTGAAACCACTAGTTTATTCTTAGCCAAATTATGACCTTAAAACTTTTAGAAAAAAGAACTTAAGCGGCTTGATAATAAAAAGTTTTGTCGAGATAAATTCTTTTGGAAAGCCATATACTCCACACCACAAACGGGTATGGTTACAAAAGTATATAAAGCATTGAGAAAGAAAAGTTTTTATCGATATTTACTCATTGAATCGTGTACTGGTTATGGAAAACAATAACACATTCCAACATACTTTGGGCTCTTTTTTATATCAAGCTTTTCTAGCTTTGTAGGTTACAAGTGTTAATTTATGTTAATAAGACAATAATGCCTATTTCCATTAAGACACGCGTTTATTACGAACGAAAGATGCACGGACATATGTCTCGCCAAAAATATGAGAAAAAAAACCATCCAATATTTTATTCGAATAAATTTGAATATTAACATACAAAAGGTTTATACATAATCGATATTCAAATATTGTTTGTTATCAACAAATAATATTAAGAATGCTTATTATCAGTATCTCTTTTTAAATCGGTAGCATAAATATGATGCGGTCTCTCCCCATTTTACGGGCGCCTTTTTAAATTTTGTAATTGTTCTTGTTCCAAATACCTCTCTCGTTATTTTTCGTAATAAGTGGAATCAGTTGTTGATCACTGTAGTGTATGCAGTCAAGTGAATATTGCACGAGAACTGGCGGTGCGCCCCGTTAACCGTTTTCCGGGCGGTCTGAAATTTTATGCACACGGGTGGCTGGCTTTTATATGAAGCATCTTTCGCCTAGCTTGCTTGCTACAACCTATAGAGCTTCGGCTGCGAATGAAGGCATAAGCGCTTATGGCCGGCAAGCGAGATATAAAGATGTCTTGCCGAGGAGTAACAAGACGCCGCCGCTGGGGGAAATTGTATTAAGTTTGATAATGCAGAAGATACTTTATACACATACATGTAAGCAAATATACACTAACCGCCAATTAGACGAAGAGAATATTCCACTTTTTTTTACTCTCAAAGTAATTTCGATCGATTGAATTTACAATTTTGTCAGTTATAACAATAAAATAAATATTACTTATATTTAACATATTAATGTTTACATTTAAAAAAAAATCTAAGACATTGATGTAGGAAAATGAGAATTATTTGGTGTCTGATTATAGTAGAAGAAGTTTAACCAATTGTACATAGCAAAAATATTTCTGTTTATCTGGTTTATCTTAGGAGATTGCTTGAAATTATTATGTCATATTTTTGTCGAGAACTGTTTATACACTAGTTACATACATATATAATATATATTCTGTCATTCTCGTTCAAGCAAAATGTATAATATATACAGATAGAGTTATGCAAAGACTTGTACTTAGTAAAGTGATTTGATAGTTATGTTTTAGCGATGAAGTAACAAAAAGAATTGGTCAATCGAATATACGAAAATCAAAGAAAAAAATTATGCCTGCCTAAATATATCCAGGAATCAATATATAATATAATATATAATACGTATGAAAGTTTCCTCACTGGGATTGCATTTGAATTACCAACTAGTTTCAAAGTCGTGATAAAAACTTGTCATCGTTATTCAAAAGATTAAAAAATATTTTTCTATGGAATAAAAGATATTAGAAGAAAATTATTATTAAAGTTTGTATGAAAGAAACTGAAATTCTGTGAAAAATCTAAGAAAGAAACTTTCCTCATATACTTTCTTTTCGAATTTATAAGACTAAGATGTATAATACTACAGAAAACAAAGACTGTTTTCTAAAGAAAACGATATACATATATTTAAAAAATACATTTTTAAGAAATAATTGTGTGGGTATAGGAACAAATAAAAAATAAAGATGTTTTCATACGTTTGAATACACAATTTACCTATTGATTAAAAATGAGATGAAAAGTGTCAAGCGAAAGAAATAGTTCTTAGGATATGCCACCGAGAAAATGAATTATCTCGGTAAGTATTGTTTGTCAAAATAAATTTGTCCGAAGTCGTTTGAATAAAATGATAACTTAACAATATTTATTTCATAATTTATATGTTGGTACTGTAGAATGGACTACATTATTATGATATTGAAAATTCAAATATTGATTTTGTACTGATTATTAAATGTTATAATTATGAAGACTCGAAATCTTTGAAACAAATAACCCATACCATCATTAAATAATATAAAGTTATAAATGACAACACGTCCCTTTTAAGATGCGACATTATCTTTGACTTTGTCCGGATCCAATTATTTTGAAAAAAACGCTGACCTATCAATCTGTTTCATCCAAAAACTTTCAGACAACGTATTTTTGGAAAGGTGTCAGCAAATAAGACATTTAATTCAAACGCAACTATTTCTTGATTTCTCTTTGCGCCGTCACATCCTTCGAACAAATCGGTGTGGTTCGCTTAGTTAACAAAAACTACAAGGTTTAAATGTAGCAAGTTCGGGGTCCTCTAATCTCAAGGAGCTTCCAGTGAAACTATTAAGTACGAAAGGAGATGCTTAGACCTAGGCGTGTAATGCCAGAGGCTGGGAAAGATCTGAGTAGGCTTTTTGCAGCCGCAGGATCTGCCTATAGTATCAAAGGATAAGCGAAGGGGGAAGTGAGCCAAACGGACGAGCCACATTTACCGCACAAATAATGATACACCGCGAAATACGGTGCGGGGATTTCCAGGAAATGTATTGTTAGTTTGAATCTTGATGTTCCAAAAAGTTCATACATATATATATTAGTATTTTTTATTAATGAAATTGTAAAAATATTTACCCATATTTTATCACAAGCCCTACTATTTCATGAATTAAATAAAGCAAACATAAATTCCTAAAAAACAAAATAAATATGTATATAATATAAAATGTATATTATCCATATAATTTTGTTATCAAATCGATGATATTAGATTATTCACAAATACTCTATAAACTATAAAGGGCGAAGATCAAAATATTTTTCTAAAAAATTAATGTACTCCACATATATCAATGAAATATAAAGCTCGCAAATGCGCTTTCATAATTAATTACGCTTAACCCTTTTAATAAAGAGGACGAGTTATAGTATACTATAACTTGACATTGACCCTTAGGAATTGAATGAAATTTCTACTCCGATGTGGGCCGTAAAAGGGTTCAGTATTAAAGCGCAGGTTTTATGATCTATCCCAAAGAACTGCTGCAGCTAGCTTGTTTAAGCAGTGGCATATTAAATGTATAATATAAACTAAATTAATTTACAACTATATACCCAAAATAAAATGAATATAATTCTCAGATTGAAAAGTAAGTACATTCTCTGTTTATTCTATTTTTAAGTGTTTACTTTGTAAAAAAAAACATATTTAAAAGAGTAATAAAAGATATAATGCAGTGTTTTTTCCCTATACCGGCGATAACGAAGTCGAATGACTGTGTATAGAATAAGGAATTAAATCTTGCTTTGAGAATGGATGCAGTTAGGACAAAAATCCTAGTCTTACTTCTTCTTAATATTGATGGTATGACATGTAACGGCATTAAGTTTAACACGGTGAAAAAAATAGCAATGTATTTTAGCTATCGTTCTGACGATGACGTGAGAGCCGAAATAGCTATCAACTATATACATATTTTTTAAATAATTTTGTAGAACTAAAATACATTGCTTTTTTTTCACCGCGTTATAATGGAGTTCTACCAAGTGAATGCCAATTCAATCAATAAATTAAGTTTAACCTAAAGAGATAGTGAACACATCATACGAATACGTTAATTAGTAATGAAATTATACTTGATTTAAGAGTTTAACAAATAAAAAATTAGAAAACATAGACATCAGAGCATTCTTAATAATCCAAGTATATAACAAAATAATAATCAAATTTATTCTTGAAAATAATCACTGCATCAATGTGAACTAGTTTTTTGAAAAGAAGATTTAATCATGAAATACTACTCAAAATGAACGCAAAAGAATTAGTTGATCACCAATGGCGATTGCCATTAAATGTTTTCATAATTATGATTATATTAATAAAATGTTGAATTAATGCTAAACTATTTATTTTCATTTGATAATGGCTTTCCGCAGTGAATTGACAATTAACACATCAAAAGTGAATAATGTAACTGATTTAATTTTTAAAAAATTATTAAGATCGCTTCAATTTGTACAAAAAATACATTTATTACAGGTTTAAGTAAACTTTCCATATAAACAAATTCTTGCCTAAAATGTATAATAGAGATGTTCACTTGGTTCTAAGCACAGTGTTTTTTAATCGGACTTAAAAACTGACAGTATTTTCTTTGATAATTCAATATTATTCATGACCTTTGAAGTTTTAAGATGCCTCTAGATAATGAAAAAGTTTTCTAAATACTTGAAAGGTTAGTATAACGAAGAGCTTTGACGAAAACCTTGTAATTTATAAAGCAATTGAATAATTTATGATACGATAATAATAATATATGTTACCAAAATACACATAATTACTACTTATATATTAATTCAGTTACAGAAGACTGTAGGGAAATGTTTATCATTAAAAAATCCCAAATATATAAATTTCCATATAAAAATTACGAAAAGTAGTAAAAAGATATTATTTAATAGAATATTTTTTTCTATTTAGATTCGTCGCAGCACATTTTATAAAAAAAATATAATAATATGGTTCTTAATTAGAAATGTTAAAACAAGTAAGTGATTGAAAGACGTCACCAGAAATTCAAAATGAGATCTAAATGTATATTGATATATATTAGTATTTTTATTGAATATGAAAAAACGGCAAAAACTCGTTTCGTGTTGAAAATATTTGCACATTGTAAAATATTTTTAAATTCTATCCAACAGTCAGGGAAATCGGAAGTTTCGTTGTGTTTTATTCACTTTCAAACAAAGCAATTTACCAAAAACATTATTAACACGCCACTGCTTTTCGAAACTTCTGGGAATAAGTTCAGGAGTCACATTTCAATTACTACACTTATTGCTCCTCTCTGCTCCAGGCTTTGAATATTGGTAACAATAACTTAGAATCATCCCCTTGAGGCAATACCTAAGAATACACAGTACAATATATTTAAATACAACCCCTTTTCTAAATTTATACAGGCAGTAGAAAGTGATATGATATAAATATTGTGATGCTGGATTTCATCCCAACTTTCATTCATATTGGGTAATATGATAAATGAATCAATTCAATCTTCTCAATTTCATATATGTATGGCTACTGAAACATTAAATATTTTCATTGTATAAATAGCTTATTCACTACGTCTATTGAACTAATTGTAATGAATGATTGATGATGTATTGAAAAACTAATTAAAAATAGCCTTAATGTATTCTTTTATTACACGAAACTATTATTTGAAAAAAAAATTGTTTTTTGTAAGATCAATCTTATAATGAACTTTGGTATGGTATGGTATGGAAAACGATAAATATCTTAGTTAATAAATAAATCAAAAATATTGTAGTTTAAAATAAAATCATTAAGATGATGTCATAAGTCATTGCATTTTTCCATTTAAATATTGTGGTAAACTTAGAACTTAATAAAAAATCAGAAATAAAAGCTGCTTAGTATGTCAATTAAGTTGGTAAAGACGAAGGGTGAAGAAAAGTTCACTTGCTATTCATATTGCTCATTAAGTATTTCATTGTCAGGTTTAGATAGGAAGTGAAAAGAGTTTAACTGATAAAAACATAAATATATTTCATATGTTTTGATAGAAATCCAAACATAAAATGAAGAAAATCAATGAATGAAACAGTTCATTTGTCAATTCGATTTTTCAACAAGACGACAGTCCTAATAGGTCTATTAACGACTCGGTTTTGATGAAGCGGAAATAAAGTATACAATATTGTATCACATATTTAACCAATCGTAAAATTAGGATTACAATACAACTTTAAAATCAAATACCAAATGAAATTGAGCTTGTATAGGTTTTTACTTTTCATTAATAAATATAATTCAGAAATTTGGCTCAAATATATTAATTCCATATTAATCTCATTACAAAATTATTTTTCTATTGAAATTGACGTCATATATATTTCACATATATAGTATTAAATATTATGATCCAATATTGAAACTCATTATTTCAGCAAATTTATTATTTCGATTGCTTAAATTTCGTCAATATGAAATAAATTATTTTGCGAGCATTTATATGATTACAAAACTCGTTATAATGATTCTCCTCTAGACTGGATAAAATTATTAACCCTCTGTTAATTAAGCGATGTGAACCTTTTGATGTTAAGATAACTCAAAAGAGTTTGACAATTTTGATTTTGAGAAAGCAAATATTTAAAATAATTTATTTTAGATTATAAAAGATATTTTAGAAAAAAAAATATAAACATACAATCATGATAAAATATACCACATCTGGTGAATTTGAATTGAAAAATATAATGCAAATAACGCTGTTGAAATAAACATCGGTGAAAAGTAGTAACTCATTATTAGTGAAAAAAATGTAATCGAATTATAAATTTGTGTTTATTATTTTATTACGCGGTTTACACGCACTGTTTTCTTTCGGTCAGTACTCTGTTTAGTGATTTTTTATTGGACAGTCTTTATTTTATGTATAACGCGCATAAACACACACACACACACGTGCACAATCACAAATTTTTTGCCTCTCTCTTTCTGTTTGCGTGCCTCGTTTTATTATGCAAATTGAGTGCATAATGACAAGTACACTGCCACCAGATTAATTTTACCAGTAATAACACGATCAGCATAATAGAAATCCACAAAAAAGAAAGGAATATCGACATAGAACATAACTTGCCGTCCAATTGCAAAATTACTTTGAATAGAAAATGAATTTGAGCTTGTACTGTCAAGATTCTTAATTACTATGAAGTAAAAAAGTAACGAAAATTTAGTTTTCTAATAATACGAAAACAATTGTATTTGTAAATTTTTAATAAACTTTATTTCTGCTGTAAAATTAATGATCCGACATGCGATGTTGAGTTTTAGATACATATCTGAAATATTCTGGCAACATTAGATTCCACGTTAGAAGTGGTTTCCGGTCAGCGCATTATCCAGTGCCCAAAATTTCTAGTCGTCGATTTTCCTCTCCCTTCCAACACGATCTCCCCTGACGTTAGGCATTATCTCTATCTACGAAGCTGAGCCTTTACTGATCAAACTTGATTACCGTAGACCTCTGCTACGGGGGCTATGACTGCTACGTCCTGTCATTCAGATAGAACTAAGCTACGCCGGATACAACATATTAACGTTAATATTATATTGTGTACCTTAGTTTTAAGTGAAAATTTTCATGAGTTTGCCAACAGATGTTTATTTGCGATGACATTTTGTACCAATATAGTAGCGTAGCAATGTGGATAAAATAAGAAGTATATTTCATATTTGTTTTATTTTTATGTATGATGCGTGTTCGATTTTTAAATGTCTACATATAGTGGATCATCTGAAAGTTTATGATTTGGGTTTGTAAATAGAGCGTTATTTTTTTTAATACTGTTGATCATTTACCTCAATTGTAATAATTTCTTTTAAAAAGAAAGTTATTGGAGAATATTTTTGGGAACAAAAATATCCACTATAAAAGGTAAAAGCAAATTGCGTTCACACTAAAAGTAAAGCTAACACGATTTTCAATTTAAGGATCGGTATGAAGAGTTCATGCAACCATATAAACTGTTCATAGAGTTGAATGTGGTGACCACTAGTATCACAGAAAATGGAAGAAGTTATAAGAAAGAAATTTAAGTTAAAATATAAAAAATAAAGAATGTGTTATATCAGTTAATCAGCTAATCGCTAGAGTTATATCAAACATCAAATAAAGATATAATTTTTTTGTATTACATAAATATTGTCATCAGATTTGGCAGTAGGTTTTTGGATGTAATTATTTGATACTATTGAGTAAATAATATCATCGAATTGTTAATTTTATTCAATAATTATACCACCTCAGCTAAAATGGATTTAAATAATTAAGAAAGATTAAAAAAAATATAATACGTTAATTTTTAGGCACATTAGAAAAAAAGAGTAATGGGGATGTGATATTAAGCTACACATCATAATACCAGGCATAAAAGAGAAAAAAAATATTTAGAGTTAGTCTAAATATTTTATGAAAAATAGCAATAAAATATGTAAAAAAATACTTTCTCATCTTTGAAGACTTATCAGTGTGAATATATATAAATCAAATAAATCTGACATAGTCTATCAGCACTAAAATATTTATCGGCGGCTCTTCACTCAAATGTAACAATTAACCTTTCGAAAAAGGGGGTTTCCCGGTAAAAAAATGGGAGGAATGGTTATCGAGTTTCGTCCCCGGTTGATTGGATTAGCGGGGGTTTTAGTGGAAACTGGTAAACATTATTTGGACCGGGAGCTTCAAAATCGAGCGGTGTTAGATGATACTCAATTTTATGGCTTGGCACGCGCTCTCCGCTTTATTTGTTGATTCAGTAGTAACTTTCTGTATATTTTATTGTTATCAACGAAAACCATTCGCTGCGTTCTCCTAACTTAAGCTCATTTTAATTATAAACTGTATTACATTGAATTGAATTAATATAATTAAAATGCAAGTATACGAACGTTTACGATAGACCTGCAACTTAGATCGAAGTGGTTGAGTTGATTCAGCAGATTAAGTTTTGTTTGTTGGGAATAATGAATGTCACATTTTATTGCAGACAACTTTATATCGAGAGATTGAACTCAATTGATAAAACGACTATCATACATATTTGTTCGATTTTTTCAAATTCAAAGTAAAAATTTTATAATACAATTTTTATGTTTGAGTAAAATTTTAGTAAAGATTCATAGTTGCTAGTTTTTTTTAACAAGGATGCAAAATTATCCCATTTTGACTTTGTGAATATGAATATATTGTAAGAGTATACAACATTTTGGGGAAAATATTTATTGGGATATGTTGAAATTTTATAGTAATTTAAATTCCTTTTAAGGTGTTAACTGTCACTTCTTGATGGAAAGGCATGATATTATAAATGATAAAAACACATTTTTTAGTACTTGTTTCCACAATACATTTTTTGATCAGGGCCGGTTTTGCTCATCGCGGGAATTATCAAATGATGCTCACGATGAGCAAAAGCAGTCCTGATTAAAAAATATATTGTGGAAGTTAGTACTAAAAAATGTGTTTTTATGATTAAAAAAAAATAATATTTAAATGTTTATATATGACGATTTTTAAAAATGAAAAGTAAAATGATTATCAAATATTTTTTTAAATTAAAAAAGTTTATGTTGGTGGAATGTTGTGGCCGATTTGGTTCAACGATTATAAAAATGATTATCCTATCGAGATGTTTTATATATTTTGTAAATTATATTGTAAATAGAAAAATATTTTTTTCATTTACATTTTACTTTTAAAGTAATATCATATATTTGAAGAAGTTTATTCATAAAATTATATTTAAATAAAAAAGTTATTTAAAATAACGTTTAATTATGGTCAATATGGCTTTTTTTTTATGTGCACAATATGTATCTCTTCACACGAAAAGCTATCAGGTGAATAAGGGTATTATAGAAATATTGGTTGTAAAACTTATATCACAAGTTAGCAGATATTTCTATCTAATGTCTTGTGTGTAATAGGCATTTTAAATATGTTTGGTAAAGTAAAGGCATGAATGGAAACAGATAGTACCATGAGGCCAACTAAAGAGTAGGGAGCTCACATCTCAGGCAATGTGCGGCCTGAGATTAGTCTAAGAGTATGTACTGCGTCACTTTATGGCCGGATAGAGGATCTAGCGGCCTTAAATGACCCACGGGGCAAAGTGCCAAACTAAGGGAAGAAGTTTTCGCATACCCACTTTGGTAAGTAGAACTTAGCGGAACCTTTTTTTGATGCCACACTTGACAAAGTTTTAATTCATGTTTAATATTACGAGGGATAAATCAGCAACTTAAGACGGAAGTTTAATGCCGAAGTAAGTTTTTTTGACTGTGCTTATAAAAAGCATTAACTTTGCCATAATCGGGGTAAGATAATTCTTTTAAAGTCATCGGTAGAAAAAATTTAAAGAAAGTTCACGAGATTCTGGTAAAAATTAAAGATAATGCAATTTAAATAAAATGATAATGTTAAATCTTTGCTTTTAAATTTTAAGATTCAATAAAATTTAAACATTGCATTCAAAATATTTATATATATTTATGCTTAAAAGTTTCACCGATAAAAAATATAGAAAATGGACATAGCCGTCTTTCGATCATCATGTGTTGTGATAAGAGAAATATTTAATTTATTGGAGGGTTTTACTGGTGTATTTTATTCCCTCATATATTGAATTTATCAACAGAGATCAATTATTATTACGGGAATAAGTGCATAAATTAATGAATGTACATATTTTAAATGAATATGCTTCAGATAATGTTTGAATGTTTAAAAAAATCATAGTTATCTTAAAATTGATCATGGTCAATTTATTCATTGAAATTTAAGAATAATTATATTTTATTAATGTATTTTAATGCTTAATAAACGTACACAATTAAATAATAATTTTGAAAAAGAAATGTTCAAAATTCTTAAAAATAAAAAAGGATCATTTGTCAATCAATTTATTGGAGATCTTTTAATTTTCATGTTAACTGTAATTCCTGTATATCCATGTAATAACTGTCCAACATAATTTATTATTTTATTGATTGAATTAGCATTTACTTGGTAGAACTTATAGATGGTGAAAAAACAGCAATGTATTTAACTTATATAAAAATTATAGGGTGTATAATTGATAGCTATTTCGGCTTAGGCCCACGTCAAAACTAGTTCGGCTAGGACGTTAGCCGAAATACAAATCAACTATATAACTTATAACTTTTATAGAACTAAAATACATTTTTTCCCTTGTATTAAATTATTTTCATTAATCATTTACTCGAAACATAATAAATAGTAAATTTCTATTCCTCTGAACTAACATTATCAACCCTTATTTAATAAAATTAACCGGTGTATATTTAAGGTGCGACCCTTTCTTCCTTCACTTAACAGAATAGAAAAGTCACTTAATGGTGATAGAACGAAAAATAGCACTTTGAGATCCGAAAACACATTTAACTTAAGCATACATAAATAGGATAGTACAATCCAAAAAAAGATTTTTGATTAAGCATGTGTTAGAAACGCTGATAACTTTGAAATGTTTTTAAATTTGATAATTTATTCTTTTATTTTATTCTTAACCATTTTCATGAAAATAAATTGACCGAATATAATAAAACATATATTATCTCTAACGTATTTATTTTTTTAAATAAATTAAATTCAGATTTATTGTGCTTTTTAATGCATGATGATATCATAAGGTAAAATTATTCACCCGACAGTAATTCGTATAAATACTCTATATACAAAATTAGATACAAAATAAAATCTCAACACAGTTCGCTAAGACGCTGATATATTTTTTAAAGATTTTAAGAATATTGTTTGTTACTAAAAAAGAGAACAGCTGAAAAAATATACATTAAAGTAACGAAAAAATAGAAAAGATTTATGTTCTTATTATTATACATTAATATAATAAAATTCTATGGAAAATGAAACAAGGTTCATCATTGAACGTATAATATGAAAATGGAAAGGTAATTAAAAGGTAGCCAATTATTTTAACGATACATCGACGAACGTTTCTAGTTGAAAAATGTTTATACTTTTTTAATTAATAAAAGAAAAAAAAGAAGTTTTGTATTGAGCCTCGTACAATTTATTTTTAAGCAGTTGTAATTAGAGAAAATTGAAAAAAAAAATAACAATTTGTGAATTTCTCCGTGGAATATTTATGGCTGAACTTTGCTCGGCGAAAGGTGCAAATATGTAGGATGGATAACGTTAATATGCATTTTTGTATTGTATAGTCGATATTTTGAAGGAAAAAAATAAGGACACGAATACAAACAACATCCCTATTTTTTTGTAAAAACGACAAATTTTATTTTATTAAAGGCATTTTAATAACATAAAGGTACCAAAGAATAATACTAGTCATCAAAGCCATTTCTAGAAATGGAAAATGTTATGAAATTTAAATCATTTAATAAAATTAATAAATGATATGTAATGCGATAATAGTCACTGCTAAAGTATGCCTTTTATTGATTAATAAATATGTTCAAATTTGTTGGCAACTAAGATATGTTAAAACTGTATTAAAGGAACGCATTAACGAGAAAAGTTTGTTTATGTGTACGTATATAATGCATACCGTGTGCTTTTATTTTTTTGAGATTCTCATAACGAAAAAAATTACATTTTCCTGAGCATTCATATTGAAATTAATTTATGTATAGGTGTCAAAAAAATTGTTCATAGCGGTTAAAAAAAATTCTCAGAGCAACGTTTGTAGCCCAAGATTGTATGTATAGATGAAGGTCATTATGAAACTAATTACAATCAATTTTGAATAACTTGTCGTTTTTATGCACCCTAACAGTTTTTTCTCCGGGTGTTTGTTCATACACATATATATAAAGTGTTTTATTGAAAAGAAGGGTGAGTTTGAGTTTGAAGGGTGAATTGACAACTCACGCAAAAAAATCTTTGCTACTGTGTCTAAAAATTATTCATATAATGAGCGAATCTTACAGGTGGAATTAGCCCCCGACAAAAAAATGTATTGCAGAATACAAATTAAAAAGGTAACCACTTTGTCAGCGAAAAAACAGATATTGTCTAGATCAGAGTTGCTCAAACTGTGTGCTATAGCTGTAATTTTTGTTCGCCGTGAAACTTTTCTTTTTCAAAATTTTATCAATATAATTAAATTATCGACTAAATAAAAAGTAAGGTAACATAAGGTTTGCCATGAGATAGCCAATGTTTAAGCTTGGGGCGCTGCAAAAAATTCTGATATTTTAAGGTCGCTGGAAACCGAAAATGTTTGAGATCCTTTGGTGTAAATAATTATTGATAAGAGTCTCTTGTGGAATAGTAAAAGTTATGAATTTCTAGGTTCACTTTCCAAGGTCATAAGTGGAGTTCATCAGTAACCAAGTTAAGGTTCAATACTTATGCCAAGATGTTGGAATTTTCAGTGATGCCATTGACTTTAGAAGCTTCCCTGTACATATATCCCGGTCAATTTAACCGTCAGTTTAATACTACCCCCGGCCGTTCGCAGAGAGATCTTCTCGAGTGTGGATTTAGTTTATGTGTGGCCAGCCTGCTGTAGAGATAGTCTCTCCTAATGGCTCCTTGTGGGATTCCCAACTTTTCTTTTTACGTCCTGCCCGCTGTTTACGTTCTTAGGCTAGTGGCGTACCTAATCTGCAGATAAGGTCACCATAAACGGTTCCTTTTATGGCAAAATTTCTAAAGCAACTTATTTTTCCGTTACAATATTACGTAGAAAAGTACTTTGAAATAATGTTGAATATTTTTTTCATGATAGGGTAATGGGATGTTTTTATTGTAACATAGTAAAATTTGCGTGTATGAAAATACTTTGAAATGTCAAAGATATAATTTATTGTAACGAATGTTGTTATATAGCTACTCTGAAGATGTTTATCAAGCAAAATATGTTCCACAACTTGTAATGTTCAACAACAAAAATATGAAACTTATTTTGTATTACGACAGTCAATATAATTCTCTTCTCACGTGACATCATATATACTGAAAAAATTCCCAGACTGTACCAGACTGTACCAAACTGTGTATAAAAAAAATAAAAATAACTATAAAAAAGAATGAAAATATTTTAACAATAATAGACAGAAAGTCAAAGCGGACATTTACAATCTGCTCAGTATATAAGTTATCGAAGAATCTTATTTTTTATCAGACGCTAGAATATTTACTGTACGAATACTAAAGCTAAGATTGTATAAAAATGTTTTTGATTCATATTGGAATAGGGTTACACAAGAGCTCTGATTATGATCATAGATAAATAGTAAATTGCAATAAAAAAGCGCTAGCAGGAATGCGCCACTGATTCGCACAATACCATAGGAAAGAGACAATATGGCAATACCGGAAAAGAGTAAACAGTCGCTTTTTTCTATTTGCACCGCTATTGAGACAATTTGGAGGTTTACAGATCGAGACGAATGTCTTGGAAATGTCCTAGCGAATAGATTTTGAATGTTGTTTGTTGTTTTCTGTGTGACCCAAATGTTTGAAATAAAAATGTATGCGGTTTTCGTAGAATATTTAAGATAAATTTTGCATGTTCTATATACAAATTATTTATTTAAGACGCAACGAGGGATATATATTTTGTGAGAATTTTTTAATACTTTTGATGGATTTGGCAGAAACTTTGCTGAAGCTCATTTTGATATTTTGATTTAAATAGTTTCAAAGTCAAATAACGGGTTGATTAAATTACTACTAGGTATTATGGAAACAAAAAAAAAATGTTTGAGTCTGATATTATCATCTTTCGTAATCTATTATATTTTATAAAATTATATAAACTTTTACATGTTTTATATAAACTTTATGGAGACTATGTGCATTATATGCTTTATATTTTTATTGATTATAATGTAAACCATTTATCAAAGAAAGTTTTATAATGACGCTACAGAAAATTGATCTAAATAACTCAAATTCTTGCGGTTAAATGGTGCTTTATCCTTTCTGTGGAAACTTCAGAGTAGAATGTTGTAAGTTTAGACGATAAACATTTGAAAGATTGGCAGTGAACATTAATACCGCACTTTTCGCAAATTAAAATGTATTCATATGTATATTGAATGCAATATTCAAATGGAGTTTCCTGGGTAAAAGTGCTATTTTCCATCTTAAGAAAAGTGGAAATGAAAATAAAAAAAATATTTGTTTCGTATGATGTCTCAATTTTAATTGTTTGAATCAGATATAAAATAAGTAGTCCGTAGTTGTTTGTTATTTTATTGTCGATGTGATATACAAATCACTTAATCACATGTGAATGTAAAAATAGATTTGCTCGATGCAACAGCTTCTCTAAGTAAAAGAAACAGAAATTAAAAGTAAATATATACACGTTACATCAAGCAACAAAATCACACCCTAAGTGTTTGGTAAGGTTTTGTAGTTTTTTATGTACGCATGGAAATAAACATTAACCTTTTTTCTGCGTCGGTTAAAGTGGCATTACGAGTAAAGGCGAGCAGTCAAAACCAAGACTGCTCTAAAATGCGAAAGTACCTACCATTTGGAACGTTTACACAAGCGAGAGAATCGCTGGTTATGTAACTGGTGCGCTATTTGTTTCGGCAAAGAAACTATTTTTCCATCAGCATTCTAAGAATTTAAACATTTTGTGATTACCAGATGAATGAAATTAATTATGTTCATTTAAAGTGAAAATAATTACATATTTTTCATGAACTATTTTAATCAACTTCGTTCAATAGCAATATGTAATAAACAAAATAATAGGAGTATTTGAATTAAGTTTTTATCAAAGATATCTTACTGGTCTCATATTTTGTTTTAAAATATCGCTTAGCGTTTGAAATAACAAAAAAAGTTATAAAACATTCGTCGATTAACTTGAAAATCTATTGCATGCAAGTTCATTAAGGGTTTCAAAGACTTGAATGCGTAAATGAGCTGTAAAAAAGGTGTAGTTTGTTGTTACCAACTGACGTAACTGAATTTTTTATCAATCAATCCATATTATTAAATTAAATGAAATTTTACATTAATTAAGTTTTCTCGTTTAAAAGAAATTATTTACAAACTTACAAAACTGGCAAACTTACTCCATACCTAAAATTCTACGATACTTTTTTAGTTAGAAATATAATACAACGAGCAAAAAATATTAAGCAGATACCATTCTTTACTGAGATCAAAGAATATTTACTCAATCTTATATGGTAATCAGTATTTTTATTGATTCATCTGTACAACTGAGAGTTTTCGGAAAGTAAAACTATTTTTAAAACTAGCCACCTTCGTAAAAGAATAAATAATATTGTCAATTGCTTTAAACTGGAACTGGAAAAATCGTACGAATTGGTTTTATTCATAATTATCATCTGATTAGTCACTCAAATATGGATATAGGATTGTGAAAAAATCAAATGGAATAAATAGCTTGATCGATCTTTTCCTTATGCATTTGATAGAATATTACACTAAATCTCTGGAAATACTGTATTATCTTGAATGTACAGAAATTATTGTACTAACACAGAGTAGTGTCAATTTCATTGAATAGAATATCTATTTGCAGCACGTATTTTGCTTATTGATTGAATCGGCATTCACTTGGTAGAACTCCATTATAACACGGTGAAAAAAATAGCAATGTATTTTAGTTCTACAAAATTATCTTTTTAAAAACAGTTAATAGCTATTTCGGCTCACGCCATCTCGATCGGCATCACACCATCACGATGGCGTGAGCCGAAATATCTATCAACTGTATTTAAAAAAATAGTTTTGTAGAACTAAAATACAATATTTTTTTCACCGTGTTATTTTGCTTATGATGCAAGTGAGTTGTGTTGATTTCAAATAAAACGCTTTTAAATAAAAAAAAATGGGTTTTGTTGATTCAAATCGATCCATTTTTATGAACGTTGATTAGTTCTAGAAAAATACGTTTACCGGAACTAAGAACGCTGGTGTATGTAAAGTGGCATTAAAGGCGGAAAAGCAGGCACCCGATCGTCTTGACAGGTGAAAAGTGACCGCAGGATCCGCAAATTGATGGCTCTAGCCCACGCCGCTCCGTTCTGAGAGTCCGCCGCCCGACACGCCCGCCCTTATACCGATGTACCCGCCAGCTAAAAGGGTTTACCGTACCGTCGAAATGCATTGTGCCACTAAGGGTGGAAGCTTTAACTTTATGTTTGTTCGTGAGGCTCAAATTAATGTGAAGGTATGATTTGGTGATGGTATGATTTTAATTAAATGCTTAAATTATATAGGTAAGGTAGGATGTATAAATTTTGTACGCAAGCTTTGTGTTCATCCATATTCAGGGTCTGCGTTTATTTATATTTTTCCTCACTTTATGTCAGCTTTTATGAAACTTTTTCTTTGATTATCGTTATGTTAAATCGTAACGACACAAGGCGTTTTTGTGAGGTATTGTAGTTTTATGACGAATGAGTTTGTCTGATTAAAGAAATTTGATCAAACCTAAACATGAATTATATTGAGCGATTTAGTCTTCAAAATAATCACACGTCTTATGGGAGCAGTAAGCCCTCTCAAGAATTTACTAAGAAGAGTACTAGAATCTCTGAATCAAATCTCTGAATGTACGCAATAATACATCGATCACTCAACCTAATGGATTTGCGACTGTCTGTGATGTCGACATTTAGTTTATATGGGCCTAAAAACGGTGGCCAGAGAAAACGGTCAGAGAAATGCTCATTACTATAAGTGAACAAAAAAATTGTTGGCGAGTGGTTAATGTTGTTGATTTTGATTACGGTAGTCACGAATTCGATTCACAATACCGATAGTTTTTATAATTTATGAATTTTATTCAACAGTATTGATGCCTTTGATATCTGTAGTTAACTTGCTATGTAGCAAAAACGATTTACTGATATATAGCTTTGATTTAACATTATCTTTATATTATTTAAGTATTCTATTATGATAATGAACAATTGAAAAACAAACGGTTCATATAAAGCTTACGCTAACTATACGCTTGTTTGCCTTCTACTCTGGGAGTTGGTATGAATAAAAAAATAAATTGTATGCTCACTTTACGTTACTGATATAAACTCTTATTTGTCCAAATTATTTAAGGATAAAAGAATTTAGCGACTATTATTAAAATGATCCATTAGACTTACTAACATTTAAATAAAACAATGCTATCCAATAGAAATGGTGTACCTAATACAGAATATATTGGGAATATCAATCGTTTTTGTAGGATAAAGTTCCAGTATATATTAATGCATATATATAAAAAAAACATGTCTACCGAACAGACAACGAACTGTGCTTTGTCTAGGAGAGTTCAAACGAGATTAAAATATTCATTCGTCTCGTGGTACAATCAGGCGTAAGAAAGTTTATATGGCTGATTACCTCAGAGGATATGAGCAACAGTTGGGGCAACCTAGCGAATAAATTTGATACAGTGTTGATTCACAGCAATATGAATAATAAATGGTGTGCAAATTAATATGGGATTGTGAGAAAAGTTTCCCAGTGCCTACCTACAGTACAATCTGAGATTAAAACAAGATGTGTTTACAAAATATACACATAAAAACATGCACGTATTTTGAAGGACACCTAAAACTTTGAACGTTAGATCTTTTGCTTTTGCGTAAATTACCAATGATTCATGTTTGCAAACAAAATAATTTTGTATGGCGTATTAATGGAAACATGTATGATTAACCACTTTCCCAAGTAACAAGAGCTTCATAGGAAATAATTTATTAAGAAAAAATATTCAGAATAAATGTACTAGAAATACCTTTTAATTAGCGTAATTAATTAATTGATAATATAAAAATACAATACATTCATCATAGTTGAATTGCAGTAAACACGACTTCAGAATCCATTTACACGTTAAATAGTGAATATTCTGTAGTCTTCGAACAATTATTGCCTGCAACCATTTTAACAAAGGCAAAACTCCCTTTTACTCTGTTGAGCAATTTGAAATTGGTAGGATGCATAACTGTCAACGGCAGACTTTGAATCGCGTTTCATAGTTTGTCTTCATTCTTCACACACCGTTCCAATAATTCAGATTCTATGAAAATGTATTTTTATTAATATCTCGTATCACTGAATGTAACTCTTGTGATATGTTTTATATGCAAAGATTTTTAATTTATTTACAGATAGATAGAGTCAGCATTTAAATTTTTAAGTAGCTGACGATGTTAGTTGCAATTGATTATATGTTAAATGATGTTGTGTTGAAAACTTCACTGACTAAACTGTAAAGAGAAGCATAAAAAGGTTATTAAATTTAAGTAATTGAATTGAATCATCAGTTTTTTCTTGAAAACTGTGATTTGTTTATTTATTTATCAAAAAGAAACATTTAGTATAAGATACACATAAATAAGAATGGCTTTCAAATATATGTTTTGGAAAAAAATATATTTCACATTCAAGAAACTTAAAATATATATGTGCGTATCCGATGTAGTGTGTACAACCTCCTGATGGAGGGGTTTTAATTGATTGTATCTCAGTTGCGCAACCATTTTTTCGAAAGAAGTTATGCTGTAAACTATAGTCAGTTTTTGATGACAGGGTGCGTGAGAGAGCAGTTTTGAGCACTATTGACAAAAGCTGTTTGTTTGGGACTCGAGCCCATGGGGTTTGGAACTGAAGCCAAAAAGTTGACTTCTACACCACGTACTCAACGATTGATAAGTGTTCAATAATATTCATGTCATCAATTGCACCCCTCAACCATATGAAGTACTTCCGAATCCTGAATCACGACAGACTCAACCGAAAACGTTCAAAGTCGATCGAAATCATGAAAGAAACATTAAGAAAGTTTTAAGTCAGATAGAGCTAGTGTTAGGTTAGGTAAGTTTCAGGAAAGAAAAAAAATAGTAATATATTTTTATTACAATGTAAGACAAATCTCGCAAGGGATATCGAGAAAAAATCACTAGAAATAATACGTTGAAGATGTGTTAGCCAATATTGATATTAAATCCAATTTTGCTCCGTTGTACACCGTTCAATGAAAGATTTAAAAATAATGTACTGGCTCGTGATTCTTAGAGACTGACTTAAAGTTAATACTCTTGCTCATTTTTGTGTACAATTTGAGTGTATAATCATTTTAAAATATTTTCGTTAAGGACAATGTTAAATTGATGCTGATAAATCGTTATTTTTATGTTATAAGAACGATTGTAGTAATAATACTGATAAAGAAAGATATTTAATGACAGTATTATATCATAGGAATAAATTCACCTTCCATATATTTTATATGGTCCACATTAAGTGAGTATATGATTTATATTATATGATTCGGTCCATATATTCAATCAGATGAAAACGGTCGGCGATAGCGGTCACTTCGTTTCAAGTCTTGAATAATGGCTCACAAAAGCGATTTGTTCACTTCAAAGTAAAACTTCTCCTCGATATTTCATTGTGATATTTGATTATTATTTATCGAATATCCCCTTCAGCCCAGGAAGGGACCTTAAATAAAGATTTCTGAAACGAGTGGGTTTCGGTTGGATCCGTTTTCTTGTCATATTTGGAATAGGTTCGCCATTCATATTTCGATTTTCGGTTTTTTTTTTTTTATAAAAATATTTTTGAGATATACATATCATTGTCTGTCCACCTTCAAAAAGCTTTCCCGCAGTATATACTCACTTTAAGGTAAACAAAACAGAGTTGCCATAAACTTTCTTAACTGAATCACGTCAAAAAAAAACTGTTTCAAGGGTTTTAATATGATTTCTTATTTGATAGAACGACAATATTAGAAATTAATGTATTGAACGGTTTCATCATTGTGATCAGACAAGTAGCATTAAAGGTTGATGACGGTTTTGCACTGATCTTGTTTTGTTAATGCTTATTTCGCAATGTTACAATTGATCGTGGTTCATTTTATTGTCATTATAAGCAAAAAATGCACGTACAAACAGAAGATTTGATGGGGTGAAATTTAATCTCTCCTCATAAAATATCTCTTATTTAACACCGTTGTCAACGAATTTTGTTTACTCATTACCTGATATTCATAGGCAGTAATATTAAAAACTTAAAGATAAAAATTTAAATGTGTTCTATCAACTAATCGTCCAACCAAGAGAACCTCGGATCGCATTGAGCGCGAATGACTATTGTTTGATTGTTAATCATAAACTTTGGATTCCAAATCATAGAATGGAAATAATATACTGTAGAATTCAACATACAGTTAAAATAGAAATCGCTTATCAAAGACAATACAGTTATTTAAATCATATGCAATTCCATCATCACTAAAAGATCGTCATATATTTAAACATTTAATGAAGCTCAGTACCTAATAGAAAACTACCGCTAAATTTGATTGCGTTAAAGTTAAACGGCAATGTTTGGTGTATTCTACCCCACATTGATTTATTTGTTGGAATAGAAGTATGTATATATGCAAAATTTCATGTTACATCATTATTAAGCTCTACATGGGGTACATACACAACTCTTCATGGTAACGTACTTATAAAATTTCAAAGAAGACATTATTTATTAACATTTGAAGATTTAATTGATAAAATATGAAATTTAATGAGTCAACTGTTACTTCTTGATTGAAAGGCATATTTTAAATGATATCAGTTGATAATGCTCGTGATTAACATAACCGGTTCTAATTGAAAAATATATTTTGCAAATAGGACTAAAAATGTATTAATAATAATAATTAAAAAATTAAAATGTGGTAAAATTTTGTCATTTCACACGCAAAAAATGTCACAAATTCACTTAGATGCAAATTAATTTATCGATTGTAGTTTTGTAAAAAAATGTCTCTGTATAAATTTGACTCGATAACAGCTTCCAATTGATGCGTAAAAATACAATTTATATTGACTCAGTGAAAAAATAGCCATATATATTAGTATTAAAAAAATTATAGATTCTTTCAAAATAATAGATTCAAAAATTTTAGTTCTGATGAGAGGTAAGCTGAAATAGATATCAATTATAAATCGTATAATTTTTGTAAAACTAAACTACATTGCCATTTTTAACGGTGTTATAATGAAGTTTTAGGAAGTATATGCCAATTCAATCAATCTACATACATGATTCACTTCGAGATAATATTATATATCCCGCTTCAATGTCAAATATTTTATATGTAAATTTCTACAGATTCTCTTAAGAAACTAAACGATTTTTTTATTAGAACGGGTAAAATAACCATTTGATAATTTTCTATTTTCAATGACAGATAATTATATAACGACGAGGTTAGGAAAGGACGAGTTGTTCATTATTTATTTTTTTGATACTCTGGCGAAATAAAATCTTTTAATAAAATAAAGTTTTAAAGATATATGTATTATCGAATTATGGACATAAATCCAAAATTCAATAGAAAAAATCTATGTTCATTTTAAAGATTCGAACTCTCGGCAGCGTTACTGAAAAAGTTATATGAGTGGTTTATGTGAATAAAATATTTCTTATTATGAATATTCCGTATTTTTACGTTAATGCACGCGATGAACGAAGTCGGTTCTAATCATAAAATACATTTTGGAAATTGTGCTAAACATGTTTTTTTTTATTATTTAAAATGAAAATTTCGTATAATTGATATTTTAGTTATTAATTGACCAAACAAAACTCAATAAACATTCGGTTATGGTATTGACAGTAACTGAAAATGTCAAATAAATAATTATATAAAATAACAGCCCTCTTAAAATATTTTACAGATAAGGAATTGATGTGAATGACCCTAAACTAACATTTAACTATTTTGTTGATCAAAAGGACATCCTTATTATAAGGGTCTCACTCGAACAAACTACAACTAGTTCCATCTTAAATTGCAGGTTTCATGTACGGGGTCATATTTGATGAAATTGTTTGCAGAGTTATAACTGTGAAGTCGGGGAAGCAGAATGCTTGGATGGGTGCGGATGTTTATATCAGATTTCTAAATTGAGAAATTTACATTAAGTGTGCACTTACAGAATCGCGTATACAAGACTAACTAACTTGCATGCATATGACATAAGACTGCGTCAAAAACTTTAAGTTACAGTAAACAGCGTGTTGTAAAGATAAGTATTTCATTTCTTATTTCTGTCTGAGAATTATACAAAAAAATTTCCCTGTTTGTGATAAATAAATATTTACATAAAATTGAATGACTATCAAACATTACTTTGGGACTAATTTGAAATCTGTGAATCAAAATTTATAAATACGTATTTTTTTGTTAGTCTAGTAACGAGACTATTCGGTCATTTTTAAAATGGTAGCTGTCACTTTTTAACGAAAAGTCTTGATATTATAAATAATAAAATCCCAAATAAAGTATTATTTCTACAATATTTTTATGAGCAGGACCGGTTTCTCTTATCGCGAGCAATACCAAATGATAGAAAACGAGTAACAAATATTCCTATTTATAAAAAAACGAGTTACTAATTAGCATGCATAACAACTTTCATTAAATCATACAATGTACACACATTTGAATGAAGTAAATTAGCTAAGAAATAAAATGTTAATACTCTCTTAGCAGTAATTTGCAAATAAAAAATAAAGACAGTCCATTAAGAGTTAAGAAAAAAATCGTGAAAGACTCATTAGCAAGAATAAGTGGGAAATTTTTATAACCAAAATAAAATATAGAAGATAGTGCAATAATATACGAAATTCAATAGTAATTAAAATAGTGTGAAAAAATGGTTTGTCAATTACTAAATATAAGGATATATTAATATAATGACTATAATAATGGTGACGACGAGATAGTTGTTTGATCATTTAAAAGATTTGAATTTGGTAAAAATTTTCACTGGTTTGTTACAAAAGCATACCAGATGAATATATGGTTGAACAAAACAGCAATAAGTTAATTTATACGTTGTTATTCAATTTGGTCTCGTATAGAAGCCATGTCAAATGTCTGAAATGAAAGTTTGGGAAAGTCTTCATCAAACTTTATTAACAGTTTTGCGACAATTTTTTCTATTTGCCGTAGTGCTTTCTTTGAGGCATTTGTAAGATTTTGACCATAGTGTATAGAGTTTGGTTATTTCATATAGTCAATAATAAACCAGTCAAGTATAGGAATAAAATATAATAAGGAATATAATTTGAGTTACTTTAATCTTTGACTCTAGATGATTAAAAGTAAATTGAATAATTATGTGTAAATCTATCATAAAACAATGCATTGTGTACTTCGTATACCTCTTGTTTTATATTTCAAATGTTCTATATTTCTAAGATCCATACTTGAAATAAACAGTCTAACTTCATATTGTCCATAAATAAACATAATTTAATTTACTGATTTTGATTGATTCAATCACCGCAACCGAATGATAATCAGTAAGAGGTTATATTCAAGAATATACTTTTTCTTGTTTTCATTTTTCATTAACATTACGTATATCTTAAAGCCATGTTTATTTTTCTCACCCAGAAGGTGTAACTATTACCTGGTGGAAAGTCAATTTATTTAAAAAATAAAACACACTATACTAAGTATTCTTTTCAAAGTTTATAATAAGATTATTAGAATTAAGATAATGCTTCAGTTAAAAAATCCAATTCTAATGATTATGTTGTAAATTGTAGGGGTACTATTTTTATTAATTTGACTTTATTTCTGTCTCTCAAATAAAAATATTGATTATTAAAGAAATAAAAGTTAAAGTGAAAACTGTGAAAATATTTCTTCAATATTCTAATAGAATTTTCAAATATACTTTGTTTTTTACGGCTGGGAAAAAGGCGTTCTTATCATTTTATGTTTATAGAAAACTTTCATTGATTGAAAAGTGATATCTGATGCAATATTTGTTAAGGGCGGTTACGAATACACAAAACCGTTTATCAAATAAGATAGACGAAGTTACATACATTAAAAGCTTTTATAATACATATATAGTATATATTGATATTTTAGCTATCTTATAATGGACCTAATTTTTAATGGCTGAATACAAGCCTTTTGATAATTATATCTTACTATCTTATAGACATTAGTTTTCATAATTATTGTCATGAGTCTCAATTTTGGAGTCCAATTATCTTCTAAGCTTCATGAAAAAATTGATTCTCAAATTTCTAAATAAAATTCAACAAAACCACTTCTTTTGACGCTAATATTATATGTATGACGAATAAATCATGATTAATAATTTGAATCTACGTTTGCTGAATTACATCAGTCATGAATTAAAAACAGTTTTTGTAAAGCGACATTATCACAGAGTTAATCAGATTTGGCGAGGTCTTGTTGTACCAAAATGAAAATTCCTGGCTGGCTGAATTCATTACAAGTTGAACTGACTCTTGGGGATCCTTAAAACTTAATTACAAAGATAGACTTATGGAGTGCAAATAAACTCAACGGGAGTGTTCCTTGCGCCAGCCGTCCTCAAGTTTTATGGATCCCTGGCCTTACGAGACGGTGAATTGTTATTATGCATTTGTAAGGTTTTTCTTATTAAGATATAACTGTGTGTAAAACAAAGTTCAGGCCAATTACTCTTAAGTTATGCGCTAGCTAGAATTTGCAAATTACACTTCAGAAAATTTACAAAGTGTATATTTGTGTTTATATTAACATATATTATGATGTAACATGAGTAGATTTCATCTAATCAATTTTTTTAGGTTATATAACTATAATACATTTAAATATGCATAGTGTTTCCATAATAAAATAAAAACCTCTAGCATATGTTCGTATGGAATATATAGTTGTTTCAGTAAGAAATTTATTTTAAAAGGTCCATGTATGTTATGTTCTCACTGTAAGAAATGTTATTATTATGTAGCATATGTGATTTTTTTCTACATGATTTTTTTACCAACGTGGTCAAACCTTTTTTTCGTGAAGAGAGTAAAAGTGGAAGTATACGTAGATAAAATAAAGAATGAATATTGGTTATTTAGTCACAAACCCTATGCATCGTATTGAAAGATATGTCAGGGAGAATATTCAAACCAATTATCCATGTCGTCCGAACTTCGAAGTGTCCATATTGAGATTCGAGCCCGTGGTCATAGTAACTGAAGCCAGCGACGTCAAATACTCTGTTATATATATGATACTATTTTTAATAAACACTGAACCTTTTCATTTATTGAAAGTTCATAAATTCTATTTGATTTGAAATTTTCAGAATATTTTTATTCATTTCAGTAAACAATATCTTAAGTAAGACAGTACTGAGAGAGAGGAAAAACTGTGTAGACTACAAAACATTAGACATAAAGTTAGTAAGCGGAGAACCTGTATACTTCTTACTTTTATTTCGGAACATAAATTAAGGCATCTATTAATAAAAATATAAATATAAGTTAAGATTTTGACGTTTACAATTTGTTGACTAAAGAATATGTTATTTAACCATCACTTAAAAAAAATAAAAAGATAATTTGCTATCACATATTCTAAGTTTATATTTTAAGTTGTAGTAATATCATGTTAATTCAGTTATGCTTGTGAGATTGCAGAATTTATCTCCAAAAAAGAATTGTATTTTTTTTACCAATTTCATATATAAATATTTTTTTCTCAAATTAAGATGTGAATACATGAAAAGTTAATACACTAAACAATATTTAGACATTTCTTTGTCAAATAAACTCAAACAATTTTGAAAAAAATATAGTTGAAAGTTGAGAAAGCGTTATATTAGCGCAATGGTAGAGTTTAAATAAAAAGCTGTCAGTTGAGGCTAAATTAAACTGCTTTCCCAAGGTGCCCATATCGTTATATTAATGCCTGAGACGCGGCACTGCAAAAAATGCATCGGGGAATTCCACGTCCTCGATGTTGCTCTCGAAAGTGTTCAGTCTACTTAAAACCTTACTAAAAACAGTTAAAAAGTCACTGTTAAAACATATATTACCGTGAAAATGACCGAAAATCCTTTTTTGTTGTTGTTTGTATGGTTTGTATCATGGCGAAACAACATCACATCTTTAAAAGTTATGCTAATAAATTAGCAAATATATTTTTTATTAGTACTAGAATTTTTTAAATTATCTTAAATTAAAAGAATTTTATTATAAATAAAATACTTTTAGTGGATATGTAAGGCTCTTGGATGAATAAGCATTTTCTTAATATTACCCAATTATAAAAGCAAAGTATTTGGTTATTTTATGAATGATTGCTGTTAGCTATTTTATCAAAGTTGTGTCCTTACATTATTGATTATAGGTCAGCTAAACGTACTGTAAAATATGAAATATATCGTCTCAAAATAGACAGATAAAGAAATTTAACTGATTGCATTTGTGACATACCACAGTAAAATATTTAGAAGAATTTATAATGGTTTCTTAATGAACATTCGCATGTGTGTGATGGAATGGGTGAATTAATAATCAATCAATGAATATCTAATAATCGCTAGCCATAACAGCACACAGTTCAGAATTGCATTTGGAATTTCATCTGCATATGCTAATAGATATGACATATATTTATGTATTAGTGACTACACATCTACACGAATGTGCACACATCTTAGTTTTGCTTGATACTGTGATATGTAACCATATTTTAAACAACATTATTGGATTATGGTCTATTTAACAGTGAAAAAAAAAATTCGTTACTATTATATAACATATTGATTGAATTGTCATTCACTTGGTAGAACTCCATTATAACACGGTGAAAAAAATAGCAATGTATTTTAGTTATTTTTTCACCGTGTTATATTACTTTACTATCACTATCGACGTTTTACGTTATCTAATTTATAAATAATATTCAATATTTAAATTCGTGAAATTTTATAAGATTACCCATGTTTTGTCACTAACGACCCGGGTTTCGCCTTTTGGCATTTAAGGGTTTTATATCACACGGATACAACAGAACTGACATACAATATACAATTGGTATCACTTTTAAGGTGTTAACTGTCACTTCCTGATGGAAAGGCATGATATTTTAAATAATAAAAACAATTGGTATCGGTTATATGCAAGAGGCATTAATTAAAAAGGAAAAAAAAACACAGAACCTAAGGCTGGGATCTTAATATAAAACTGAAATGGTTTTCAATTATATTGATTTAATAATAATTTTAATTTATTACTAAATATTGGTAATGAGTCTTAGATGAAAGGATTAATCAACAAATAATAATCAACAATCAATAAAATTCGATTGGATAATTTTAGAACACGGTGAAAAAAATAGCAATGTATGTTCTACAAAACTATTTTTAAAAATATAGTTGATAGCTATTTCGGCTCACGCCATCGTCAGAACTATGCTTAAACCAACATTTGATTATCTATGTATATATATAGCTGTGTAGAAAAGGTACACAATACGTCTTCTCTCCTGTTTTAACTTATTGTCATGGCCGCCTTTTTTAGTTTCATTTACAATTTTTTAAAAATTTAGTTTTATTGCGAGAAAGAAACAAGCTAGGCCGTTAAAACAGGAGAGAAAATGTACTGTATACCTTTTCTACACAGCTATATATAGATGAGTAAATGTGAGCCGAAATAGCTATCAATTATGTTTTTAAAAATATTTTTGTAGAACATACATTGCTATTTTTTTCACCGTGTTATAATGGAGTTCTACCAAGTGAATGCCAATTCAATCAATATAAAAATAATTTTAGACTTGAGATAGATAATAATTTCATATTGGTGGGTAGCGGTTGGAATGAAACAGTATTATATCACCTGATGGTTTACATAGAAGCATTAGGAAACAATATATATATATATTTGATCAATCGTTTTTTGTGAAGACGAAGCCGTTTAAGCTTTCCTTACCATATACACACAGATGTGACTATAACATTGGCGTATACGAGTGAAACACTGGATAACAATAAACTTTCACCAAAAGCATTTTTTTGAATGCGTAAAAAAATACATAACTTTGAATTCACACTAAAAGAGGTTTGAGTGTATTGTATAACATTACAGGTAAGTATTTGATTTTAATTTAATCGTCGTCAACACTGAATCTCAAATTCAGTGATCCCAGAAATAGTTATGAAGCATTAATAGTTAACCTAGGTAATTGACCAAAAATTTTGGTCCCCAGATGTGTCTTTGGTCAACGTTAGGCTGACGTTATGAGGTGGGCAGAAAACGGAAATGCATGTCTGGAATTACAAGAAGTGACAGCAAACGTAACGAATGGATGCGGAAGTAGACAAATGCGAGTGATATTATCGTTTGGATTAAGGCATTAGACGGACCGTGTCCAGAAAGAGGGCGCGCAGAGAGAAGAAAAGAGGAAAAAAAAACATTTATATCAGACTACCGTCAGACACAGGGGTGTCATCTGCATTGTTTCATTTACGTAGAATTGAAATTATTTCATTATGTGACCTTATCACATTATTAAATAAAAGTGCAGTGAAGGACTGAGTGCAAAATCTATCTTTAAAGATATATACGTTTTTGAAACAGATTCGTTCCTAACAAAAACTTCATTTAGCATAGGTTTGGTTTTTGTTTTTGCTTCTTTAATAAGTAAAAAATGCAGAATTATCTTGAATATCAATTCAAGATAAACATGATTAAAAGCTGGCATCAATAAGTATACAAAGATACACGTGTATGTTTTACATGTTGAAAGATCAACCGCAATTTTGACCACTACTTATGTGAATTTTTGTGATTTTGTAGAATAAACCAACTTTGGTTTAAATACTGGAGCATAGATAAAAGAGTTTTTTTTATAAGGAATTATATTTAATCAAAAAAAGGATTAAAATGCAGTTGCTAAATTAACAACTTCTGTAGAGGTGTGCTCCATTAGAATAAATTTCATTCTCAATTCAGGTTCGATCCATATGTTTAGAATAAAAATTGGTTGAAAATCAATTGCTCAATCTCTTCCTTTCGGAGATAGTAAAGAAGGAACGCTTAGGTTAGAGTAAGATCTGTGGTATTATGTATTCTGTAAGTATTCTGGTTACGCTCCGATTTGAGGACCATTTCATAAAGAAGGATTAAAATCAAGTATGTAAGTGAAATTAATTTTTAATTATCAAAAAATATTTAATTTTGTTGACACACGCTTAACACGCCACGACTTCAATTACATATGAATATTGACGCAATATTTATGCACGATATACAGCCACCATCTTTAATGCAATATTGATTAGAGTATAATGAATTCAGCGCCTCATCATCTTTGTTGTAAGACTAAACGGTAAGCGATATTAAAAACGTAAAAAGTTGCTTGGAGAAAAAGATGATTATGTTATTTTTGTAGCTTAGTTGAAATTGCCTACAAAAAGTTGGGGCCCTAACTGAAATGAAACATCACAGGAGCGGCTAACGAGAAATAGAATAAGTGAATAGCACCGTGAGGATTTTATAAGGAGAGTGTTTATAGACTTGAGTGAAAAATAAAACGTGGTCGTGCAAAGACTTGCTAAAACTGTATTAGGCTTTCGGATGATTATAGTTTCTTCTTTAGTTTTCGAATGATAATTTACAAAAAGATACTATTCACAATGATCAAGAATAAAAAAAGAAGGTTGATTTGGAATCACATAAAGTTTAAAGTCTGGAACGAAATTTGGTGTACAATATTTTTTTTATCAAGCAGTGAATACACGTTACTAATGCATTGGTAGCGGTTGTATCAAAACTATATGAAAAGTACTTTTGGCTGCAAAGTATGTGACCTTTTCTGTGGAGAATAAAATTGTTTATATTAAAAGAAAAGTAAAATTCAAGGAAGTTTACTATTCTTCATCTCGAGGAATGTCGTTATAAAGTTTCGAAAGAGTGGTCTGTTCGGTTTATCGTAGTCAACTTGACAAAATTCGACAAGTGTACTAGAAAATTGTAAAATGGACTTTTACGATAGAAAAAAATCATTATAAATTAACATTGTTGGTCCATGTCCGCTATAGAGAGTTTATATTTTCTTTTCTAATATAGTATGGAATGGATAATTACTATTAAGCTTATTGTTTTTGTTTTTGAAAATCAGTCATTGATCAACTATTCATACATCGTAGATTTTGTGAAATCATAAAAACTGTTTTTGTTTTGAAGATAAAACTTATCGGTTTCGTAAATCAAAATATGAGACTTCATTACTCAAAGTGATTATGTATCCTATTAATGCGACATGATACAACATATGAATAAATTGACTGATATTAAACAGAATGTGATTTACGGAATAGTTTTTGAGTAAAAAGGCAAAAAACTATTATTGCTACTTCCATTATAGAAATAAGGAATAAAGCCGCGTGCACAGTTATTAGATATTGCGATTGTCTTTTTGGTACAAAATGTTGCATGCGGAAACGTTCATTACAATAATAAAACAGTACAAAACGCCGCACTCTGAAATACAGCTAGCAATAAGTATAAGTAGAATCAGAAGAGTTGAGTTATACTAATAATTGCGTAATAAAAATGTAAATTTCAAATTATCAAAATTGACATTGTTTGTAATTAAAATGGATAATAAGGTGTAAGAAAAAACCTTCTAAATAAAGATGTGATGAACGGCAATAAACTAAAGTTGTAGTAGTCATTAAGCATATTTATAAGGATTCAATAATCAGCACTGTAGATTTTTTATAATAATATAAGCGGTTCAGATTTTTGATTTGTCATAACAAAAGATAAATTTTTAAATAAATTTATACAATTGTATCATTATTTCAGAAATTTCCCCAGACGCACACTAAGTTTTTCCTAGCTCCATTTTCATTCATATCTTTCAATCCAAAAAGTCAAACGTCTCAATCAATTAACTCAAACACCTTTTTGTTTACCCGCTTTAAATTATTCAAGTTTAAACAAGAAGAAATGACTTAACACCGTAAAAAGACGGCGGAAAATTGTCACCACGGCACTCATTTTGTTTTATTAATGGAAAATTGTCGTTCACCTCCAAGAAAATACCAAAGGACATTCTGTCAACGATGCATTTGGCCGTTGTTGCACCGCCGTCTGGTGCAGATTTATTAAAGTCGTCACTTGAAATGAATGGCAGCAATAATGCAACGCTAGCCCACCAGCAAACTACCCGTTGCCCCCCTCCACTATCCAGCACTCGCCACTCAAACACAACCTTTATTTACGTCTAACAATATGTGCGGTTGCCATTTTTATTCTCAAACAACTGTCATATGAGTTATACCACTTGTGTTGGTTGACAATGCCATGTTTTATGCATTCACTTGCAAATCACGACTATTCGCTAATTCGTTGTTAGTGTTGTTCAACGTTTACAGCCTTTATTATTGATTCGATTCTTCCAACTCAAAATTAATACCACTGAATATTTATCCAATGTTTTTTTAGAATTTTTTTCTTTCACTGACATTTAATAGCAAAATTACACTCAATTATAATTATTGTGCACCGATGATTAGTTTTTGGGTGTTCTCATTTATATTCAGGTTTGACCGCTTAATTGAAGATATTTCTTTATGATTTTGTAAATTTGTGTTTATTTTCAAGTCAATTCTGGTAATTAAGGTAAGCCTATAAAAACTCCTAGAGTCCAAAATTTGTATACCTAATTATTTTGTTTATTCATGAACCAATATTTTATTAATTTTAATATATATATTAATAATTTAATTAATATTAAAAAATGTGTGTTTTTATTATAAATAAAATATATCTTTAAATAATAAATTACTTGCATTATTTTGAATTTTTATTGTAGTTTATCAGTCCAAAGTTTTACTTCAGCTATTACTCAAGTAACACCCCTTAGCAATTTAATTTATTGGTGGTATTTTTAAAATCAACCCCGTGGTTGAGGTAACTAAATCTTTCCAAAATAAACCTTCATCGTATTTGTATTATGGTTGACAATATTTTGTATAAAATATATATATTTTAGTTCATTTGCATTCAAAAATGTGATTAGTCGCCACGTGTTTTCATGTAGGTTAATGGCATCAATCGCGTCCGATTGTTTTTAAATATACTCAATGAATTTGAATATGTATATAATTGCAGAACATTTGGAGCTTAATTTTTCACTATGGCTTTTTCCACATACGCCACCGCTCATCTTTATATTACTTGTTTAGTCTATGTCTTTTAGTATGCTACTATTCAATCATTGATAGAAAGGCAAGATGAAAAAAACTGTTCCTGATCGTTAATGGTCGAAGTATTACATATTATATATATATTTCTGACTGTAGAAAATGCAATGAAATATTCAGATTTACTCCAGTTGATGAACCCTCTACTATTCTACTTGTCTTAAAAGAATTCTTAGTGGTAAAATCGAACAATTCTCAATTAACTCCGATACGCCTTTTAATTTAATGTTTTCTAAGGTGTATCCAGACTTGTTTGTTTGTGAAATGTATCATTTTTATAGTAATTTTTTGCCATGTCAATTCAGATTTTGTAAATATCTGTGTCTTGCAATCATTATGCTAATGAAATAACATACTAGGTCAAATGATCCATCATCTTTTTCCAATAAAAACCATCCTTATAATTCTAAAGGTTTTCTACTGTCTTAAAATAAAAAAAAATATAAATAGAATTCTACATAAATTATTAATGTACGTTTTGATTGAGTGAAAAAAAAAATCAGTAAGAATATTTTCTACGTAAAAATAAATTGTAGAACCCTGCACATGCACGTATTAAATGAGAGTCTACCACAAAGTTTGTTCTCATGTTTTACCAATTCGTCTTGATGCAATAATACGTTGAGCACTTAAGCGATAAAATTAGTGTGTTTTATTTATAAAAAAAGTATTATTCAATCGGTTGACCACATTGCAGTTCCCAGGCTTCGAGCGCCGCCCTCGGTCGTTTGAGAAATTATAAAAACTGCTAAAATAGTTCGGACGAAATAGCTATCAACTATATTTGTTAAAAATAATTTTGTAGAACAAAAATACATTGCTATTTTTTCACCGTGTTATAAAAACTGCAATAGGTACATTCGCTTACAGCTCGGTAAAATATTGCTCGAAGGAAAATACTTTACTTGTTGTCGTATATTATTAAGGTTGTCATTGCAAAGAAATTTCTGGGAATGTTCCTATTTGCAAAATGTTTTCGAATATTTAAGTATTTTAAAATATTTTTACTATATCAGCGATAACAAAATGCTTCAGGCTTATGGCACTGATTAATACAGTAATTTTTTGAAATTGTTTTTAACATATTAATTTAATTAACATGGAACCAACATTGATGATTTTAATGAACTATATCTATTTTGACAGGGTTGTGGGTGAATAAAAAAAATCTTTGTAAAATATAAATTATGTAATTTAAACAAACCTTACTTATTTACATGCACTGTCATTTTTTTTATATCGTTTCAATAGATGATATCAAACTCTTGATTGTTTTTTCTAAATGTTAGCGGTATTTTTACAAGTCGACTATTTTCTCTTAATATTTTATTCAATGATTTTATTCGCGAAGATATACAATTGGGTGCTTGAATTCCAGATTGTGCTACCATATTCATTATGAGCATTTTTCAAACCTTATATTATTTGAATTATCTAAACGATATTTATTTAATTGGAAAATATGTATGATTGCTTATATACACAGTAACTTGATTGTTTCGGACGTATATAGTGATCAAATAATAATTGATAGAATTACTTAAAGAAACCTAAAATATCAGGGCACTGAAGGTTGATATTTTTTTTTATTTAAAGTGAAGCTAATGAAAAAGATGAAGGTAAGCGTTCACAAGATAAAAACGTTAAGCTGGTAGCCAATAGCATGAAATATGTAAGAAAATTATTTAGTATTTATATATTCAGATATTTTTAAAAATCAATTACTAAAATAAAGTTAAAGTTTGAAAAATTGTCTTCATCCCATTACGAGAATTCTATTTAAGATGTGTAGCAACCGCCATCGCATCGGCACGAAGACGTGACGAGCTTTCCTTCCGCCACGAGCTTTTCACTCGGCGGTCAGCGCGCAAGGCTCATTTCTCGCCGCGCTTCCTTCACGACAGCCCGCGACGTTAAAGGATTACCTTTTCGAGTGAATTTAATTTAAACTTTTGCTGTATATAAGCTGTGGTGTCTTTTATCAAGGGAAAAGAAAGATACATGGAGATATGAAGGAACGAGTATTGAATTTCAAATCAACAGAATATCGGGTCCAAGAATTGATTTTTGTTGTTGCTGTCGAAGAATTTTCATTTTAACCGATGGATATATTATTTTCTTCCAAATTTGTTTTCCGTCAAACACTTAAAGTCTATTTGAAAAAAAAATAATTTTAGGCTACTCTTTTAAGCTATCAATATGGACACTTTCTTACTAGGCCTCACGTTTGGAAAATCCATTATCAATAATTTTATTTTATGTGTCGGAAATTTGGTAGAAAATATGTATTGTTATAATTTTTTGAATTGGTTGTATCTGAATAAAATTGTAATATACACCTAGCTTTACATGAAATAAAGATTGTATTATAAACAAAAATGACAAAGTGAAGAAAAATCAATTTGAGAAATATTTTGTGTAAATAATTCTGTCGATAAAGTTTGAATAAAAATAGTATATTTGTATAATACTATGTTTTAATATACAATTTTTAGCCAAATGTAGTTCATTCTCCATTTTCAAATGGAACTTACTGCATCTTTCGTTGATATATTCTTTTAAGCTAGCTAGGTTGGTATAAACACGTACATTGTTCCTCCAAATCGATTCTAATATTTTTATCTGTAGATTGACACATCAAGGTGGTTTTATTTTTTGTTAATTGAGAAATGCAACGTTTTTGTATAGAGAAAGTGTTTATGTATATACATAAATGTTGTTAAATCACATATTGTAAATTATTCGAAAAAATTGTCACTTGAATTTATAATAGTACAAAAACAATAATTTTCTTATTGGTGTCATTTCCAGCGAACTGGATATGCAAATCTCAATCAACGAACAATTAAAAAAATCTTAAGTGGAGTTTCAAGGATATATGATTTTTTAAAGTGTTTTTCATTTTCGCATTTATAAGCAAAAATATTCAGGAAAAATAATAACATTTCGATAAAGGCTGTGTTTTTCGGTCTATTATGGTATTCCACGTAATTGAAATAACAGGCAGAGCCTGTTTTGAATGCAAAAGTAATGTACAATAATAACCGACCAAAACAGCCATTGCATTCAGTTTTGTTTGAACGAGATAAGTATCAGTTTTGGGTTGTCTCCTTTGCTCTAATTATATTCATGGCCAGCCAGTCGCTAATGTCTCTTCACCCGCAGGCGACGGCCACCCCCAAAACGCGCTCCGTTTCAGTACTTCTTATTTAAGAGGCATCTTTAAATGGTAGAAGGCCTACGTGTACAAGGAAATAAAATATTTTTCTCTTCGGCGTTTCATATTTCAAAACGTATTCAAGACAAGGTCGTAACGGTCTCATTTTGCAGAATTGACTCTTTGATGTTTACAACTAATTATTCGTTTTGGAAAACGAATGACTTGAAAATCCCTTTCGGAGTTTTTGTAGCATAAATGCTGAAGCTTGTCGGAGAACAAAGTTATTTAAACAGAACAGTTTGCTAATTTTTAATACAAAATTAGTAAAAAATAGAAATATGCACAACCTTCTTAGCCAACAACGTTTGGCTTTCTTAATCACCACGTAAGAAAGGTTACTATAATTAATTATATGGAATTTTATTTGACGGCACATATATTTGGGATTTTTAACATTTCGTCCAATTCATCGAATCCTAAAAACGGAGCGTAGCAAGAGTTACTATCTAGCCACTTGCCTTGCCCTAGCTTCATTTTGATAAAACCAATCTCTTCTACAAGGAAGGATGATTAACTTTAACATTTTTTTTTTAAATAACGTGAAATTATTTGACTAGCTATAGGAAAAGTGTTACATAAGAGTAAATTGTAAATATTTAGTCGATTTTCCTGTCTAGAAACAACCCAAAGGATACATTTGAATTTTGATTAGATTATTTCTAAATCATTTTTCTAACACTCCACACGACAAGACAAAATCGGATAGTGGGAAAGCAACTGATTCATAATTTTACTTCAATGAAAGTAAATAAGTGACCCGCCTTCCTAAAAAAGATTAGGTCGTAGAAATAATTATATATTTTTAATTGACATCCAAGAAATCATCGTTCAAAAAATAGTGAAAGCTTTCACAGTGGTATCTTTATTTATAATATTTGCCAACATTTTAGATAATAATGAAGAGACTTGACATTTAAAAGTGTAACTGAAAGAAATTTTATAGAAACATAACCGACATGGGTAAGGTAAATTTTTCGTTGTGTATCTGTGTAACTAATAAAAATAACAAAACATGGTCCATATTAACAAGTACTTAATTTTTTGGCGAACATTCCAATAAAGCAAGTCAACTACTTTATTATTATTATTTTAAAATTACCTCTAGTGAAAATTTAAGCTATTACGCAAACAGATTAGATGGGATTTACTTTTGCAGCGCGCCTCGTGTGTACGTTAGCTAGAAACTCGTCCAAGTTTTAATGGAAAGTACTCAAATGTAATGCAACCGCGAATCGGGTAAAGATCGAGGGGCGGGGAATGGAAACGCAGGTTTTCTTGAATGCATAATGCTGGCAACCAGGACGAGGGATACTGTCGGTATGGAAATTCTGAGAAATTTATTCCTTCTTTGGATGATCACGCGGCGTTTTGTCAGTCGACATCTTGTCTGACATCAAATTTAGATCTCAATGCGTATAGTTGCGCCATCTTATAGATATTAACAGATGGTATATCCTGTATAAGATGAAAACTTCTTCGAGATTGCTCGATTTGTCAGAAATTATCATGAAATATTACCTCAATATGAATTTATAAAATATTTAATTTTCTTCCCGCGCTCCGACTATAATACAATATGTAGCAAATGGTTTGATGACGAATTTCATCAAATAAGAGTAAGCTACTGGATGATTGTATATGTCACAGCACAAGAAATATATTTTTATCATTTATAATTACAAGTAATCATTTAGAATATATTTGCACTTTTTAAAATAAATCCTAACAGATACTTTCTAGTGATATTACATTTGTTTCAGATCTTCTATTGTAGCCACATAAAGCATTATGATACTAGTGTTGATAAAATTTCACTAGCAAAAATAGATTTTCATAAGAAATCTTGTTTCCCTTAGCGGTAAAATATACACATTTTGTTAAATACATTTGAGCTTCTAACAATTTAATATTAAATTAGATTTTTAAAGGATTAGATATCGAACAGTCAGTTCAAACAAGGCGAAATGTTCAAATTATTAAAAATATTAACCGTCACTTCTTGATGGAAATATATCTAGGTGAATAGTTTATTTTACTACAATATGTATTTTTTTAAATTACAATTTTTTGATATTTATTCACGTTTTCTCAATCATAATTCAAAAATCACAAAACTCATCATGCAAAAATGTTTTTTAATGGCAATGTTTATGAAAATTTTATATAACATCATAGGAAATCGAAGTAATAACGTAATATGTCATAATAGTGTAATCAGATACTTTCCCTAGCGATTTTCTTCAATTTATTTTAAGTCTCCATGGAGAAATTTTAAGTTCAAAATAAAAAGAAAAAAATACAATAGATAAAAAAATATTCCAAATTTGGACTGGATCTCTATTTCGTTAATTATTTCTCATGTCACTTATTTTTATACAATAGAAAAAAACAAAATATGTAAGAAGATTGTGATGTTGAAAGAACTATTCCCGGTGGACTTTGGAAGATGTTATAAATAAGTATTTTTTTCTCTTCTGTTTTTGACTAATAACTATAATGTATTCAACTAAATATGCAGTCGGAACGATACTTTTACAGTTATTTTTCATTATTATGTAGTAGTAAATTTATAAAGCAAGATAAAAAAACGTCAAAAATAAACATGAATACGAAGCTTTTGTTTACCGTTAGGCGATGAATATTTATTTTGAAATTGTAAAACAAATGAGCATTGACAAAAAGAAACAAAAGCAATAAATATTCGTGCATTATCGAATAAACGAATGGAATTAACATTTTAAAATAATGATCCAATTATTTAAATTGTATTGCTGTTCAGCGTTTTATGATTTCATGATAATTATCATCATAATAATCCTATTATACATGCCTCTATAAAAATAACAATATACTAATGAATTTTCATGCAAATATTTTTTCATAATTCGATTTATTATTTTCATGACAACTTCTTAAAAATTACTCTATTTTAAAGCATCATTAGATTGTCCTTATACATCAAATAAGCTATAAAACTTGAACATTTTTTCTCCCGATCAAATTGAAATATTTTTGCAGGTTATTGAAAATATTTGAGAATATTCTTCTAGTCAGACACGAGCAGGCTTATAATGCATCAATACAAAAAAAGATTATTGATGCCTAATTTTTTATATACGGCAAATAAAGATTTTTTTTCATAAAGTGTAGTTATAGCTGAGAGCTAAGATAATGTGTTATACCATATTTTAATATGAATATTTTGAATTTTCGATAATCGTGTCTTAAGTAATCATATTCAACCAATATAATTTAATCAATCCTGACGCATAATAATTAGGATAACACTAAAGTTAAATTTATGGCTTGGAAGTTTGTTTTCAATATTAAAAATATATATATTTGAAAGATTCTTTAATGTTCCACATATTATAACAAAGCCTTGTCTAATAGTAAAAAAAATGTGTTTTTCAATTATTTGTAACGAAATAAAATTTCATTTTGTGTTACCTGGACCTTGTAATCTAAAAAAAGCACATGTTTCGTTAAAATACCAATAAGTAAACAAAAGCAAACGTGTTTCCCTCAAATTTGCGATAGTGTTGTATTTTGATAGTGGGGGCTATTTGCATATACATTCGGCAGTGCGTAACATTTTTAAATAAAACATTCGTATTCCATAGATAAAATTTCTATAACAATTTAAAATGGAGTATTTGAGATATACGGTATATTACAAAAAAATCGGTGGTCGGAGCAGGGGAAATATTTTATTGACGACCTTAATTGATATTTTTAATAATTGGGGATGGCTGAAATTGAAATATTAAGAATATTATTGATAGAGAGATGGCAAAAAGTAACAGTTGAATACTATTTTTCTACTGAAATATGCTGATTAAGAGTGACTATGGTGACTTCGTATTTTCCTTCATTTTGTAAATTAGCATGACAATTTCGAACGATCATTCGAAATATTAAAAATACTCTTCGTTTACTACATTGTCATTTAAAATTTCACTAATGATTCGATTTGAGCATTTCAATACCTCTGGCAATCTAGTACAATAAAATAATGATAAATAAAATGTTTGTTTATAAGAAAAATAAAAAAGTCATACATGAATTAAGATCATAATTTATTAAAAGAATAATTTAATAAGTATGATATTCAGCTATATTAAGGAAATTTTCGTAAAACAAATTAGAATTATAGAAATAGAGGCGGTAATAAAATAACATATGTATTATCTTATTTATGATATCGATTGAATGTGTTTGATGGAATTTCAATATCAAATTTGACTGATGATGCCGAAAGACGAAACCCGGTTTGTTAGTGAAAAAACATGTGGAATCGTACAAAGTTGTAATAATTCAAATTTGATATTTGATTGAACTACACGGTACAAAACTTACAAATTATCACTTCATTGCTTTTGCACCGTAACATATTTAAACATGAAAATATAAAAATTCAACAAATACAGAGTAAAACAATTAATAAGGATTGCAAAAAAAGTCAACCAAGTAAGCTCATGAAATGTCTACTTTAACTGAAAAAATAGCATTCGTTTGAACTCACTTACGTCCACATGAAATACGTCAACATCCGAAGCAATACTGTTGAATATTTTTGAACTGTTGAATTGTTGAAATTCGATATGTATTATCTATTATGTAACATAATTGTTTGGCCGTATTCCGTAATTTGAAGAATTATATAATCAAAACAGGATATAGGAAATTCTCTATAATTTTTTTTTTATAAAGATTTGATTGTTTAAGAAAACATTAACTAAATGAACATGGTGAGAGAAACATAACCTGTATTCAATATTGAACTACTTAGGACTTGAAACTGGTATCTATGTAAATATTTGCTAACGCAAAAAATGACGACTTAAATAGTAAATTCAAATAATGATAACCTTGCCAATGCCTTCATTGATATCAATAAATGATAACTAAAATAGGAATATTTATTGTAATAAACCGTAAACCAAAAGTTCTAGAAACCTGCCACTGAGTTTCATGTTACGATTCTCCGTACTACACTGTAGGATGCCATCGTGTGGTCTTTGTTTTCTTAATTAGTGAATCGTGATCACAGGCCTTAAAATAAACACTCCCGTAATTATGAAACAACAAAGAATTAAATGAAACATTAGGAACAAATTTATATATCATTACAAAATGACACTTATTGTTTGAATGAAAATGTTGTCACGAAAAGTTGATTTAGTATATTATTTAATTTATTTGACCTAGACCTTTACAAGAAAACACCAAAATATTTTAATATGTAACGAAAGGTAAAATAAATATTATTATTAGATAATTTATTTACAAGGTTTTAGTATTTATTTAAAAATGCTTAATAGATATGTGGTTTAGAATAAAATATACTCGGCTAGTAACTACTGTCTCATGACTCTTTGCTCTTTATTTATTATCTGTAACGGTCCCCACAAACATAATCTCTGTCAGCATAATTTTCGAAGTACCATGGTCTTGAATTAGTTGTCGCTACAAATTTGTTTTTTTTCAGAGACTCGAATTTAGAAGCAGACACTACTGTAAAAAGAAGCATAAATTCTCACCAATTCAATAATGTATTTGTAAAAACATGTGATACAATTTATAATATCGACTTAAGGTGCTTAATGGAATATCACTATCAAATTTGAATTGTTAAAACTTTGTACGGTTAAACATGTTTTTTCATTAACGACCCAGGTGCTACTTGAAATAAGTAGAGATTTATAAATAAATAAATAAATCCCAATTACATTTTAATGATAACCGATTATCATTTCATGTAAAATTCTTTCATGAATGACTTATTTAAAGTATTTATCACATATGAAGCTTATTATAGGCAATTGTGTGTTATTATTATTAGATCAATATTTTTGAAATTTATTTTATTTGTCATTTAGTTCTTGCCTTGGGGCCTGTGTTTTTACTTTAATTAACTTTTTTGGTATGTAAACGTATCTAACTGTTTATTGTGTGCCAGCTCTGTTGCATCCGTGTGGTGGAATGCCCAAAGATGCCGAGAGACGAAACCCGGGTCGTTAGTGACAAAACATGTGGAATCGTAAAAAAATTTAACAATGCAAAATTTATGTTTGATATAAACTATGAATTTCAATACGGTAACCTAAAATACACTGAAGTATACAAAAATACCTGAAATGTATAAAAAGTCTTCTTATTTATTTTTGAAAAATATTAAGCATTGTACCGAATAAAACAAAACATTCAAATACCAGTAAATTGTATTTTTATTCATCATAATCGCGTCAGCAGCTATATTATCTGTAAATTTGTGAAATGTTTGAAAAGTGTAAATCAGAATTATAATGATAAAATGTATTTATTGAGACGTAAAAATATTCAAATCACAGTATTTTAGAACGAAAAGAAGGGTTTCTTCACGAAATATGAAGTCAAGGAATAATTTATTTTATTTTACCCCTCGAATAAACACTCATAAAGTGTTCCAGTAGACTGCGCTTGGCCGTTACACATTTGCATTGCCGTCTATTCTACTGTCTTGTGTACCCGCATCAAAATTCACTTTATGAATATTTAAAAGTTATAAATGTCTATAAACAGGCGACTCGAACGAAAAAAATCATATTCTAATCGGTTTTTAAGGATATTAATTATAAATTAATATGTAAAGAAATCGGTATAATACCTTTTTTAACACGAGTTATACAAATTATTATATGAATAAAAAACACATTTGTACATTATAAAAATAATGTCTGTGCCAGAAGCTATCAGTATTTTTTATTACTCAAATGTAACAATCTTTGTTCATAAACTAACAAAAAATAATAATTTAAAAATATCATCGATAGTTATTGAAAGAAAAGATAAAATGCTCGTTGTGAGATATTAAAATCGTACAGACTCGTATTTCGACTGACATTTTTAAGGTAAAATTTTTGTGTATTTTTAAATGTTATTATGGATGACTCGGGTTTTACCATTCAGCATCTTTAGCCAGTACACAAATAGAATTGAACTGAACCGAAACCAGGTCGTTAGCGTTAAACATAATAAAAAAATGCGAACAATTAATTTTTTATATTAAAGTCCACTAAGCACCCTGAATCGATGTACTAGAAAATTGTATTTTGAGTAATAATTTATGATATTGACTGAAGGTGCTTGATGGAAATTCAATATCAAACTTGAACTGTTACGACTTTGTACGATTCCACATGTTATGTCACTAACGACCCGGGGTTCGTATTTCGGCATCTCAGGCCTTCTATCGGAATTCATGTGGAATCGTACAAAATTGTAACAATTGAAATTTGTATTCTGAGTATTTTAAATAGGTAACTCCCAAAATACTCCACTAACGAAAAATATCATTTACACTAATAATTGCAAACTTAATGTTCATGTAGATTGTCTTACATACAGAGAAAAAACTTGTCAATTTCAACATATAATTATTGTTAGAAGCTTAGAGAATTTGTTAGCTTGTGTGATAAGATTTTGAAATATTTATCATATTTGAAAATAAAAAATACTTGTTTGATTGTTGGCTTGAAAAAAGGGGAAAAAAATAAATTTGAGTGAAATCGGTGTACACAGCAAAACGGTGAAAGATATGAAAAATATTGTTACATTATTCTTGCACGGGCCTTACAAAATGTAATTAAACGGACATGTCTTATTTGTTTCTTTTGTGCTATTTCAATGGGGGCTGGATGATTCCGGACGATGCTCCATTGTGCGATTAGCGTGCAGTTTGGCGGCACGTCATGCTCTAGCGGTGGCGCGTGGCACGTTCCTGGCAAGGAACCGAACCGGTATACCACTTCTTCACGATGCATAATTAGGTGCGGCCAAGTGGAACGTTTTGATAAATCGTGGACTCGAAAGACAAAGCAAACATTTTTAACTGACTCGATGCGTCAAAATAAGTCAACCACCTTTCACCGTCTGCTTTCAAAAGTATTGATAATCACTCTTATTTTGAAGCAGTAAATATTTTGCTTAATTGCAAATTTTCGGACTTTGAAAACTGTTTTTGAAGAGAACTACGAGCTAATTCTATTCCGTCAACTTGGAATTCCTTGAAACTTAGAAGTTAAACAACACTAGAATTATTAATAAATATAATTAAAAATTTGTCTCTACGATACATTCAAAAATGAGGTGGTTGAGCTGGTGATGAAATAACTATAAATAAAAAACTGTTCTTATATAGCAGTTTATACCTTTCGACTTACTATATGTCGAAGTGGATATAAATAAAACTGTGAATGTTTGATTGTATATATGGTAACATAAATGTTATAATGTTTGAGATATCATCGATTACAGTTAAAATAAGCTCATTGAATTTATTATTTTGAGTCGTATCATTCAAGAACCAGTGCTAATTAAGTAATTTGCTTTCGATTGAGTCGGGGTTAGATCCAAAGTTAAAATCAATTTATTGATTGAATTGGCATTCACTTAGTAGAACTCCATTATAACACGGTGAAAAAATAGCAATGTATTTTAGTTCTACAAAATTACTTTTAACAAATATAGTTGATAGCTATTTCGGCTCACGCCATCGTCAGAACTAATTAGTTCTGTACGTAGCATAGTTCTGACGATGGCGTGAGCCGAAATAGCTATAAACTATATTTGTTAAAATAATTTTGTTGAACTAAAATACATTGCTATTTTTTCACCGTGTTAAAATCAATGTTTGGTTTTGGGTACTTTTATATAATTCTTTTTTAACTATTATACTTGAAGTGATATTTGCAACTGATTGAAGAAATGAAAGACAGATGGAGGTGGAAATGTATTGTCTAAGGATAAGATCAGCATATGATTGTCTAGTCTACAATGATGATGGCGGAGTGAAGAAACTTACGCGCAAAAATGTTTCCGGAAGTGAATAATAACAAATATATTCCATTTGCTCTAGGAAAACTTATATCCAATAGGAACATTCTCTTATTTTGTCAATCCCACTGATGATACTAATTTGGAATTGATTTCGTTATCGATAAAATTTTCCACTGAATAGTGCAAAACGTATTATTTATTTTTATAAATAAAATGTCTCTAAGAGAAGAATGGATCAATGGTGAAATAAATCTATTCGTGGAAAAATACCATAGATGCAGAGTGACCAAATAAAGATGAATATATCAATGAATTATTGTGTTGACGATGATACCAATTGTACAAAATAACAGAAGAATACCAGAAGCTGCTGCTATAAAATAATAATAATGCGAACAATAAACGGTAGTAAGAAAATTGGCAGGGGATATTTTGACTGACAGGAAGTTTTCATTACATAGACAAGTTACACGTCGTTGTCTTGTCTATGTACTTATAGCGAATGTATATACTTGCGATTCGAATTTGCTAGAATGTTTGCTGGCATTATGCGCCTAACTTCATCTCCTTCCATTTTGACAGCTGCTGTCAGCCCCAAAGAGGGATGTGTTGGATTTATTTCTTCACGATAGAATTATTTCTTCTCCACATTTCATTTATTTGCGGGCTATTTTCTTTTTAAGAATACTGACCATCAGCTTTCAACGTAACTAATGTTGAATGCTCTTTATTCGTTGATAAAATGGTAACTAATATATATTTTTATTGTGCGAAAATCTAAAGCCAATTAATTTAAGACTATAAATAGGTATTTCATCAAATAATATTGAAGAAGAAGAAGGAACTTGACCAATACTTTTTTTCACAATAGAATTGACATTGTAAAAGACATTATAGTTCATTAAAAAAAAACTATTTTAAAAAGTGTTGTGGAAATAGTTTGATGTTAATTTTTAAGATTGTTTGCTTTTTTCGTGTAATTTGAAATATTTTTTTTTTTTTCTCTTTAACCGATTATATTTAGGTAAATTTTAAGCTTTTGTTATAACCGCTATAAGACGAAGGGGTTTGAAAATATAGGCATTTCGTTATATGCAGCAATCCATTTATATAGAGTAAACAAAATTGAAATCAATTAAATAGCTTGAATAAATTTATTTAATTGCTTATACCGTTTACGCGAAGGAAGACCAGGTGATTTTGTATGTATATTCCAAGATCAAATTATTATATTAAATCGAAAAATTGATTTAAATTAATCAAAGAATATTTAAAATTTCAATTTTGTTCAAGATATTTGATATTTCGAACATATGAGAAACGAAATCGAAACATTCTTAAAACGAATACAATTTAACGACAATAATACAAAAGAATAACTAAACAAATACTGTTTTAAAATAATGTTACATGAATAATATGAAAATGAAATTATCAGTGGTTTAAAACGGTCATTTACACTTAAAAACTTATTTACTTAACTGACAATATTTTTTTATATATGGTGTCAAGCTCTTTTCAGGAATAAAACATCACCTACATTAACCAGTTCTTCTCTTGGCTAATAATTAATGATTTGATGACAAACCGATCCGAGTATTAAGTGTATTTAAACTGTGTTTATATCCGATATAACTACTTAAAGAACTGTTCAACAAATTTAACAGCTATGACGAAAGTAAGACGTTATATACCAAAGAACAGATTCAAGCGATGACGAACTAATTTGAAATTCAATTAAAGTTTTCAGGCGTAGGTTTGCGTCTCGGTTGCGGGCCTTCAATGCGCTCCCCTGGTGTGTTGTTTTTACCGCGGGCAGATGTCACTACTCAGCTTACGCATGTCGTTGATATTTATTCGAGAAGTCTTACATGTACTTGGAAGTTTTGTAATTTGAATGCCGAACGCCGGCGCTATCAATAATATATTCATGCAAATTATTTCAATTCTTTGCACCAAAGCTTTTCGGCACGACGTTTTCATTTCGGGAAAAATTCTAATAACATCCCGTTTGTTTTTGCCGTGTTGATATTACGCTTTTGTCATTGAGTTTCCGGAAATAAAGGATGTATTCCTCTCTAAAAACAAATCTTAGAAGTCGTCTGTGTTTCATACGAATTCGTGGTTGTTTTGTGATGCTTGATTAAAATTCCAAAATATTTTCACCGATTATATTGCTGGAATATTCATATAAATAATACTAAAATTCTTTTGGAGACAGGTAAAGTCATTGTTGACGTTAGTGTTAAGAAAGCGGTTTACTTATTCTATCTCATGTTACCATACTTGACCTCGAAAATGGATTAAAATTCCGGACAGACATAATTGTTATTTATTTATTTACTTACATATACACGTAACAAAAATTTGCAAAAAAATAAATGAACCATAGAAAGATAAGACAAAAACACAATCAGTAAAGCTATAAAAATATCTAAGTGCAAAGCAAAAATATTTCTTTTTGAAAAATGCATTTGACGTTTTGCTACTTATTTAAAAATATTCTTATAAGGCTACACAACCTATCGAAATTCAATTATCGTGAAAATTAGTCTAGCTGAAGAAAAACCCTTTTCAATCCAAAAATTGGACGAACAGTCATTGAGCAAATATTATATAATTTTTCATATACAAATATGAATATATGTATGTCTTATGTAAAAATAAAGTAAATTTTTCGTTGATTTCAATAATTTACGATCAATTTAGTTTTCTATGCATTAATAACGTTCATTAAAAAAATTGAAGTAACTCTTGTTTTTTTTGCACGATATTTTATTTAAAAAAAGCTCAAAAGAAAAGAATGTCTATGAAAAATTGAGAAAATCTTAAGTTGAGAGAACGGAAAAAATGTCTGCTATTTCTTCAAGAAGCAAGAATACCTAACAAGAATTAGTTTCTAAGAAACTAAAATATTCATAGATTGTATAAATATATAGCGAATATTTAGTATTAAGCAAAATAAATATAAGTACATAAATAAATATTTACAGATAATACATTCAATGAGTTATCAAGTGATAATTTTTAATTTTATAGTCATGAATAGAAAATAAGTACAATATCTTTTTCTCTGAATAATCTGTCTGTATGAAACGCAACGTAATTTTACTTTCTATTTGTGTACGCGTCTGAGACATCGATTGTATTTATTGACTTAATAATAAAAAGTGACTATCCAATGTAGTATGAATTGATAGTATGAAGTAGGATATTTCATAGGAATATTTAAGGAAGGGCAATGTTGAAGCCGAATTTCATATACGCAATACAGATTTTCAAAAATATAAAATGTTAATTAGTCAACTAATTTGCGCGTTTAAATAAAAGATCCGAGCTTGCAGAAGGCGTTCAACTCGAGAAAAAATAAAGATTTAAACATTCCTAACAAGATTGAATTAATGTTTTTTTTCATTGTCTTTAATCTTGATAAGCTAGAACCTTTTGTGTTAATAAGCGTATACTGGATTTAAAAGCATCTGTTAAAAACAGAAATAAAAACTTTTGAGTTATTACTGCAATATAAGTTTTGTGCGCTGAAATAAGTTCTCTTAGTCTCTGTAATAAAATATTTAATCTAGCATCTCTCCTTTCATATACAAGAGAAAGAATAAATTGCCTCACGATTGTATAGAAGATAAATAGTTAAAATATACAATTCAGCTGTCTCTTAACCAACCGTCATGTATGCAAAGTACTTTCTTAATTGTTTCATATAAAAAAAAGATTTAATCTACCTATCAACTAAGCAAAAAAATATTATCATTTTCAGGATGTGGTAGAATCCATAGAAAAAAAACATTAGTATTACAAAAATAATATTATGATATAATCATACACGAACGACGGCTTTGCTGGCATGGGGACTCTTTATTTCAGCGATTGATTTGTATATGTCCCAGCTCTGGATTATCAAAATTATAATTAGAAATATTGTGTTCTTGTATTTTAAAATTAACAGTGTATTTTATACTCTAATTATATCAAACTCGATAGTCAATTTAAGCTTATCCCTTGTTATAATTTTGAAGTAAATATGTGTGAAACGCGATTAAAAAATACAATTATTAGATATAAACGAATATTTTTATATACATTAAAGGCACACGGCATGGTTATGGAAGATTGAATTGAAAATGTAAAAAATGAGTTAGTGTGGTATCGATTTTCAGTATGCAAGATAACACATAAACGAAGTTCACGAGTATTGCAATACCGTACCTAGTAAGTTTTCAAGGATGTCTCTAAATGAGAGATTATGAAAAGTTTTGAGTTCATCGAAGCGGATTTAACTTGCAGTACTCGGAATGAAAATTGTACAATTAAACGCTTATAAAAATACACAATATAACATTTTTAAATGTCAACCAGAATGTCTTTTTTTATACCACTGTCCACACAAACTAATAGATATATCATTTAAAAATACAAAAACGTAACAGCCTTGCGTTACGATTAAATAATGAGATCGTTAAAGAATAAATTTAATTAACTTGACATGTGAAGGTAATGTAATAAGAATACATATTTATCATCTTTTTCACGTGAGCATTCGAATTGGATAAAATATAAGTAATGAAATAACTTGCTAACAAGTAACTGCGTCACGAAAACAGGTCATATATGCATATATACATAAAAGTAAAAAGATGAAAGTGGACCAGATCTGCTAATGAAATGTAGGTTGATAAAAAAACCTTCATCCCTTATTTCTGTCTAAAGCTAAGTAGCAATGTAGCGAGCAAACAATGGGTAAAGGGATGGAGTGGGGAACTACCAATGTTTACACAATTATTTATAATTTATCCTTAAGACGTTACGAGTTTCGACTGCGGAATGCTTTCGTAGAATTACTATCCGTACAAAGGGAATGGGAAACCTTTTCTCAAATTAGATAACTGTTTTAATGAAAAATTATAAAAAAAACTATGCGTAGGATTTTTTAAGGGTAAAGAAATATAAAAGTATACTTTTTATTGTAAATAATTATTATAGATATTGAACAAACGAATTCTACAATAATAATAGGTGTAACTATATATAATATATTTAATTGATACTTAAAATAATTATTCAACAATATTTCAGATGTACAACTACAATACATGATCTTTTCAAATATTATTTACGAAAAAAATGTGTCACTTTATAGATGAATGTACACACACACATATATGTATGTATATATATATATATATATATGTATAAATATATATATATAAATATATACATATGGGCGCTATAAGAAAGACAAAATATATTGATAAGCCTCGAAATTTATTTAAAATGTATTGCTTTCAATGCTGTAGTTGTGCGTCGATGTCTTTGAAAGAGAAACAAGTTAGGAAACAAATTGTGATTTCTGTGACAAGAAATTGCAATTACCGGTGGTGATATTGTTTCATATGGTGCTTTATTGATGGACATTCAAAATAAAGCAGAGGCAGATAACGAAAAAATATAAAAGCTTCCCTTTGACCTTCAAACTAATAAAAACTAAGCCAATTGTCGCAACAAAAAAAATATTTGATACATCTCATATGCAGTTAATATACACTTGTACTTTTTGAAAATTGCAAATTTGTTGTCGGACTGCTAGTTACTCTTAGAATCTGAAATAATAGCATACATTTGCTAATATTCCAAGTGTTCATGAGGCTAGTAAAGAAAACATTAAGATTTTCAACCAAGCTTCACGTATCATTTTGTTTGAAAATTCTGACGCTAGCGCATTATAGATCTTAACGCTCGAGCAATTTGATATTGAAAAAAAAATCATTTTGCTCTACAAATTAAAAACACATAAACATGAACCAATTCGTGTTCGATACGGCAAACAAGAGATTGTTGAATTTATCGACCAATAAAACGAAGTCAACCGAAAATATAATGACCATGCATGATGTATAATGTCGTCGAAACATGTCAACGTTTATACAACGTCACTTTTTAATACTGCGAGTATTTAAGTAATGCATATTACGCATAAAAAGTTAAAGCAGAAATGGATGAGAAATATTAATTACCTAAAGTATTATTTTCAAGTCTTTTACGAATGATAAGTTTTACAATCGAAAATTAGCTTGCTCTCATTTGGAAGGTTAGTTATTTATGTTTTTTGCGGTTAAATTGAAGCTATTATTTCTATTGTAAAAAAATCGATACTCATAAAGCGATTCATTTTAGTTTCATGTGACTCGGAAAAGCTCTGAAATAAGCCGATGCTTTATTTAGTACAAGATGCTCCACACCCTATTCCTGGTGAATGGAATGCAGAAAAAGATCGGGTGGGCAGGGTTGCCGGTAATTAATATACCCACCTAACGAAGGACGTCCTAACGAACTCTCCACGCGGCTATTTGTTAAATTAACTTTTGTACTCGAAATAACGGAGCAATCTAGATAGTGGGAATTAATGAACACTTGCCATTGATATAAAACATTCAGTGGTATGAATGTATCAGTGGACCCGCAAAGGAACAACGGATTAAGTAAAAGGATATGTGGAAAACAATGACCTGGTATAGAATCTGATTTCCTGATACGGAAGCGCGAATTTATAGAAGGAAAAACAGCGTAAATAGCCCCGGGTCCTTTTTAAGCTGGTTGTATTTAAATATCATTTCAATTTAGCTGTTTTTATGTATGATAAGTAAGAGTAAGGTCGCAAAATATTTTTAAATATACTTGGTTGTATACTATTATAATTTTAAAAGTGAGTATTATTTTAAATTGAAAATCAACACAATTTCTGCAATATCATATGTATGGTGACGCTGGAAATACTGCCACTACCCTCTTTCGATTCACAGATATTAATAGGAGGACATTAGGACCAGAAAGACAAGCTTGTTACGTATATATCATATATAATCAGATTAGCTGACTTGATCTGTGAAATTTGATGAAAGATTTTAATCTATACAATGTCTAATAATTTGAAAGTCAAATAGCATTGAACATTCGACAATATCATCGGTAAAAATACGTTAAGTACCGCACAATCGAAATGGTTTCATTTTCAACAATAGTTAATCAACATGAAAAAGAAATTAAATGAAAATGTACTGCTGTATGAGATCGGAATACAGAGTAAATTTTTGGCCTTAGTAATAATTAAATCGTTAATAAATAAATAATTCCAATCACTCGGCCTGAATTTATTATTGATGAGGCAGCGAGAAAGGAAAATATTTCGCGTTCTTTCGCTCGCTTCCGGCAAAAAGGAATTCTCGTGTTACGTTTATGGAACTAGCGAGTATTTCTTTCAACCATCGCCAGATTTAATTAAAGCAAACACTACGTGCATTTCTAGCATAGTTGAGGTCGGCGCAATAACAATCTTTACCTACAATAAACTTCCAACTAAGGACCGCTTAAAAAGAATACTTTATATGAACAAATTACTAAAAAACCTATTATGTAATACTACGTTGGAATTTCAAGTATGTACGGAATTAACTAAATACTTTATAGTTTGCAAACATTTTCAAAATAAAAAGGTTTCAAATAGAGATGATAAATATTTAAACATGTGCTTTTTGAGAAAAAAGTATTTACGCATTAGATTGATTAAACTTAAATAAATGATAATGCAAAAAATACTATACAGCTGTATGGCGTAACTTATGGAATTTTCTTAGTATATCATGATACATGCAATAATGAAATGGTTTTGGTAGTAGGGAAAAATACCACTACATTTAAGTTTAATATTGTGTATCTATTAAATTGGTTGTAAATATTATATGAATGATTAAAAATTAAGCGAAAATAATTATTATATATTATAAATTGAATAGGATCCAATCATCGTTTATTTGAAAAGTATCTTCAAATTTGATGGTGGTGTAATATAAAGTTTTAAGAATTTATTAATTTTGAATGATACAAAACCTTTTTCCTGGTAGTGTTTTGATTACTTTGAACATTGATCGATTGCTATTAAATAATTCATACGTTTCCTTTTGTTGCCGACGAATATTAATAGTTTCAAACATTTCAAAGGAAAGCAACTTTTTTGGAAATTGTAATTCTATAATATATGCCACGATATGTAACACTATTAAAATTTACGGCCCGGTGTACGGTAAGTGAAGGAAATGCCAAGTCAGCATTCTCAATACCTGCACCCGGTGACATTTGCATACTGCCGTGGCTTTTTGTCTGCTGTCCTGGTGATATTTCTCACAATCCCCCTTTAAATAAATTGAGAGTGCCGTAAGAAAACTCTTTGAAATTGTGAGTTTTCCATTTGCCCAACTGAAAATAGAGCTAGTGCTTGCTTTGATATAAAAAGTTTTTAAATTAAAATTTGGAAGTACTTTTCAAGATTTTAAAGGCTGTTAGTAAAATTTTTGATAAAAATCTGGGGTGTTAATGCACCTGAAAATATTACATATTGTTTGAAAGTTTTTTCGTCTTTTCTGCATGAGATAATTTTGTAGATTATTCAATTCGCTACCGTTACGTTATTTTTGATAAACATACTTTTTTGAATCCCAGTTAATTAAAAGAATACTATCCAGACTCTATATATTTTCAACAATGATTATGGGTACTACACACAAATAGAAGAAACAAATTTAAGTGTCAAATAACAGTATAAAAATAATGAACGCTATACATTTTTTATAGCTATTATTGGATTCAGTATAAAGTGATAATTTTTTGTTGTTGTTTAAAACAGAGTTGTGGAAACGATTCAAGAAATGAGTCAAACTGCTCATGGAAACACTTAAATACATATCTATGAATCAGGCGAAGTTAATTATTATACATTGTTTACTATAATATGGAGATAGTCATGCTTCCGACTATTTTAATATGAAAGCAGTAAGCACGTATCACCGTTTTAGTCATGAAGATATTAAAGTGTATTGAATCAAATAGCGCAAAATTAATTCTAAGTGTTTATAAGATATGTATGGAATTATTAAATATTTTATCTCCATTGCGAAGATAATGAAATTTACGCAATCAAACAGCTGTTATAGAAAATTATATGATTACGTTACTAGAATTATTAAATATAATTTATTGTAACTGATAATTATACAAGAAACATATGATTCAAACAGTGAACATTATCATAGGTCGATCTCTTTTTTTTCGTCTAAGATTGTTTCCCCAAAAATAATCGTCAGTTGGATCTTTTTTTTCTTTATTTTTTGGTGCTTCTTTTTGAAATAAGGGGATAATTTATAATTGTAAAAAAATAATAATTTTTAATATTGAAGAAAAGTGTTTCTTTTAGGGAAATAAAGTTATACCTTTAAATGGCTCTTCTGTACAGTGGCATTCAGCTCAATTCTGAATACAGTTGACTAAAAGTAATCAGATGTTCTTGTAACATTATAAGCACTTCTTTTTTTAAATATCTAAAAAAAACAACGTTGTACTAAGCACCGTTCGGTAATGCTTCACATTATTTCATATTGTGTATTCTGTAACACGAAAACGTTATCCGTATAGATTAAATCTCAAGATTAGAAAGCATTTTCTCTTGTGTGCATATGATAAGAAGTTTTTCAAAAAAATGTTCTGAGCCGTTTGAGAAAACAAGTTTTTCTCAGAAGTAATAAAAAAATATGTTTAGTAAAAGTCATGTCGTATCGATGGGTCCATTCCAACTGGTAATGATTTAACCTAGAAATGGTGTCAATAATATGATTGATCTTCATCAAATTGCTAAAAATTACACAGAAGTTATCTTAGTTTTGGCAGGCAAAAATTCTCTGACGAGGCGGGATTGTAGCTTTATGCTATGTGCTGTTGTATGTTCATACTGAAAAACTGGAAAATTATTGATGCTGACAAGAAAATTTGGAAAAGTTTGTTGTCTGAGATCAAAAACTATTGTGAGTTGTTGTAGGAATAACAATGAGGCACAAGAACACGTCATTTCTGTAACTTTAATTATAGTTTTTCCAATTGAAAGAAAGCTAGTTTTGTGGCTTAAAATGTGGATGTTGAAATGTTTTGTACTTAGCTTCGATGCAGTGTGTATAATGTTTTTGTAAACACGTACGAGTTTGTAGATAACGGCGAGTAGAGATCCACCAGTGGTAGAGGCCTAACGAAGCCTATCACTTATTTTGATAAGGGTTTATCGTTTTTTGTAAGGCATGAAACGTATCACGGCTATCCTTTTTGTGCAGAAAATTTTTCTATTCATTATAACGTCGCTTGATCCATTTCATTCATTCAAAAGAAATTGAATTTTCCGTGTTCTCAAAATTTAAGTACCGTAGATGAGTACGTGTATGATCAATCGTTTCGTTACAAACATATAAATAACTAGGCTAAGCCTATTAAAAGAAACTGCAGTTATCACGTTGATAAATGCTACATTTTTCTAACATAATTATTTATTTTCAACAACCATATAAGCATCCATTAACCAGTATCTTGAAGCCAACAATAAATTCCTTAGAGAATTCGTTCTATTTTGAAATTGACTCCTTCGGCTTAGTAATTAAATCTAATTGTAAGACACAATTGTTCGTAAACTTGAAAGAAAACTAAAACAATTGCATGGCAGAAGTGTGAAAACACTTTTGTTTTTTCGTATCGATGGTGCGATTCGAGAACGAAAGTAATTTATGAGTTTACTTAATGCTTTCTTATCGTGGAGAAACAATTTTCTGAATGCCAATACTGCTGCCATTATTCAGAACAGAAGAAAGGTACAAACGGGATGGAATTTGCAACACAAATAAATTGAATTCTCCGCACGCCAACCTTACAAAAACTTTTTAAAACTATGCACATTTGATTCATTGTGGAAGTCGAAAGTAAGCACGAAGTCAATATCATTTCAAAACTGATTAAGTATCTAACCGACCCTAATATTTTTTATCTGTGCTAAAATGTAAGCGTATAGATAGTAAGATAATATGTGTAAGAGATTCAGTTTTAATTGATATGAAATCAGAGTTGACTGAACAATAATTCATATTGTCGAATAAAACAAATTTTAAATTCAATAAAATATGAAAATCTTTTTAATCAGTAGGGTTAATCAGTAAGTAAACCGACTCATAGAGCTATAAGTGACATTTAATTAAATTAAAATAATTATACACCAATTCGAACAGTAATCAACAATTTTGATTAAAATATATGTTGCATAGTTAAATAATAATCTAAGGATCAAGTAAAATTGTAAGAAATTTTAAAAATAACAAAAAATGAATCAAATTTCTGATTAAATAATATTTTTGAAAATAAAGGGTTTAATAAATATTGTATTTTTTCTTTTATGCTTCCTTTTTCAAGTACACTTAAAAAATACTTTATATGAAACAAAAAAAATATAACTAACATGCTTTACGTAAATAACAAAAGGAAACGAAACATCGGCGAATGAATAAATATGAAAAATTTATCTGAAATATTTTCACCAGAATTAATAAGAAAAACTGGCAGCAAAAAAGTTTGCCGTAAAGAAAATCTATTGAAGTGTTAATAAAAATATGGTTTATGCTTTATTTGGTTTTCAATAAAAAGGTAAACTTAAGCTTTGAATGAAAGCAAAGAACATGTTTCTGCTTTGCGGTATAGTTAAAAAACAGCATACAATGTATTTGCCTATAATATACGTGAACAACAGCATTGTCAAATGTTTCCCCACGTGGAAGAGACCGTTATAAATGTATGGAGAAATATCGTTTACGTATGAAATTAAAAACAAAATTTTCTTTTTGAAATTTGATAAACGTAATTGAAAGGTAATCGGGTGAAGAATCTGGCGGATCGATGTTCATCAAACTGGAAAATCTTCTTTGCTATTTAAAAGAAAAATTCCGCTGTCGAGCGGTGAAATTGAAAATCTGCCATACCCGGGGTATATTTTGTAAACTTTAAATAGAATCTCAGACATCGCAACTTTCAAAGCCGAATGAAAGAAAAAATAGTTAGATATAAATTCTATAAGCAATTTATTATAAGTAATGATGCGAAGATAAGTTAATAAATCTTTGGTTACTGTTTTTTATATCGCAAAATGTCATTTGTAATAAATATATTAAAAGCGCCTGGTATAGAAAGATAAAATTATCAAAGTATCGTTAATATGTAAGGAGACCAGCAAGCAATGTATGTGTAAGTTTTGGGATTCAAATATTTATTTGTTAAAAATTTAATCCATTATCTGTGTATTTTTAAAATATGTTTTTCATATTTTTTTTCACGTCAAAGTAAGGCTCAGATTAATACATTCCCTGTTTTTAAATCTCAATGTTGTTGTATTTTTTCCATATGAAAAATATGCAAAACAAATGGTTGTCATATGGAGCTTTGTTTGGTAAATGTAATGGTTGACATATATAGCGGTTCTTGATTTTTTATTTTGTAATTTTTATAGTCTGGTCGTGTATTATTTTTCTGTAAAAAGCGAGGTTAAATATAATTTAATAGCTAGTAAAAATGTTTCTTTTTAATGTCTGCATTAAAGCGGTCTAATTGATGACAATAACGTCGTGTGTGTATTTTTTATTTAGGTTTTATCGTTATCATATGTGAAATATATAATATAATATAATACATTTTCAGTTACACTGAATAGATTTTATTTTGTTATTGACCCAGAATTAGAGGTGATTTTTCGTTTCTACCTTTCCGACAGCCGTTGTTGTTTGTATTCTTGATTGAAATATTGAAGTTGTTTTTCAGTTTCAAATGCAGTAAAAATAACATTTATTCTATATTATATATAATTTATAATTTCTCATTGCACTAGCATATTTGCTCAATCATAACCCCTTCACTTAACCTTATCTCTACACCTTACCGATTTTTTGATGTGCTGTTTACACAGAAACTTGACCATGCGCATTCGAATTGGCCAGCAATTTTTTGAACTGTTGATATTGCATTTTTTCAATTACTTTAGTAAAAGTTGCGTCATTCAATCAGACTAACCTTACTGATAAAAAAAGTTTCCAAGCCCACACAAGATATAATTTTTTTGCAGCACTTGCTGTGATTTCTTTCATAAAAAAGCAAAGCATGATATTTAGAATAAACTAATTTAAAGCATGGTAGTTAAAATTTTGATTGAAAAATTACCATATACTTAAGAAATGATCCAAAACAGATGGTAAAAGATTGAGTGACGATTTCCAACTGATTATTTATGAGTGGAAACAATAATACGAAATTTATTTCTGCTCCCAAATCGTATTAGAATAAAAATATTAAATATAGCCAGAATCATTTTTATAATGTCGTGTTAAAGTAATGAAAACCAATGAATTTAAAATTACAGATATAGAATGAAAATTGTAGAATTGAATATTTAAATTTGTTTTACGATAATATATAGAAAATTATAGTTTAATTTGAAAAATTAGAGAAAAAATGAGAACTTAGCATCGTTTATGTTTTTTAACCTATTCTCTGCTCGATTTCAAAAGATATTCCATCGCTGAATATTTTGAAAGCTAATAAGGCAATGTTTGGTGTTAAGCAAACTTATGTGGATTGTCAAGATTAATAGCAAGAGCAATATTTTCTTTCACACAGAAATAAATCTGTTCATAAAAGTTTTAGCACAGTTAATGCTCTTGTATCTTCGAGTGTCGTCTATTAACACTACAATCAACTGTATTACCAGTTGAAACGTTAAATCATTGATATTATAAAAACAAAGGAAAATACACTAAAGTAATTATGCTCCATAAACAGCAATCATTATGTTATGTAATTCAGCTATTAATTTTTGATATGAAAAAAAAGAAGATTTAAATTTTTTAAAATTGTTAATTAAAAGATGTTCAGTAAATTCATTCCCTATTTTTGTGTCGACAAACTTATAATAAAATAGACACCAACAAAATGCAGACATTGTGTATTTCAAATATTTGGTTAAAATAAAAATATACCATGGTCGTGCTTGTAAAACTTTTTCTTTAACAAGTTAACAACAACTTTAACATTAATGTCTTTAAACTATTTTCATTGAATAAATTAAAAACGATATTGATTGGCCTCGAGGCACGATAGAGAAGACTGTTTGAATTGGATCGGCGGAAAAGCTGTTGTAAAGCAATATCAGAATGTAACGCCAAACCGCTGCCCATTATGTCCTCTTGTAAAATCAATTTGCAACACAATACCTGCATACATTTTGCATATTAGACGCGTACAGAAAATGCAGATTATTATCTTAGCAGAGAAAAAATCAATTTAAATGTTAAAACAGAGAGGGACTCATATATTTTAAGATTTCATTGTAATTTCAATAGTATATTGCAGTATATAACTTTCTCATTAACAATTAATGTGATTTTTAATCTTAATTAAAATTTCTTGTTAAAGGCGTTTTTTTTATTAATGTGTGCTGTACGAAGCGCTGTTAAAATTTAAATTAATTGCTTCGCATTTTAAATACTATCATTGTAATGCCAGAGTTTGCTTTCCAAGAATCTCAAGAAGATGAAAATTTTCCAAGAAGTTTTCGCAAAAATAACAGAAGTTTTTAAAAACATAATCATATTTTATTTCCGCTCCCTCCTCGACGTCTCGCCCCCTAAAAACGAAAAGTAAAACTTCTGCGATTGTGTGAGTCGTAAAAAGGCCCAAAACTTTTCACTCTGTTCAATGGTCCAACTTTACAATAATTGGACCAGTAAACTAAATATATATGAGCCTGGCCAAGGAGCGAACGCTTTTGGGGATGTTTGCTTTTCGGGAGAATTTCGCGAAATTGATTTGGACATGGCGAATGACAAGACCTTTTTCAAAATATTTTTTCATGCTTAGAATGGTATTTGCAAGAAATATTGCTCGAAAATGTTTGAATAAAAGTGATTATTTATTTATACCTTCAAACCCATTAAGGATTAGCGTTTGAATGGATATTTAAAGTAAAAAAATAATTACATATATGTTAGATATTAAAAAATACATTTATAAGTAATGAAAAAGCCCATTTTGTGGAAATTAATCCTCAGATTAGTATATTTATTTATTTTTAACGTTTCAGTAACTTCTTGAAAACACAACAAAAACAAACGAAGAAAAATAATGAATAATTCATAAAAAGTGTTTATCATGACCAAAAAAATATTCCGCTCTTAACCACAGCTATATGTTTCAGATAAATATGACACAATATTTAGTTTTTTTTCTTTGTATGAATTGATGGAACCCCTTTTATGTGTGTTTAAGAAGCTTCTGAGTTAAGAAGTGATTGGCAATATCTTCGCATCGTGCTATCTACCTTGAGTTTTTCTGGATTGTTTTGAGTTCTGAATATATTTTTCTTTACAAATTATTACTAAGAGGTCCTTAATATTTTATTTGAAATTTCGTTTACTTTATTGAGATGTACATTGTAAGATTACCAGTAGTTTTATGTCTTAGTTTTTAAGAGTTTGGTTTTTTATATTTGTTACTTCTTAGCTTAAAATATTGTAAGAATAGCCTTGTTTTGATTTGTATTGTATAAATTGATAACGGTCATGATGAGTGAAACTGGTCCTGAACCATAAAGTATGAAAATTTGGAAATAGCAATTACAAAGTGTGTCTTAATTACTGAAATTATATTGCATTTCCATTAAGACGTGACAGTAAACACAGTTTTGTCACTAACGATCTAGGTTTCCACTGATGACATCTTCATTAATGTACTATTAATAACATATAATAATAGACAGTTAGTAAATAGACGATGTAGTTTATTTATATATAAGGTATTTCTAGGGAAGGATCACTGGGTTTTTTGCTCATTACTTTACTAAAAATTATTGCGATAATAGGAAAATTAAGTAAAATTTTGAACAATCCCAGAAGAAAAGGTTTTGTTGAAACACATGACAACTTTTTCATAAAAAAACTTCTTTCCAACAAAATTTATGAGATGTTCATTTCCTTCACATTAAGTGTCAGATAAAGAAAAGCAACAACTAATGTTTCATAAACATAGAGCATGGTGAAAATCATGAAGTAATTATCTAAAAATGATTTAATGAATTATTATTCTGATACGATGGTATTTAATGAATCGTGGCTTAACCGCTTTATTAAAACTATTCAAATTTTGAAATACTATAATTCAATACATACAAGTGTATCATCTCTCAAGATTTGTATAAGCTTTATGTGCGTATAGCGTACGTCTAATAATAAAGTTCACAGAAGATTTTGCGGGATAATATTTACGAGCAATATCTTTCGACCCGACAATTTACATGAAGGTAGGAACTGATTTCTAAATTGGAATATGGTTTTTAGCTTTATAACCAAACTGTCATTTTCAAAATTTGCTTTTCCTTTTGCGATGAAATTCGGGTATGTATAGAATAACTCAATGTGTCACAAACAGGCGCATGTATGGTATATTAGCTTGTATTTGTCTTTGAGGAAATTTAATTATAATTATGTAAAGTAATTTTCAAAATTATGTATGGTATATATATAATTTAGAGGATCACAAGAATCTGTGTTCAGTTCAATATTTTATTAATCTTCCATAGCCAATGCTCAATATCATTTGGCAATTGGTATTAAAATATTGCATACATTTTTAGAAATACATATAAAATCGACTTCTAAATAATCTTATTTTCAACATCAACTGAGAGTGCTTTAGGCAAGCTATATTTATATATATATATTTACAGCCACAGCTAAATTGTATACCAATTTTGAAAGCAACAGTTAATCTTTAAGTATCATACTTAATTTTATCATTTATACAGAAAAGTTTATAATCAAATCAATAAATGATAACACAGTGAAAAAAATAGTAATGTATTTTAGTTCTACACAAATATTATTTTTTAAGATATAGTTGATAGCTATTTCGGCTTACGCCATCGTCAGAACTATGCTTAAAAGAACATTTGCTTATCTATTATATAAATAGCTGTGTAGAAAAGGTACACAATACATCTTCTCTCCTGTTTTAACGGTCTAGCTTGTTTCTTGCTCGTAATAAAATTAAAAATCGTAAATGAAACTAAAAAAGGCGGCTATATAAATAAGTTTATATATGGCACGTAAATGGTCCTCTACGGAAACATAACGGCTCCTCGTAGCGGGATAAGCAATAGTGATCGACATATATCAGTTTGTTTGGCAAGAAACAAGCTAGGTCGTTAAAGCAGGAGAGAAGATGTATTGTTTACCTTACTCTCTCTACACAGCTATATATAGTTAAGCAAATGTTCGTTTCAGCATAGTTCTGATGATGGCGTGAGCCGAAATAACTATCAACTATATTTTTAGAAATAATAATTTTGTAGAAGTAAAAAACATTGCTATTTTTTTCATTGCATTGCATTAAACATTGCTATATTTATCTCAGCTGATCTCATTGTATATTTGTCACTCGTCGTTTCATTTATGAAACTTTTCAAAACATTGGTAGTTACTCTCGTTTCCAATTTGAAGACTATGAAATTCTCATAAATTTTGTAAGTAAATAAAAAAAAGTTTTTCACGAAGCCTGGGGTTGAGAAACCCTATTTCTAAGCTTGCTAGACAAGCTAAAATGAATCTCGTGACTTACTAATCACTCTAGTTCACCTTCATTTTGTAGGACCTGTTGTACGAAAATGAATTTTTGAGATCACAGATATCAATACATTCATTGTTTAAAAATGTGAAAACCTTCCAGTTTGTCTCACCAATTTAAACATCTATCAAATGGCCACTTCTAAATGTATCTTACAATTGTCGTCGTAATCGGTAATATTGAGTAGTTTTGGTGATAACATCATCTAGTAAAAGTTAAAAGCAGTGATAGTTTGCAAAAAAAAAACAGATTATGTGTTTAAATTGACCAAGAGATGGTAATTTAAGTATAACAAGTCATTTTTCTCAAATGATTATTTCGATCGGGTAGAACAAGGATAAGAATAAGAACTACTAGCCAAAGGTCTTGTATGTTTTATTAAGCAAAACAGTAGATATGTTTTGAAAATTCTTAAGGCAAATATTGTATGAAACCAAATACAGTCATATTTTTTTTAGATTTATCTATTTGTGAAAAACACTGAACAAATATATACCCACATGGTTGACCTACAACAATATAAATTGGGGCGACACGTTTCCGATCAATTTTCTTTTGATCTAAAAATCTGAAGAAAGTGTAGGATGGTCAATAACATTCTATGAAAACACACAATAAAAAATACCAATACTTACAAAATATCTAAATAAAATTGAATAAGTTAAATTATATTTTATTTCAACACACATATTTCGTAAACATGAGAAATAGAAATTTAGATAAAACAGTCAGATTGAAATACTGATTTGAATACGATATGTACCGTGGATAGAATGTAAACTAAAACATGTAATTCCATCCAATTTAAATTATGCCTTTAGTCGACAAGGTATACGAAAATCTTACATTGGCATATCTATGAATTCACCTTTAAGATGAGGTATCTTGTTTTTTTCCATATTTCTTGACGCTTGATACCCCACTGGCTGCCATCTCATAACTACGTTTTGATGAGTTTTTTCGGGCGGAGGATTTCATATTTACTTTGATATTTCCTGTGCTGCGGGTGCCGAATCTTGAAATACACATTCTTTGTCGTTTGTTGAAGAAAGAGTAAAAAATCAGTAATAGTGAAAAATTTCTGGAAGGAAAATTTTTAAGAAGATAAAGGAGAACAGGTATAAAGAAAAATCTCTACATTGATGCAAGTAAGTATGACTTTTTTTCTTATATGCAAATACATTAACTTTAAGTTGTAGAGAGATCGTATACATGGACACCAAAATGTGAAACTAATCGAAGCCGACATATTAACAGTATAAAAGAAGATTTAATAACTATTTACGATTTTAAGATGTTAACTTTCATTATTTAGGTAGAGAGATTAAATTTAAAAATTAAATACACAGTACATGGACATAGTGCTAAAGATTGAGGTTTTGTTGTTTAAAGAACATATTAGCGAAATTTTGTGTTTCTTGACTGAAAGGCGATGCGGAGATTGTGGGACAGAGCAGGCAGCGTTTTGTTACAGAAATGGCTTTAGGGTAACCTTTCAACAAACTGGTTGTCTTATATTTCTAGAATATCCTGACTACATATAACATTTAAGACATGATATCGAAAACGCAAATAGATTGGAGGAAGAGGAACCGTCCCGGAAGTAATGGTTGGTAGTGTCATGGTCCACACGACGAGTTAAGTGTTCCGAGAAGTAATTGACGAAATAAAAAATATTATTTTTCTACGGTATAGTAAATGATAGATTTTTAAAGAACCGAGTTTTGTTTGTATAAAATGTACATGAAATCAGAAATCATAAGGTATTGAAGATTCTTCTATTTATATCAGTGTTCTGAGCATAGAATTAAAGAAGAAAGTTTTTAAGTTTGACTAACACATAAGTTTACTTTTCCAGTAGATTCCCGCGACGCACTCAGCGGTTGGCGTAGCGTCGTAGACCTACACATTTTTACGAAGTACGATATCGTAGGCCTACTTTTAAAGAGTTTGACTACTCTCCCTTGAGCTGAGTCAATAGTATGTTTGCTCACTCTGCTTAAATACATACAAACACATCTCAAATAAGAGTGACAGTGCGGGCTTGCTCTGGTGAAAGTTTTTATTCCACCGTACACTAGAAGGAGGGTAGATCAAAACACGAGATTATTGTCATTCGTTTTTGCATACACATTGCAAAATTTCTTAAAATTTTGTCACATGAACATTTTTTCGATGAATCGATATCTTTTCATTATTAAAATAACTCATATTTTAAAAAACTAACATGATATCTGTTTATGCTGGTATAGTTGAATATTCGATATAATATAAAATAATAAAGAATATATCTTAATATTATAAGGAAAATAAACATTCAATATATATTTTAAAAGAAAAATAAATATTATTCAATGGTACACCTGGATTAAAAGAAATATTGAAATCAACAATGCATTATTTTTGGTCACATTGTTAATAATGAAAAATAGTTACACTGTCGCCAAATTTTTACATCGGAATATGTATTACTTGTATTATATAATAGAGCTAATGTTTTGATATAAAGAAAAAATATCCTTAAAAATGGCTTGATTGTCATTTGTTTTATTACTTTATGGTATTCATTCATAATTTTTAAATTTTGTAAGAATGTTTTATAATACTTCCAGGGATGTATTATACATATTGTGTACGAAATTAATAAATCCATGTCAATTAATGATATAAATGACATTTCTTTTTAGTATGCTGCTTTAGTAGCCAGGGTGATTTTCAAGATATTTCCTTAGATATTTTTATATCACGGGATCGATAAGTGTATTAAAGTGATATATCGATGATGAAAGTTTTTGTATCAAGGACTATATTGAAATACCCTGCATTTTTGCCACACAAGGTACTTCGAGAGATATCTTTTTTAAGTTTCAAAGAAATGTAAAACTTACAAAATTTGATTCAAGGGACGCTAGATTTCAGAATCTTTTTCAAAAAAAGTTCGCAAGCAATGATTTTGGAAAGAAATCCCTTCGTTAGTAACTTTTTCGGACTCCTAATACGCTCTGTACATTTTTTTATTACGAGGCTTTGCGAAAAGTTACGCGACACATAAAAATAACGCATGTAGTAAACTTTTACATAAAAATACTACAGCTTTCATTTTTCATATTTACCTTTTAAGTATCTGAAAATTGTGTCGGTAAAAATTAAAAACAATAAAAATAAGGCCAAAGAAGAAAAAAAGAACAGAATGCTAAAACGCAAAACCAAAAATGTCATAAGATTTTTAGCTGTGTCAATAGAATCACATCAAATTCATCAATATTTTAAACCGAAAATATTATATTTATTGAAAGGCAACATGTCAATTTTAATTTGACAGAAAGTGGTATAGAAAAAATATTTATATTTATATACAATATAAGTAAAATAAAAGAGACGTGGATAATTTTACTTGGATGAAAAATTATTTAAAAAAAAAAAACAATATCATCAGTATTTAAAATATATTCTATTGATAAATCATGTAATTAAAATAATGAAAACACATTTCTATGACTATTTACACAGTATATTTTACACTCATGATAGATAAGTTGATTATGATCAGGTTGAGCAAAAGCGGTCCTGGTAATAAAATATATTATGGAAATAGTACTATAAAGTGACAGTTAACTTATTAAAAGTTTTAAAATCTTATAACTTAACAAATATCTGTCATGGCCTTTGACCAAATTGGAAGTCGTATAAATTTATTAGGGTACGTTCAATTATAATTCAAGTAATAACGGTATTTTTGTGAAAGTAAAGGAAAAATCACGTTTGTGTAGATATTTTTAGATGTGTGTTTCGATATCACATGACGCGTTGGTTTTAACAGAGTTATGAGCAGCAAATAAAAAGAAATGAAACGACAAACAGTGGAAGGTGTTTGCGGGAAACGAATGAACAAACTTCTTATCCGATGTTTACTGCTTTCCACCTTTCTGCCCCAACTACAGTGATATTAAAACTATAGTATTAAATGCAGTTAGTTCGCAGTTACATATTTTACAATTTCTTTGAGAAAATGTTTTGATCATGTACGCTTTGAATAGCCAACAATTGAATACTTTGAAGTAAATTTGAATGCAGCAGCAGAAATGATATGACTATGGCTTAAGTGACATTATTTACAACCTTTTTCGTTGCCAATTTCATCTTTCAATCTAAATTTCAGTCAACTGTGGATATCATAAGTTGAAGTTTATGAAAAAATTTCACAATGAAAAATTAATTTGACATTTTGAAACTGGGAGTCGGTATGTGGGTCAATTTTGATGTTACGTTGTTTTAATAGGTTTAAATCCCTAGGCTATACTATCATTTTGATTGTCTTCTTTGTTATAACACAATACATAAATACGTGAAATAAAAATGGTTATGTAGGATAAACACACTGTATTATTATCATGAATAAAGATGACATGAAGATGCATTTTAAAACTGCTTAAGAAATATTAGATGAATAATGATTCTAAGAGACTTTCATACCTCGGTTCGTAAAAACACAGTTTTTTATTATTTGATTGAATTTGACTATTGTAAATGTGATAATTTTTACCTACGACTCCTATGACATCGTAAAAGTTTTTCAGTATTCAGTCAAATTAATATTTTATTAGTTGTTATACTATTTCAAATGTCAACGTTATAAACTCACTTTCCACAAATAAACCGTCATAATAGCAATATATATGATCGATGACAACAAAAAATGGTCAAACGTATCATTGGCATTTTATTACAATATCATTTCAATAAATCATTTTAAACTTCGAAATATTTTGTCAAATGATTCCTGTATATAAAAATAAATTTGTAAGAGATGATTACTGTAGTGAAATTGTGAATCTCTTGAAAAAAATTTAGAATTTAATCAATTCCGATACGAAGTTCATACTTTTTTAAGTAAGACTTATCGCTGTTTTAATCAAAATAATAATGCCGTGAAAAAAATTGGAGAGAATTCGGCTGAAAATTCACACATGCATGCATACGTTATGAGTTAGGAATGAAGTTGAAAAAGTGCTGAAGTATAAAACATTTGTTTCCCTTCCAGCAATGAGGCTTATCGCACACAAAGGGCGCAAAGACATGCCGCATTATTAAATATAAAGGCGGGATTACACGGAGCATTTGCAGAGTTATGATATCTTGCCGGGAAGAAGGAAAAATATAAATGTGGACCATTTTAGTTTTTATTAGGGCGCGGGATTTGGAAATTCACGTGTGTCGTGTGATTTATTTTTAAGATGGGGAGATTTTTTCAGCGGTAATATTATTTTGTTTTGTGTACACGCAAAGTTTTGCAATATGAAACAATGCGGCGCTAAATATTTTATAAGACTTATTAATTTTTGTTTACCGAAAAGATTCCATGTGGATAAACATATATTATTAACTCCGAATGTGTTTGAATGGATTTAATGAAAAAAAGTCTTGAGAAAACAAATGATTTTTGTTTGGATGTTTATCGTTATTTCAACGTTATTTATATTTTTATTATTAAAAAGCCTGTTTTTTAAAGGGAATTGTAAACCAAAAAGAAAATATTTTTATTCGAATCAAATATTCTGAATCATGCTCTATGACAACATATTTAAAAATGCTTTGTAGAAAAAAGAGGCTTTGAAGGTATAAAATATCATATCTTGATGAAAATGTATGGAATTGTAAATAATAAAAACACACTTGTTAGAACTTCTTTCCACAAAATATTATTTGATCAGGGAGAAATCATTCATTGCAAGAATTATCAACTGATTGACCAGTAATCAGTTGATAATGCTCACAATGAGCGAAACCGGTCCCAAACATAAAATTTACTGTGGGAATTAGTACTGAAAAAATGTTTTCATTATTAAAAAAAAGCGAATTATATTTTGTATTTAATAATATTTTTATTATGTTATCTATAACTATCTCTATTAATTTTATTTTAAAGGTCACCTAAAAAGACGAAATAAAAGTGATAGAAGACAGATTTTGAAATGGAAACAAAAGTTTACCAAAATGAAGAACAAGGAATCAAAGGGCCCATTGTTTATTTGTGATCAACCAATAATAATTACAAAATCTTATTCAATGAATATAGTGGAATGATATAAAATTAATAATTGTTCAAACATATCCACTTTTAATTTGGAACGTGTGGCTTGAATACATCAACAGCTGTTGATATTAGAAATAAAGTTTGAGAATAAAGAACTGCTTATGGTTTATTTAGCTTTCTTTATTTGGAATGAAAATATATTGAAAGATTTACTACAAAAGTATTAAACGGAATAAGGTTATAGTCCATACGATATTTTCACTTTAAAAAGAATTTAGAAATTAATAAATAGGACAACACATCAATAAATCCATTAAGTTAATATATGAGGTGTTACTACTAAGAAATACACAATCAAAAACAACGGGATCCAGAGAGAAAGGAAAAACCAGCATATATATATAAAATATAGTGTATTTGAAAAAATAGCTGTGTTTGAATAAACAAAATAAAGAAAGAAAACCTATTATTTCTTGATGGAAAGGCAGGTTATTTTAAATAATAAAAACACATATT